>JAAWXA010000007.1:16916246-17195018 GCA_038090715.1 Florisuga fusca
AATAGCTCAGCAATCAGAATATTTATCTTTTCTAGAAATCATAACATTCCGTAAAATGTTTCTATCAAATCTTGACACTGATGGGTTTTTTTTGTTATCCGACTTGTCAATTCCTATAATTTTCCTCTGAATATTGTGTCAATCATTTTTTTAAAAACAAAACTATAAATAACAGATTGTTAATAAACTTTTCAAGGCCCCTCACTGATGTTTTCATGTTGAAAACTGTGTATTGAGTTTTATGCCAGAATTACTCACCAGACAGATTGTATGAGGTTAAATTAAAATAATACTTTTGAGTAGAATTTTTTGGCTGAGTTAAAAAGCTGCCTTTTTTTTTTTTTTTTTTTTTTTTTTTTTTTTTTTTTTTTAACTAACACTGGATTTGCTCAGAAGAAGCTCTCTTTTCGCTCTGATCTCTGTGTAGAGCAATTGAGTACAAGGGCTGGAGATTCTCTGTAAAACAGATGACTGATGTTGTGTGCTCTTTTCCTGGGCAATATCATATGTCACATTTAACACATCAACACCTTTGTACAAGTGGAGTACAGAACCACAAAGATAGTTCTTAAAATACCTTTTTCAAGAGTCAAAAGGGGAAGAAGCACGTGAGAGAAGACATGCTGGCTTCGATGTAGGATTTCTTTTAGGTTTTGTTTTGATTTTCTCACATTCCCAGTTGGAGATAAACAAGAGTTTCAGTCTACTTACAGTTTCAGGGAGGAAAGAAAAGGAGGGGCTCTTAATGGGGCAAATGAACTCAAGCACTTACCACTGGCAGCCATAGGGTGCAGACCAGTGGCAGCTCCCCCCTACACCCTTTGCCTTGCTCTCTTTCTGCCCACTGTGGATTCCTCTCATTTTCCTGCTCTAAACTCTCCCTAGTTTAGGCTGAGTATTTGAAGGTATGTTCTTTCAAGACCAAGTAGCCAAAATTTGATAACTAAATCTGATGCTCAGTTAGCTGTCAGAGTGCAGAGGACCAAGAGATTTCATCAGTGACTGATGGGAGCGAAGCAAGGGCAGGACCTGTGGAAAAGCTTGAGGTCTGGGAACCTTTCACCTCCATGATTGTTTTGGTGAGGGTTGTTGTGGCAGTTTGGAGAGTAAGTAACACTTGTTCATCAGTGTTGGGATGCAAAGGTTTGCAGTTCTTTCTAGGAGCTCCTGGGAGTTCCTCAGATGGTGCAGTTATCTCCCTTAAGACCGTACCTCCCAGCCCTGTGGAGTCATTCTGTGATGTTAACATGTTTTAGCTGATGTAAAACATGCCTGCTGACCTGATGGCATGTGTGCTGGAGAAATGTGGCTGCCCTTCTCCCTCCAGCTGTTACTGGTTGCAGAAATGGATGGGCTTTTGAGGACAGTGCAAAATAAAAGAGCGTAACTCCTTGTACTTGAATGTAAAGATTTGTAAAGACTGAAAAGCTGTCTTGTGTTTGAGTGTTGGACACTCACAAGCGAAATATCACAGAAAGTTAGGGGTTGGAAGTGACCTTGAAAGATCATCTAGTCCAATTCGTCTGCCAGAGCAGGTCAATATGAAGGACCTAAGATATTTGGGGGTTTTATTACTGTGCCTTTCATTGGCCTCAGATGAGAACAGGCATTGTGGAGCTAGGAATAGTGCAAATGCCAGAGTAAACGACTGTTCATACCCAGAAGAATTTATAAGCTAAGTAAATAAGACAAAAATGCTAACACTGTTTTGTTAGAGATGAGGAAATGTGTTGCTTGTAAACCCAGAGCACAGCCAGAATCTTAACTCCAGCCTTATGCAGTGGACCATCCTGCTTCTTTTAATAGTGGGCACTCTGTCAGCACCAATGTCTTCAAAATGTATTTATTTATATGTGGTTCATCCAGGGTCATCACAAAGAATTAGTTTTTACTAGTTAAGGCTTGAAGATGCAAAGCTCTGTCTGTATGTGGTTGTTAACAGCACGGGTGCTTTATTGCAGTGTTGTTTCACAGATGCTCAGAGAAATCAAGGTCTTCCCAAAGCTCTAAAGAGCTGGAGCAGACCAAGCAGTTCTTGGGGTGATGTAGGATTGTTCCCAGCAGGATCCTGTATTCCCATCCCAGTTGAAATAATTTAGGAGACCAAGCTTCAACCAGGCCTCAATTTCCCAGCCCAACTCATTAGCTGTGACCCTGCCACTCCCCTGTGATGGGCAAGGGCTGAAACTGTCTCTTATACAGGATGAAAAAAGTGTGGAAAAGCCAAAATTATTTAGAAAAACCCAAACAACGTAGGAGGGAGCTGAGGGTGTGTGGAAGAGGAGAGCTCTCAGAGGATTTGAACAGTCATGTGGAAAACTCTGAGGAAGGCACAGGTTGCTAATCAGATGCAGCCATAGTTGAGAGAGCCTGTTGGAGTATCCCTGAATAATCCTTCACTCTTATGTTGAGCTGGTTTGGAGATTTCCTCCCACTTTTCACTCCTGCCTTCTCCTGCCTCTCATCATAAGTAAATCCATAGGATATGCCCAGCCATGGAGCCTTCAGAGTTTTGCATATTTTAGGCACAGCAGAGTGCTTGGTGTGCACTGTCAACAGCAGAAGATGTGGTGAATTAATCTTGTTTTGTGCTCCCTACCCCATTGTCATCCAGGGTACCTGAAAAAATTTAAAAGTTTTATCTTATAGTTTGGCCTGAAATATCTAAAAGACTATCTAAAGCTCCTGGGATCATTATCAGCCTCACTCCTCTGCATTAATGTGATTTCTTTCCGCAAGGGTGTAATTAATTTGTTCAAGAGACACAACATTTTTTGTGTCTGACACTGTTGAGCTTCTCCATGGGCTGATGATGATCATAATTAAAAACACCACCTCATTCTCTGAGACTAAGCCACAGTGTTTTGAGACACCTTCTCTAGCATAATTACCTAGCAACCTGAATATTACAAAGCAAACAAACTCTCCTTCCCAATATGAAATGCTCCCAAACATAAAAAAAAAAAAAAGATAGTCACAGAATCCTCTACTGCTGCACATGTGTGCCCTTCTTTAGGGAGAGAAGAGAGAGGCAAAGAACCTGTGGCTTGTTAGCTGAGCTGCTTGATGGAGAATGATGGTGTGACTCCTGGGGGCTGGATGACCCAGGCACTGGGGCACAAGAGCAATAACTTAGAAAGGAGGAAAATGTTTCATGTCACAGACTAGATTTATAGCTTTAGGAAGCAGGAGGCTAGATATTTACATTCTGGAGGAGAATGTACCAAGAAATGAGCTGAAGAACCCAAGGTTCTTAAAAGCAGGTAGACACAGGACATACAGGTACAGCAGGCTGCAGTGAGGCTTCTGCTCTTGGGTATGTTAAGGTAAATGGAGTAGTCTTACTCATTTATTTTCCCAGATGTAGCCATCTAATTTATGTAATGGACATAAATCCTATGCTCTTAAGAGAGAAAGCCTGAAAAAAGATGTAGCAGAGCTTTGTAGGCAAGTCCTCTGAGTGAGTTTCTCTGAAGAAACTTGTATTTTTAATGGAAAGAAAATAAAGTGATTCTAGGATTCTGGCATGTCAGCTGAGATTTGTGCCCTGAAAGTAAATGTGTGCCCTTCTGGCACTGCTGAAAGAGAACATAACAAGTACTAGAGCTGAGGGCATGGTTGTTCTGCAGGTGAGCAGAGCAAAGCCAAAAGGGAGAGGTCTGGGGCAATGCAGAGCAATGGGATTATGCTGAAGGTAAATGCCAACGGGGTGTGTGCCTCTGAATGGGGTGTGTGTTTTTAGCTGCATTGACTCCAGAGACAGGCAGGTCCCCTGGCTTGTTAATAAAATACACAACTGCAAAAATTCACCAGCGTGGGTCCTTTGGGCAGGGTAGCTCATCCCCTGCACCAGGCAATGCTTCATCATTGTCACTCAAGGGCCACTGAAGTGCCTGGCAGCTTCAGTGCCAGTGTGTGCTCTGGAGATGCTGGGATGCTGTCACGTCTTTGTCTGGCAGTGCTGTGTGGTGATGATGAAGGTGTGGGAGCCCTTTATATGCATGTAAGTAGATGCAGTGTTTATGTATATATATAGATACTCACAGACATTAAAAATACTATTTATATAGTGATATATAGTGATATATGGTGCTAGTTGCTTGCCACACAGCATGTTGTTTGGCTCAGTCAATAAATGCACAGAGAATGACCTGTGCCATTTGGTAAACACTGTTTAAGATCGTAGTGAACATTGTTAATTTATTCTGTAGTTTGAATTTCTCTTCAGATTTGGGTTATGTTGAGGAGAAGGCAGGAGAGTCATGCTTGCTTGCATGATCTAATGATCCCTAATAAAGAGTCTAACCCAAAATTCAGTATGAGGATGATGAGGAGGTATTTGTCCTGGGATGCAAACTGGCTTTAGCTGATTGCTACTTGCCTTTCTCTATGCAGTGACTTCTTGACAGATGTTTTTGCCTGCTTCCATCTACTGATATAAGACTTGGGTGCAGCCAATGGTTCTGTTTCTGTTCTTGTTCCCCAGTCAGTTGCTTTCAGTGGTGGAAGGGGGACAGTGGCTTTCTCCTGCTCTTGTCATCTTTAACAGGATGACATTGTTAGTGCTCCACAGCAGCTCAAATACGTGGTGTTTTACCTTGCTTAGTTTGTGACTATGGAAAGGTCTCAAAAGTGGGAGGTATTGGCTCTGTGGTGCCCCAGATATCCCCCATGGCCATCACTTTGCATAAGATTTAAAGGGGAACTGTCTGGTGCATCCTTTTTCATTTGGCTAGGGAAGGTGAACCCAGTCAAATAAGAGGTGAACATGATGGTATATCCTGTTCTTCATGTTACCTCTGCTCTGAATCAATGGTTTCTCTCTTCTATTTAAATCTTAAAACCCTCAGTCAGGTGCAGTGCTACAGTCACATGCTGTGGGTGTGCACAGCTGGGAAGCACAGCTGGAAGACAGCAAAAAGTCTTCCTTTGGGTCAGTTAAAGGCTTTATATGTTTAGGTAAAGCACCTTTCACATGGGAAAATTAAGGCACTGGCAAGCAGAGGGAGTCTTTTTTGGGTGCAGGCTTGACTGGAGCAAGTGGAAGGAGAATTAACTAACATTGCACTTGATGTCTGTAGGTCTGTCTCATGTCCTGTGAGTGATTCCCCTCAATAGGTGGGTTGGTTGAAGTATCTGACCATAAACTGACCATATTTAACTCCAGTCTGTACCAGAGCCCTCATGGTGATGGCAATGGCTCATTGCCCTCTGCTGCTCTAGGGGTAGGGCATGCAGGGTTGTGTTGATTAAACCCCCCCCCTGCTAATATCTGTGGTGGTGGGTACAGTAGTTTCACTAAGCAATTCATTTTTTTCCTATTATTTAAGTAATACCTCAAGGGACATAACAGTGGCTTTGATATTCTGGTGCTTTAAGGCAAAATATGGAAGACAGGGAGTTTGGTAATAAAAATACTTGGAAAAGCAGTTTTGACTTCAGAAGATGCCTGTAAAATGTCTTCCTGGAGTTCTCCTCATGAGTTGGCTTTCCACTCAGAACAAATCTTCCTGCAGTCAGAGAGTAGCTCACAAGAGCACATCAGGCCTGTTTCTCTTCTGATTTTCTCTTGAATCATTTGTAGCAGTTCAAAGTGACTGTAAAATTCTGCCTTTGATGAGCACAGCTTGGGGGTTTTCCACTGGGAGTCAAGAAAGGCACTGGAATAGCAGTGGTTTATGCTCCTTACACTCAGGTTTCAAATGGCAATATAGAGTTACAAGGCTGTGGAGGAACAGGTTGCCATTCCAGGACAGAAGAGGAAAGGGCTGAGCATGTCCCATGGGACAGTTCACATCTTTTACCAGCCCAGTTGTTCTCATGGATGTGCTGTGAATCTCTTTAATGAAACAATACAGATTAAAAATACTCCTTCCATAGGAGATGGGGGAAGGTGATAAATACAAAGCACAAGAAGTTTTATTTCTTTTCATTCCATAGATGATATAAATCAGCAGGGAAGTCAGTTGCATTTTTTTTCTCTTCTGTCTTGCATCAGTAAAAAAAACATCAGCCACTACACTGAAATGGTTTGCAAGAGCCACTTCCCCAGGAACAATTTTGGACTGAGAACAATAAAAACTGGTAGATGCCAGGTTGGATTCATGTGTCAGTGGTTGCTGGATTCAGCTGAAGAGCTGTAAATAGAACCAATCATCATTTCTTAATGAGATATATGAGAACAAAGAATCACAATGCTTGAATAATCTGTCACATCTCTATCAAAGGTGCTTAAGCAGTTATTCAGTTTGTTCAATGATTTGACAAGGTGACATGACAAAATCAATTTACAAAGTAGATTAATAACAAGTAACCAGTGCTATTTTTTTTCCAGGAAGGTAATTCCTAAAGCTTTATGTTTTTTATTCTTATAATTTCTACCCAGTCATCTGTATTCAGTGGTACTGCTTGCCATGAAGTCTTGCGTGGCCCACGGTGACATTATTCACCAGATCATTTGTCATTTATCCATCTCTGCTCTAATGAGGCTGTCGTCTGGGCCTTGGCAAAAAATGAATGATGCATTGCTCTGAGGCACAATGTGAGTATGTTTTTCACTGTGTGCTAAGGCTGTATTTTTGCAGGTTTCTTAAGGAAGCCTGGCCCTCAGCCCTTTTTAATAATTAATGTAAATCTTTCTGAATATTTTATTCATTTGGCAGCAAATGTAGGAGCAACTTGGCATGAGAGTTCCCTAGGAGATAAATGACAAGTGTTGTAGACAGACGTGATATGTTCATCTACTTTAATGCCAGACCTTTCACCGTGTTGCAGCAGTGACTGGGATGGTCCCATCCCTGGTTTTGGTGACGAGGATCTGCAACCACTGGTAAAAAGTGACAGGGACTGTCACAGTGGACACTAAACACCATCTTCAGCAGCATCTTCACTGGTTTTACCCTTTACTTCTATAAATGAGTCCCCATCCTTCTGATGTGATCAAATAGCAGGGGGTAATGCTATAGCACGGAAGAAGTTATTCTCACCACCATGTGAAATGTTTGAACCTTTCATCTTCTCCACAGGGAACTGATAAAAGATTGTTTCCTGTACTCCAGGATTCCCTCAGCCCATTTGTGTTTTATAGTCTGCAGGATGGCATCAATGTGCCTGGTTTCATAGCTCTTATACCTCTAATGTGTGTCATGGGGCTTCCACCAGAAATGTCTTAAGCAGCTTTTAGGGAATAGTGAGAACTTTTTATTTCAGGCAAGGTGACAAGGTTCCCAGCAGCCTTTTCAATATGCCAGATGATTGTGCCATTGAAGATAACAGTATTCCTTAACTCATCATTACCATATGACTCCTGTTGCTACTGTTTCTGAGCAAATCACAGTCCTTACAAAATCTGTGATACTGAAAATTCATATGCTTTTATTTTTGCTACATTTATGCATGACATATGGACTTCCAGTATCTGGTTACTCAGTTTCTGATCAACATCTTGTATTTTCTGGTTACTGTTAAAGAATCTGAATACATACAGTATTCCCTTATCTATTACTGGTGGTGCTGCAGTTTTATCTTCTGATTGTTGGGTAACTGTCAGATACTCGTGGCTTCATTAAGAAACAGATGTACAGGTCTACACTTTGTTTTTCTAGCTGCACTTTTGACATATTGTAAATGTCCTTAATTGCTTTTGTTCAGGGTAATACCATCTGCTAGCATCTTTCTCTGCAGTGGCTCCTTCTGAATACTTTTGTGTGTTGTGGTCTGTAAGAACAAATTACAGAATTTCAGGAAGGTATTGTGTCATTTTTTTTTCTCAGAAATAATCAAGCACATTGTTTGAACATCAGAAGATTTTATATCTACATAATTGAATTTCTAGATTAATACAGTTTATCCCAAAAGGCACGTTTTGGGTAAGAAGAGAGCCCTGTGTCCATGTTGGTTTCTCTTAATTTATTGTTGGCATGTCTTTAAACATATCAGAGTTCCCAGACTGGGTGAAAAGCAGCCTTTGGGTTTGTATTTGGCTGCCCTTAAACACAGAGAGATGTGGAATAAACTTTTAGATCTGCCTGGAGCCTTGACACGAAACTCTGTCTAACAAACAGTCAAGATAAGTCATCTTTAAACATCACTTACTGTATCTGCAGGGTTGATGGGCTTCTTGTCAGCTTTTAACATTGCCAAGTGTGTTCTGGTCTGAAGCTTTTGGTAGCAAAAGAAATACTGGGCAGGCAGGGGATGAGATGTCAGCTGAGGATGCAAGTAGGAGAATGCATGCTGTCTCATGAGAGTCCAGAACAAAGTCTTCCTTTTTGTGTAGCCTGCTGTCATGTTGAGTTTAGCTCTCCCTCCTCAGCTCAGTGCTTTTTATTAGATGGCTTCAGCATTTATGGTAGAGATTTTATTGCAGTTGCCATGTCTGTGTCTGGTCTGTGAAGCGCAATAAAAATTCCACTTCTGGCATTCTTTCTGGTCATGACAAGTGCAGGCAAGCATCAAAAAGTCTCTAGGTTGGACTTTATCTGGAGTGACCTAACTCTGCTCCCAATAAAAATAGTGAGAGCTGACCTTTGCTGTCAATGAGACAGTGGTAAACCAGTTCTGAGATGTTTATGAATCTGGTCTGAAATACTTGGTGTCCCAGCAGGGCTGTATTGTCCTTGAGCTGGAGTAGGCTTTGAGATACATTATATGGGCAGGGCTCAGTGGAAAACTTCAGTATGGAGACCCTTCTGGCCATGCATGTGTATTGGAGCTCACGTGAGGGCAATTGCAAAAGCAGAAGTTCTCCTTTTACTTTGCCAACCAGTTTATTTGGCCCAGTGTTCTTGCTGTTCTTCCAGTATAGGTAGCCCAGTATTGGTACTCCCATAGTGGTACCTGCAGCTGGACTGAAGTCAGGAGTTAGACTGTAAAGTCCTTTGGAGATGATGTAGACTAATGCAGGGGCATTAACTGGCTGGAAGAGTGCTGGCTAATGATCTGGGCAATGAGTTTTACTTCTGACTTTGCCACTGGGCTTTTTTATGACCTTGGAAAAGTTGCAGCACCTCTCTGGCCTGGTTTCCCCATCTGTCAGTGGCTGACCTACTTTCTAACTCATTCTGAGATCTGACTAATTAAAGCTTGCTATGTGAGATGTTCAAAATGCACTATGTAAGGTGTTGTTTTTGTCATGGTATGAATCTTCCCTGTTGTCCTTAAGGTGTATCTGAGTGTGCTGGGAAGTCATCTGTAATTCTGTTGTTTTGCAGCTGATGCTTTTTATGGGACACGTTTCTGCAAGAACCTGCTCTGTTTCCTAAAAATATCACTGATTCCAAAAAAGAGATGGACTGCCCCACCCCCAGAGCACCAGAGATGAGACAAGAGAGCAAACCCAACTGAAATGTGTTTTGCTTTCTGAAACTTTCTCTTTCAGTGCTCTGGGACTCGCAGCACAGCAGAAAGACCTTACAGAAGGATCTCTCAGCTCTCAGTTCCAGCTTCTTCATGGGTTTTCCAGCATTGGTTCACTGATGGATGGTCATTAGGGAGACAACTGGAAGGAACTGCAAAGTTTTGAGGCAGTTTTCCCCTCCTGTGCAATCCAGGTTACAAGTGTGAGTCAGAAAAAACAGTGGGTTTAGCATTGCACTGCCAACAGAGTGGGAATTAGGGAGCAGTGGATAAGGATTTGTACTGCCCTGAAGAGCCCTCCAGTGATAAGATGATGTGGGTTTGCCTCAGGGATAGATCTGTAGCATTAGCTATGTGTTAGTTCATACATTTTTTTTAATGTCTAGCAATGTTTATGCCTCCTGAAAATCAGTTCAGTCACACAAGAGAGTTGTGTTTCCAGTCACCACAGTGTTACTGTTGTAAAAAGCCTTTCCGTAGGCAGAGTGCATTCAGGCTTTTTCTCAGATTCTCAAAAAAAGTAAAGTTAATGCATAAATCAGAAAGCAGGCTCTCATTTAAGCTGCATGATTTAGATCTGCTGAAGGCTGCTGCTGTGGAGCATTTGGCATTCATCAGGAAAATCTCCAAGTCTAAACACTTTTATAATGCAAAGTTATATAGTTGGAAGGTAAAACACTCTGTCATTTTCCACTTTGAAGAGCAGAGCCAGCTGATGGATGCCCTGTCAACTTGCTCATAAGCTTTCAGGGAAGGTGAGTAGCTGTGGATCTCCCTCTTTAGCCTATGGCAGCTTTAAGCAAAGAGCCCCAAGGGAGAAGGGCACACAGCCAGGCCGGGGGTAGGAGAGCAGCCATGCTCAAGAAACCATGTGGGTATTCTCAAATAATGTGTTGCACAGGGTGTGATTTAGCAAACCACTGACGTCTTCCTGAATTAGACTCCAAGTATCTGGATCTTTCCATTCTGAGTTTATTAGCACAGCTTCTTACTTCTTACGAGGTCCTTCCACTGCTCCACTAACAAAGCATACAACGACTTCACTTTTGCATGAGTGTGTGGAGGTTTTCCTGAAGTGAATTTTCCTTAATGATGTAAGGAAAGCCACATTTCACTAAAATACTTACTAAAACTGCAGCTCACTTACTGTGTGCTCATTTTGCTTATGTGTACTGCCACGTGTGCTTATCCCCAAGCAGATTCTAAAGTCCTGTCAGAGTTGTGAAGTTGAAGGGACTTAGACAGGGCCCAAAATATGAAATACTTACTTGCTTTTCTGGTAGATACAGACTGCTGAAGGGTGACCATGAACAAGTCCACCTGAGTGGTGGTCCTCTATTTCTATACATATCAGCACAAATGCTCCACCCAAGCACAAATATAGGCTTGGTGGAGAATGGATTGAGAGCAGCCCTGAGGAGAAGGACTTGGGGGTGTACAGGAGCCAGCAGTGTGCACTCACACACCAGAAAGCCACATATGTCTTGGGTTGCATCACAAGAAATGTGACCAGGTGATTTTGCCCCTCTACTCCTCTCATGAGACCCCACCTGGAGTTCTGCATCCAGCTCTGGAGCCCCCGAGAGAAATACAAGAAGGACATGGAGTTGTTATATCAAGTCCAGAGGAGGTCCATGAAGATGATGAGAGGGCTGGAGCACCTCTTCTCTGAAGACAGACTGAGAGAGTTGGCGTTGTTCAGCCTGGGGAAGAGAAGGCTCCTGGAAGACCTTATAATGTCCTTCCATTACCTGAAGGGGCTACAGGAAAGCTGAAGAGGGACATTTTGCAAGGGGGTGTAGTAATAGGATGAGGGATGACAGTTTCAAACTGAAAGAGGGTAGATTTAGATTTAGAGGGTAGACCCTGTGTGAGGGTGGTGAGACACTGTCAGAGGTTGCCCAGGGAAGTTGTGGCTGCCCACTCCCTGCAAGTGTTCAAGGCCAGGTTGGATGGGGCTTGGAGCAGCCTGGTCTAGTGGGAAGTGTCTCTGCCCATGGCAGGGGGATTGGAACTAGATGATATTTAAGGTCCCTTCCAACCCAAACCATTCTGTGATTCCATGTTTCTATGATTCTGTGATTTCTACATAATGCAAGGGACCAGGCTTGCAATCTCTCCCAGAGTTTGTTGGGACAGCAGCTCATGGGTTTAGGTGTGAGACTTCTCCAGCTACTGCAGCTGGGTAGGATGGGAGCTGTAGGTAAGACCTCAGTCTTTCCAGGATACTGGTGCCAAGAGGTATCAAGACTGATTTGCCTGAATGGGGCAGCCCAACATCTGGTGGGGACTCCTGGCTCTTGATGTCCCCACACACCCAGCATGGAGCCACACGAAGCGTGATACAGAGCCCTGCTAAATCATTTTGTAAAGCATCACCACAGAACTATCTTGGCAGAGGGAGAGGGGAAAAAACTATTCAGTTTAGCAGGCTGTTGGTGCACCATAAATATTTTTCTCAATTCCATAAAAACTGCAATGAGGGAATACCAAGCTTCATATAATACTCTTTAAAACACAATGAGAAAACGAAGTATATTAATAGATTCCTATTTAATCAAGCAATACTTTAAAAATAAATTCTGAGTGCTCAGAAAAATAACTTTCCTCCATCACAGGCAAAGGAAATGTGTTGGGATTTTGGTTTTGGAGATCTTTAGCTTTTCTGGGAATAGGACTGTAGCAGAAAGAATAACCTGAGGCAATGGATTGAACTTTGAACAAAAACAATTTCTTGCATGTAATTTGGGTTTGTTCTCATCTGAGGCTGATGAGATTAAGTAAAACTCGGTGAATTTTTGAAATGTTAAGGAAACAAAAGAATGGACCTATCTCTACACCTTGTGCATTGCAGAATCTGGAGAGATTGTGGAAAGTACTGCTTTTTCAGAAAAGCTGCTATTTCCCTGGAATTGCTGTTGGTTTTTTAAGGCAGTAAAGAGGCTGTGTGGGATTCATTGCACCTTCTACAGCTGGGTGCATTTGCCTAGGTTTAGGCATTCAGTGTCATTTGGGATATCCCAGGGTGTCTGAAAAAGCTCACAGTGGATGTTCTGGAGATGGGGTCCCTACAGGAGCTGGAAGTTGGGTGGAATGGCAGAGAAGGTCTTAAATGGCCTTCAGTGGCATATAGGTATGGGACACCTAAAGGCAGCTCAGCAGCATCCTTGGACACTGAGTCCCTGTAAGATTCAGGGCTGGTGGAAACATCTCATCTAAACCCCAGCCAAGATTGATGTAGACCAAGAGGAGTTGCATCAGGGTGGGGGAGTTGATCTGCTGGTTTTGACCTGTGTGAATGCTGTTTCTAATATAAACACCACCATAAGGCTTTTTCCCTGCTGGTTTATGGTCTTATAGGTGAGAGTAAACATTTAATAGCTCTGCTGCTCATTTGCAGATGATTAATCTATCTTAAAATTAGGCCAAAGGTATCACAAACTGGGCCACTTTGATCAACAACCAGCTTGAAAATGTGGATATATGATTTGACTCTGTTGACCTGTGAGAAAACTTGTTGTTTTTCATATTTCTGATCTCCCAGGGTGTTAATTGCTGAGCAATTAAATTCATGGCCGTTTAGCTTGTGCAGGATCAGGTCCTTTCCAGCTGTCCCAGGGGTGGGATGGGGCTAGCAGCTTTTCCTTCCTCAGTTGGATCCAGTCCTTTTACTGAATGTAAAATCTTCCATTAAATAATGCTAGCAAAAGTTAAAAATATTTTGGTTGGGCCCCATTTTGTTCTCCTCATTTTTTTTCTTTGCTTCACTTGCCAGATTTCCAGTTATCACTGGAAACTTAAGGTGACTTTTCCAGTCCTTTTGAGAGTGGCACCTTTGAGAGTAGCATAATCCTTTCTCCATGGATTTGATGCAAATAAGATACTCCTTTAATGTTGGTCTCTTGCAGAGAAAAAGTAAAACCACATGCATCCCCACTTATACCACTTGGGCTGTTTTCCTGAGAAACCTCATTTGTGAGAGTTTTTTACCAGGTTTGTAACCCAGTGTGATCCACTTCTGCCCCCCAAAAGCAGAAGCCACAGTAATTAAACATTAACTCCACCTTTGCTTGAAAACAGCTGTCATCATTACACCTTGCAGTTGTGTTATATTTGGTTTTTTTTTAGGTGTTCATAGTGATTATGAGCTTTTAGAGCACATGCCTGCCCTTTAACTCAGTTGGTATTTACACTGAAAGGTGATTTGGATCCTGGGATTTCACATCAACGCGGCCAATCTGCTTGAAATTATTTCTGGGTCATTATGTAGAAAACCAGGATTTTTTTTGCTTCTCGTTTTGTGGATGATGGTCGAGCCTGTTTTCTGCCTTCATATGGTAAAATCAGCAAGAAAGGAGACTCATCTGGCAGCACACAGCTTTGGATGGGATTTTCTTCAGGGAGAGGGAGGATTTGGAAGAGGATGGTCAGTGGACGTGAGGACAGGTGTGAACTGGAAACTCCATCTCTGTAGCAGGACTTCCTTCATCTACATTTTCTCTGAACCATTCTTCAGCTGGCAAAATCTCCCTCTCTCTGTGGTGAGGGAACAGTTAATCTCAGGTTTTGGTCACCTGGTGCCCTGTTGGCTTTGAAGTTGTGTTACTGTTGTCCCTCTCTTGCATGAAGTTTTGCTGCACCCATAGTGGGATTTGTGGATGGCTGGGGGGCAGAGGGTGAGAACACACAGGAGTTGGAAAAACAACCTCCAGGATCCTCAGCCAGCTAAAATGGGAGAAGGATAGGAGGGTGGGGAAAATATGAACTGGATGTGCTGAGCATAAGTTGCTTATTAGGTGGCTTCAAAGGAAAATCACTGCAGAGAATTGTTTTGTGGCTTGAAAAAAAAAAAAAAAAAAAGAAAAAGAAAAGAAAGAAACAAAACAAAAAATCCAAAGCAAACAACAACAACAACAAAAAAACAAAAAGGGAGGGAAACAAAGTTTGATCATTCTCAATTTGCAGAAAAGTGAGATGCACTGATCAGCAATCCTCATTTCCAGGGCTGTGTGAGCTCTGTCTGTGTTGTTAAGAGGTTTCCATTTCAGGGCTGGCCAATGTCCAGCTGGTGATGACCATAGCCAAAAGATCTTCTGTCTCTGAAACACTATGCATCACACATTGGTTGAGTGCAGACTCCTTGTTTTACAGCACAGCCCAATTTTTACAGAAGAAAAAAAAATACTTCTGAAATACTAGAGGAAAAATCTGTCAATACCCAGTGTTTGAACCCTGTTGCAGAGATTGTGCATGCATGGGTCCTCCTTTCCACAGCCCAAGCTCAGGCCCCTTGAGGCATTTCTTGGGAAAGTTTTATTTCTATAACATGAGGTTGGGGGTTGTGGACAACTCAAAAACGTGTGGGGTTTTTTTAAGCAGTAGAAGCTTAAACAGAGAAATGAAGTTATTTTCCAGATGTAGCAGTAATTTCTGAGCACTTTCCATACCTTCTGCTCCCCTATCCAAGCAGGAAAATTTCCTTTTAAGTCTGGGAAACTTATATAGTGGTAGTGTCAAACTGCATACCCTGGGGAGTTTGCCATGATTAAGTCCAAAGAAGAGGCTGTTGGTGGAGTGAAGTTGCTGAAACTTTCTGTAACATTTGAGGAGGTGGCTGTGAAGAGACAAACTGCTTTTGCAGATGTGATTAGATGGGATTAGAGGCTGCAAACCTCACCCTGTGCTTGGTTCTCCTGAAGTTAGTGAGCGACACAGGAAGAGAGATGGGATCTGAGGATACCTCCTGTGCAGCAGCCTTCAAAAAAATACCAACTGAATAATTTTCACCATCCCTTAGTGCTTGCTTTTTGCCATATATTGTATTTCTTTCCTGCCCAGGCATGCTGAGCTATTGTGGGTCAGGACCAGAGCTTCTGCAGTGATTTGCTGTGGGTCTCTCCTCAACTGGATGCAGCTCTTGTGAGGGTGATCACCTTGCATAGCTGCACAAGAGCCAGAAACATGCTGGTTTTCTCAGGTTTTGGTTTTTAACCTGACTGGCAACAGTGAGGATTGAATTACCTTCCTGGGGGGAAGGTGGCTTTGTAGACTGGCCACAGGGCTGAGACTGCCTGACCCTGAGACCACTCAGCTCTGGTGGCCATGCTGAGAAGTCAGATCTGGTTCATCTGGATCTGGTTGTAGGTTCAGTTTCATTAATCTTTGTGCCAAAGCAGATTATATTGAATTTTCTTCTTTGCAGAAGAAAAAACCTTAAGTTTAAAAAATTCCTCTTTGCATTTTTCTTTCAGTAACCAGCAAGAAAAAAAAAGAGAAATTAGGTGGATTCAGATGGATTGCTCTTGTAAGTCTGTATTCAAAAAACTGCCAGTCTTTTTGGGTATGAATTAAGAGGCTGTGGTATAGACTGTACTATCATTTTTAATGATCCTAGTGTGACATTTCCTGCAAAAGGGAGAAGCAATAATGGAAACAAAAATTCGCTTTACAACCCAGTATGTGAAGAAAGGTGACTATAGCCCAGAACCACCCCGTTCTCTCCCTGGAAGGCCCTTAACAGACCCAGTATAATGACTTAAAGTGTTGCTAATTTCCACTTGGGAGGTTTGTGTATCCACTGTCTGCTCTGCCAAGAATATCCTCTGCACGTGAGATGTGATGGATTTACTGCGCTTGTCTAGAGCCAGGGTTTCATGTGCTGGATGAAATTGTACATGGTTGTGGTTATCTGTGGAGTTTTTACTGACCAGGGCTTCTGAGAATGTGGATATCCTGAAAGTCTTGCACAAATTGCCAGCTCTCCAGCTCTCTTCTTGCACTGAGACAGAATTTCCAGAGAGAAAAAGAGTTTATCAGTGGGAAACCCAGGGGATATAAACCTATAACTGGTGTGGTGATCAATGGACTTGGGCAGGGTGGATATTTTTTCTTTAATTTTGATTTGGGTAAAAAAATTTTTTTACGTGAAAACACTTTATTTGTTAAATGCTTTTGTGTGCTACAATGAGAATGTTGCTTTGAGAAGGGAGATACTTTTATTTTTTTAAAAAGAGTGTTTCATTTTCTAAACTGAAACTATTTTGTTAGTTCTGGTGGCCTCTAACCATGATCTAATGAATAAAATATTCATTAATGTTTTTTACCCTGCAACTCTTTTGAATTAAAATTTTCCCATCCGATAGCTGAGTGTAAAGAACAGGATATTCCTCTTCTCAAAACTCTTTGAAATCCACTTTAAAAGATCCTGGGCAAGTGCTGTCTGATATTCACTTCAGGGCAGGATTCTGCAGGCGAGCTGCTTGCTGTGAAAATTTGATGTCAATTTGTGTGAAGTTTTCATTTCCAGATAACTTGCAGAGGGTTAACAGACGATTAGCAGATCTTCTGTAATCATAAATACAATTATCAGATGGGAATTATGTCAATATTGTGCTAGCAGCAGCTGGCTATAACCACGTGTAATCCTTCCTGTAGATGTGTGCATTGCTATTAATAATACATATTGGCCAGACGTGTTGGCCAACTCTCCTGGTTCTTCTCAGCCAGTTAACTAAGGGAATCTAAGCTTGGCCTTTGCCCCTGTCTTCAGCTAATCTGCTGCCCTGCTCTTGCAGCCCAGGTTATTCCAAGATCTGCTTTTTCGTGCTGTACTCCCTCCCTCTTCAACTCTTTAGGTGGAGTCTGAAAGATGTGTTCACCCATGTGCTGGCTGAGAGGTGCCCCCACCTCTGTCCTCCCGTACTGTGAGTTGACAGCAGAAGTTATATAGAGCAGTGGGGATATGGACATGTTATGGGGTTGTCTCCCATCCCAGAAGTTGGCAAAGACCAGGTTTCCCTGCTTGGCTGCTCCATCTCCTGAAGCACATGTCAGTGGAGCAGAGCAGCTCCCCATCCTCTGTGGTTTGAGCCTCTCTCTGCTAATGTAAATGTCCCAGGGCATTGGCAGGTCTTCCTGTGGTGACAGGGATGGATGTGACCAGGCATAAGGTGATGAATTTACTCTCTTGTCATAGAATCACAGAATGGTTTGAGTTTGAGGGCACCCTAAAGATCATCTGGTTCAACCCACTGCCATAGGCAGGGACACCTTCCACCAGACCAGGTTGCTCCAAGCCACCCAACCTGGACTTGATCACTTCCAGGGATGGGCAATTCACATCCTTCCTGGGCAACCTGTGCCAGTGTCTCACCACCACCAGAGTAAAGATTTTAGTAATTTCTAATCTAAATCTACCCTGTTTCAGTTTGAAACTGTTACCCTCATCCTGTCACTACATGCCCTTGTGAAATGTCTCTCTACAACTTTTTGGTAGGGCCCCAGTACTATAAGGTTGCTATAAGGTGTCCTTGAGCCTTCTCTGTAAGTAGAGATGCTACACACAGGTACATTTGACATCCAGCTTACAGTTTATGGCTGATCATCTCCTTTTGTGGCAGTGCTGGTACCCTGTGTCCCACTGTGTCCCCACTGAGCTGCATCTGCTCTCCCTGTGACTGCTCCTTTACAGCCTGAGAGGAGGCTTTAGGGATCTGCCTGACAGGGCAGTGTTCACACTTCTCTTTTGAAGGGCAAAACCACCTCTTTGGTGGGAGTTGAAGCAAAGAGGTGCAAAGGATGTTGGGGTGCCCAAGAGAACTTCCCTACCTGGTGGTTTCCTTCCCCCAGCATTCCCCAGCTTAGCAGGCAGCTCTCCCCCATCAACACTGAGTCTCAAATTTAAGGGTTAATCCTTCCCCACCAGAAGTCATGGGGGTACCCCCATGCTAATGTCCATGACCAAGAGACAGCACGAGGCTTGTGCTAGCTAAAGATGAAAGTTCACAGTGGACAAAGGACTTGGATGAGTAAGAGCTATCTGCTGCTCCTAGTTCCCACCAGGATAACTGGAGGGTGGGCTAATCTGAGGTAAGGGTGGAGAAGGAGATGAGGGGGAACACAAGACCCAGAGCCAGGACCAGCATCGTCGTAATTTCTTTCTGTGTGTTGCTAAAATCATGTGCCTATGTTTATCAGAAAACCTCACCACAGTCTATGTAACCTGAGCTCAGCTTTAGGGATTTAATATGCTTTGAAAACTACACACTAAGAACACAGTTTATACAGGTAATGTTTTCCTGGTTTTGTTGGGCGCAGACAAAAACATCAGTGCAGGATCTTTACGTCAGGAGGATAATTCAAACTTATGCAACTATCTGATCACACATCCGGGTGGAAAGTCTTGCCAGCACTGCAAAAGTACCAGCTAAAAGTGCTCACCTGACACTTTAAAAACGCCAAACCTGCATGAGTCCCAAGGAATTTTAATCTGTTTGATTCCGCAGGGATTTTGCGGTCCTAAAAACCGACACGCACTGCTTGGGGTGCATGTTGGGGTCTCAAGCTGCTCCCCGTGCCAGAGCATGGCTGTGTTTCAGGTTGGGTAGAGATAGCCAAGGAGATGATAATGGGTTGTTGAGTTTGGAGTTTGCTGGGAAACAGTTCTGAGGAGCACGATGAGCTGTGTGGCACCAGGCTTGCTGCTGTACAGGGGACAAATTCTGCTCTCAGTTGCAAAGGCATAACTTTGGCTGGTTTCTGAAACACAAGGATCTAATCTCACTATGGGTCATTGACATTAAAGGAGTTTATTCTTATGATTTGTACAGTGGTGTAAGTGAGAGCAGAGTTTGGCCAGAAGCCATTCTGTGCTGCACTGGCAAACAGGGTGAGTGCAATGTGCAGCAGCAAACCCATCGCAGGGCGGTTTCAAGCTTTGTGATACCCAAGCACACAGTTATGGGTCCAGATTTCTTGTCTTCCAGGATGGCTACAAGGGAGCCCCCCTCCCTAGTGGGGACTCAGATGTGTAGAAATGAGGAGTCTGGGGACTTAGACCCAAGCCTTGTTCTTGCTTTCATACCAACCATTTGCCATCCTGAGCTGTGTGCATTGAGTTGATGAGATTTGCTGCAATGTCAAGCACTGCTTGATGGGTCATGTGCTTACTCTATCCAGGATGATGAAGACCAAATGAGAAGGAATGGACCAAGCTGTTGTTCCTGTGCAGAGAGCCAGCACATGACTGCTGGCTCTTGGTGGCACATTTGGATTCCAGCAGTGGAGGCAGCAGTTTGGGCTTTCAGAGGAGCAGTAGCTGAGGTCTTCAGCAAGAAAGATTTTGCTCCCTGGTGCCATCCTCCTAAATTTACCCTTTGAAACACAGATCAAAGAGGTTTAAATGTGTGTTGATACATGAAACTGTGCTTGTAGCTTCCATAGGAGGAGAGTTGTATATGTATGCAATAGCAAGAGAGAGAGGAGGGGAAGGTGAGACCCTGACTGTGCACATAATTTCCTAGTGATTTCTGTTGCTATTTATGTATTAATTTCATTGCCAGTGCAGTAGCATTGCCTCTCCTCTTGTCTTGCTCCTGGCAGTGGCCTCCACCAAATGCCATGGAGGAAAGACATTGTCTTTCTATGCCCCCCCATACCTAACTGCAGGTCCTTTTTGATTTCTTATGTTTCAAAGACTGGTTTAAGCCCTGAATGTGAACTTTATATGCATTCAAAAGATGTCTGATCATTAGCTGTAATTCTGCTTAGTCTTGTAATACCAGTAATATCATACAGTGCTATCGAGTTGGACATATATTTAATTACTCATGCTTTATATTTGGTCTGATGAGTTTTAATCCAACAGACGCTGTTAGCTGATGAGTGTTTTTGACTTGGACATGGTCTTTCTCTCTGTAAATACAATGTGTTCATACTCACTGAACATATTGTAATCCACGCATACACACACAACATGAATGTGCTTTTTGGGTGGGCATCACATGGAGAAGAAGGGAGGCATGGCCAGGAGTGGGCTTTGGCTGCTCTCCGGGCTGTGTTTAACTGGTAGCCTTGCACTTGGAAGAGATTTTCTTTATTTGGCAGTGTCTGCTCTTTCATACTGTTCCAATTTGTTTTCAACACAGCCTGAATGTAATTGAATGGCTTCTTTTATTTCTGTGTAAAAAATGCCTGGTTTACATGCCTCCTGAGGATTAGACAGTGAATTAAAAGCAAGTGGCTTTAGAGAATCACAAATAATGTTTTAACCTCCCTCCCTACTGAAACCAATGAATGATTTGCTAAATGAACAGATTTCCTCTTCTGTACATTGGGATGGAATGAGAACAGACCCTCTCCTCTTACTGATCCCCTCCAGACTGTGGCTGGACCATGGTGGCATGTGAAGGTTCTTGTGTGTTTACCAGCAGTGGGGTTCATCCTCCCTAGTGATGGGGAGCTGCTGAATTACTGCACACGTGGGTCTTCTGGTCATCAGGGTCAGTTTTATCTTAAGTCGCATAAAGAGTTTAGAACAAGACTCTTCCTCTGTGGCTCTTTGACTATTTTTAGTTAATCTCTGTGACTTTGCAACAGCTCTGGTCCCCCTAATGCAGCTTATACTAATAGAGACAGTCACTGGGGACGTTAATGACTTGTCTGTTGAGGTCTGTCACTTGGTGGTGACTTACGTAGTTAGGTTCTTGTTTTTCTCCCTGGATCAAGATCTTTTCTCTCAGCCTCTCTCTTGTCTCATTGGGATTGCTGTAGAGATTGCAGTTGCAGGTACACTTCATGCAACATGGAGTACTCTGTGTGGTTGGGTAGTATTTCTTCACCTCCTCACATATACTTTGCTGAGCTACTTCTTGAGCAGAATTTTAAAAAAACAACAAATTTTCTGCTTTCGTATCCAGGGATCTTGTTAGGAGAGAAACAAGCAAGTCTTTATTGCGGGGGTTTAAGTCTCTATGGATTATATGATAGGTGACAAAAATACTGTGAAGAGGAGAGGTGCTGACAGTTTGGATGGTGTAAGTCTTGTAGCTCCTGTGTTATTGCATTTCCCTTAAAGGGTCTGTCAACAATGCCCAGACTTTTGGATGATTTCCTTTCAGACAAGTCCTCCTTTTACACTGAATGATCACAACATGGTATTTGGGAGAGCAAGTTGGGAAGAGCTGCAGGAGGCTGTAACTCCCTCTTAAGTGTGCTGGATTTTCTGAAT
Source organism: Florisuga fusca (assembly GCA_038090715.1). Lineage (NCBI taxonomy): Eukaryota > Metazoa > Chordata > Aves > Apodiformes > Trochilidae > Florisuga > Florisuga fusca. The sequence goes on from JAAWXA010000007.1 coordinate 16,937,611, forward strand.
GGATAATGCTAATGCTAATGCTAGTTTTGCTTGGTTGGGATTCTTTTATGAAGAAGTCACTCATGCCAGTCAGAGAGGTTTCCTTCAATTTAGGAAGAACTCAGGCACCCTGCAGATTCTGCAAAAAATTCTTGTGGGTGAGTGAACTACTACCTAGAGTCTCTGTTTTCAGACTCTGTTTCCACAGTAACTCACAGTCCGGCTGCCCACTTAGCACTGCCTAATTTGATAGCAAAAGCCAAATCTTCAAGGAGAGACTTTAAGCTGTGCTTATGGATTGAGATTTGCAGAGCACTGACAAGAGCTTTCCCTGCTGCCCGACTCAGTGAGCAAATTACTCAGCCTGTGATCTGTAACTATGGTGCATTTTACAGCTTTATAAAGCTATAGCAAAGCCAGGTCTCTGCCTCCTGGCAGGTTTAAGTGGCTCCACTTATGCTTCAACCATTCTGTGTCTTCTGTGTAGTCTGTTCAAGTTGTAGCTGGATGCCTCCTAGTAGTACCAATCGTGTAGCTAATTTCTGTCACGAGGCCTATTTTGCCTCTCCTCCTGGAAAGACAGTAGAAAAAAAAAAGTTGAACATATAAAGGATTGATAAAAATGGAGTACAGAGCTTTTTCCTTATGCTGCATTTGCCAGCTGTAGATATCCAGAAAATGTAGAATAATATAGTCACTCAGAATTGTCTTCCTTCCTGGAGGGGCAGGTTAAGTAGCAACAGTGGTCTCAAATCTGTCTGACTTTGGGGAAATTGGAATCCAGAACTTCAGACAGCGTTAGACAGTATGGCTCTTCTCTTGCATCTAAAAGTGAATCCAGGTCTGAGCTTTGAGATTTTAGTTCTGTATCTAAACATAATGGTTGCTAAAGAGATGAAAGAGTATAATAACGGAATAAATAAGTGTATGAGAAACTCAGTGTTGTAATTACAGGGCCAGCAAGGTGAAAAGAGGATGTTGGTGTGGCATTTTTCCTTACTGCAGGAGACTTCAGGATAGAAGGATGCCCTGCTGGTGTGGAGGGATCAAACCTCTCAGATGCCAGTTCCCCTCCATATGAGTGTCCAGTAGCATAGGGGATCTCATGGGGTTGGAAGGAGCAAGTGGTGGCAGATGTAGGTATCTGATGTAGAGGGAGCTTGGTTTGTGACACCTTAGAAAATTGCCATGGAGACATGGGGTGGATATCGTGGTGTTCAGGTGAGTTCCTGCTGGATGAAGGACAGGGATGGGTAGTCTGTGCTGGTCCTGGAGACACAGGGAAGCGTGGGAGGGATGTTCTGCAGCATAACTTCAGGTTGCTACGTGGGAAACTGAAGTCCAGGATCTCCATGGTAGCACTCTCTGAAGTACAGCCAATGCCACAGGTGAGTCTGGAGAGACAGCCAAAGATCTGCAGTTTTGGTGCTTGGATGAGATATCGCAGAGAGTTGGGGATACTCTTTGAGTCTTCAGGAACTGGAGAACTTCTGGATACAAGAACCTGTGGGTGGACCTTAGTCAAAACGGATTAAGATTCAGTGTAAGGCACCTGGCACTGAAAAGTAAGTGGGTCATAGAAGAGCATTCAAACTGGGAGCTTGAAGAAGGTGCAGAGAAGCACCTGGCTTGGACTGATGCAGCCTGTGAGCTGGATGTGGTTGATGCTCTGCACATTCAGTCCAGGAGGGCTGCAGAGATCCCAGCTACAGTAAATAGGAAAGGCACATCAGACTTGCCTACAAAAGCATCTGAGTGATGTGCACAGTATTAGGTGATGGAGTGGAGGCAAAATGTACACATGGTAATACGCCAGTGCTGGAAGCCTGGAAAAATAACTTGGGAAACCAGAGGGCTTGCTGTCAAGTGAAAACCATGGTAGGGCCTGTACACCAGGGACCTGGAGGAAAAGGGATAATTAGAGGGATGTAGTGTTGCCAGGCTACCAGCATTATAGGAGTACTGGAGTAGGACATACAGACAGAGGAGTGACAGTGCAAGTGAAGGATAATGCAATGTGGAGCAGCACAGAAGGCTTAAAGGAAAGGAGAAGCACTATATCATCAATGTGGGTGGAAATCCTGACTCCAATAATAAGTATATTACTAGGATTTTACTACTGACCCTTCCTCTCTTCCCTCTCTTCAAACCAGGAAATATTAAGTAAGAAGCAGCAAGTTTAGGACATGTATTAATAGCAGGAGGTTTCAACCATCCATCCATAGCCAGTGCCTCATCAGGATGAGATGTGGCAAGAAGGTTTTGGATGGAGTAAATAGATGCTTCCTAGAACAATTATTCCTAGGTGCTGTAAAAAAAGATGCTACTCTGCATTTGGTGTGCAGGACCAGGTTCAAGAGGTATTATCTGGAGAGCTCACTAATAGCATGTGCAATGCAATTAGATTTAACATCACAGCAGGAAAAAGCAGGGCATATAAATCCTGTCTGTGGATACTTGGTTTCAAGACCAGGTAAATATGAAGGAGGCTTTAAAAGGAGTAGTTCAAAACAGCAAGAAACCTCCATGCAGCCTGGAGGCTGTTAATAACAGAGGGTTAGAAGCTAAGATAAAACGTGTGCTGTAATTTGAAAAGAAACCAAAGTTTTCCCCCAAATCCCCTGCAGGCTCAGTAGGAAAGTTAAACATCTTGTGACAGGTGATGGTTGGTGTCTGAGAAATGGAAAGCTTGTTCAAATGAAGAGAATGGGAAAGGCTGTAAAATACAGCAGGTCAAATATAAACAGAAAATTGGGTTTGCAGATGGAGCCAAGCTTTTTTGGGCAGTCAGATGCCACATGGATGGTGAGGAACTCCAGGGAAACTTCATAAAAATGACTGAGTGTCAAAAAGGGACACGTGTGCTTCAGTGTAGATAAATGTTAGGTAATTCATCAAGGGAAAATTAAACTCTGCCTTCACGATGCTGAACTCAAGCACTGGGAGTTACAGCTTGGGAGAGACATCTTGGAGTCACAGTTGGAAGTTGTTTGCATTGTGACATCCAAAAAAACAAGCAAACCCTTGAGCATGGCCAGGGAGGGTGCTGAGAACAAGATGTGGGGACTCCTATTCCCATGGTAGGAAGGTTTGGTGTACCTGTACTGCAAGCAGTGCAGGATGGAGGTGGATGAAGCCCGGAGAAAAGCTAAAAAGAGATGGAGCACCTCCTTATGAGGGCTTTGCACAGGCTGGGCCTTCAGCAGGGAGAGGGGAGGGCAGGTGGGGGGTATGTTGAAACTAGCAGGTGGTTGGATTAATATCCAGTGATTTTAATCTAACTGAAAAGTAAATATCCAGCTGAAAGAAGGTATTTTTTGTACTTGGCAGGCAGTGTGCTTCTGGAGTATGTTGCCTCAGGAGGCAGTGAGACTGCTGACTGATCAGCAGGTTCAAAAGGGGTTTAAAACAACTCAATGACAATAGGTCTATGGTGGTATGAGGACAGGGGTATTCCCAGTAATCTCCCTTAACCAAAAAATGTGGATATTGGAAGACTAAGAGTGAAAGAGACTGCAGGTAAAGACCAGGCTCACCTGATCTCTCTGAAGAGCATCCCTGCTGGGGACAGTCCTGGGCTGAATGAACCACTGATCTCACTCAGTGTGACACTTTTAAATTTTCCTAATGTGAAACCCTCACCTTGATGATGTTTGTGGATATGGGTTCCATCTTCTACTCTGACAGCTTCTGAAGCTGTATTGTTCATAGCCAAGGATGTATTTTCTGTATGCAGAAATCTACTGATTGTAAAGGAAAACAATCAAAAGGGGTGGATGGGGAGATGTGTGGAGCTTCTGTCATCTGTGACCATCTGGCAGTCTATCTAAAAATCAAGCTACTAGATGAAGGCAGCTGTTGATGCCTCACAGAGTAATTTGCCTTCTCATCATCTTTACTGTACAACGGTCCCATGCAAATTAAAATATTATTGCCCTTATTTCCCTAAAGGACAGAATGGAAATGAGAATGGAGGTGCTAGGAGAAAGGCTGTAGAAAGAGACCTGTTCATCGATATGAGAAGGACAGAACATCTAGGATAGCCCAGAGGTAAATGCAAGTACAGTGAAAATAGTGTGAGGAAAGGGTAGAGTGAAAAAGAAGTTCATGGGGAGGGAGATGTAGTGCAGTGGTGTGGGACTGACCAGGTTTGGTATGGTTTATGGGGGCAATTCTGCTGCATTTGTAGAAGTCAGTACAGTGTGCATTTAGATCCATTCACCCCCATGCTATATGATAGCACCTCTGGGTATAGTTGTGTGGAAAAGGGGGATCAGCTGATTCTGCTGTAAATCTAGATTTTGATACCAAAAATCTAAAGTGTTTTAAAAGTTCCTAAACCAAACTATTTTGATACTCAGTCAAATCTAAAAGGAAACATATCAATCTGGCCTAATGCCAAAGCCATTAGAAACCCGCCCACCCCAAAACTAATTTTAAAGCAGATAGCAAAGCAATTCCCTGATGAGAAACTTCTTAATAGAATGTGGAAATAGCAAACAACAAGGAGAGGATCGTGGGCTTTGGTGCATCTTAGCAACCATGATGGGAAATGAAAGGAGACCAGTATTATGAAGGGCTGTCCACAGCGACCAGGGTGGGATGACATTTCAGGATGACCAAGAACAATCAATGGAAGAGGCCCCTTTGCTTTGTGGCTGTGGAGATGGGGACATCCTCAGTGTCTGTGTGATGCCAGGGTCAGCTTGGAGGTCCTTGGCCACCCAGTGCAAGAGCAAAAGAGTAGGTGAGGGTATGGGTGCTTTTTTTTTTAAATTGTGTTCCCATATTCTGAAATGCCTTTCCAGGCAAGATTCGTCTCATTTCCCACTTGTCTGTCCCTGGGTTTGATCAGAGGACTTGGAATCCACCAAGCCAAGCAGCCAAGGATGGAAAGCCTCCAGGAAACTCAGCATTTTACCTTGGCTTCCCCTGTTGTTTTTACTTCCCTCCTCTCAGTTTCCAGCCATTTCTGTTGGCAGCTGTCAGTCCTTGCAAGGGCTGAAGTGCTGAGGTTGGGGATATCCTTGGAGCCTGTTGGAGTCTGAATTTGATGCTCCCATCTTCACTGAAGGGGTGGAAGGGCTCCTGACTCCCTGCAACCTATGTGCTGTGGCTGAATTTGAGCTCTGTGGTATCTGGCTGCCTGTAGACCTTTATCAGCTGTCTGTTTTTCAGTAAAAGCCCTCCTGTAAGAGTCAGCTTGCTCAGAATAACTCAATGAGTCATCCAAGCATGGAATTTCTTTCTGCTTTACCTTAGGATTGGGTTGTTGCATAAGACTCCACAACTCTGACCTGATTGGGGCTTGGGTTTGCTCTGACATCTCTTCTCCCTTGGAGACTTTAATTTTTTTATTTTAATTTTTTATTTTTATTTTTTTTTTTTTTGGGGGGGGGGTTTGCTGAGCTGCCCCAACAAATCCACACAAAAATCCTTCCCCCTGGGGCAGAGGGGCTTCCCTGTCTTCTGCTGGTGGTTCCTGCTTCACACTGTCCTCTCAACACACCTCAGAGCAGCCATGCTCTGCTGTGCCTTGCCCCATTTAGCACCTCTGAGTCAATCTGTGCATCCCAGGTGGAGGAACACTGTGGTGAGGACCTCTCATCCCATAATGGAAAAAAAACAAACAGGGCCTTGCTCTCAAGTGTGTGTCATGGTGTCTCTGTTCTGGCAGGCAGCCATACAGATGAGAGTTTGGAGAGTGCAGGGTGCATCAGATCTAGAGCATGTGTTTGCCTCTGGTTGGGGTTAGGAGGTTGGTTTGCTTTTCACCACAGGGGTGGAGCCCTTTGCTCATCCCAGGACCTGTTCCCATTCAAAGCCTCCTGTGTCTGCAGAGGATACCCCACTGTGGAGAGCTGCAGGCTCTCCCTCAAAAGCCAGGGATTGAGCAGTGTAACTGCTCATCTTCTAACCGTGTCTTAAGTGTGGAGAAGGACTGTCATCCTCCAGAAACCAATGTGTCACAATATCTATTTGGAGTCTTCCATTGTGGATGTTTCTTACTTGTCTAACTTCACTTCTGGAGGAGGTTTTGTCACTACATTTCAGGCCCAGGTTTTAGTTGACTTGGAGGCTGGTGATCACTCTGCCGTTTAGACTCGCTGGAAAAAAAAGCTCTCTTGGGACTGAAGATTTCACATGATCTGGAAGTATGAACATGAATCCATAGGATTTATACTCTGAAGTCCTGTGGGGAGTACAGCAGATCTTAGTTTCTTTATGCCTTGATGCTCAGACTGTGAATTGAAGTGGTACCTCTGGCCCAGGTGCAGTGGGCAGGGATAGACTGGGGGGACTGCTTAATTAATTGGGAGTCTTTTAACACTACAGAGGAACCACATGTAATGACACAGAACTGGAAGTGGGATCATAGTATCTAGAATTGATTCTGATGGCTACATCCATTCCAGACTAGGTAGGAGACTTGCTTTCTCCAGTGCAGGAATTCAGCTCATTGTGCTGGAGGCAGATGCTGAACACTGCCCTGCTTATCTCTAGGTTGTGGCAAGAGATGAAAAAGTTCACTTTCCAATGGAAGAACAAAGAGAGGTTAATTAGACAACTGATAATGACTCAAACTTGGTTTCCCCAGGACAGAAAAGGTTGGTGCCAGCCAGTATAGTGCTTCTGTTCCCTGTGGAGCCAAGCAGATTTGCACTAAACCAAAAGCTCAAAATGTGCATTCAGCAGAGGAAGTGTTACATGGGATCTTGGACGAAAAATGTTTTCTGCCCTTTTTAGAAAAAGAAACTCAACCATGTTGTTCTGTGCAACCCAAGCTGTGCTGTACCAAGGCTGAGCTTTGCTCAGCAGAGCTGGGGATGGTTTCTCTCACCCTGCAGCTTGCAGCAGGTGATGAGCACACAGAGAAGTCTCTATCATTAAGTATTAGGCTTTGCTGATTGTTTTCCCTGCTGAATTACAACCACAGGTCTGGCAGACTTTCACCTGAACAGTAGCTGATAAGCTTATGTCCCCAAGGATGGATGTATTTCATAAATGAAAAGATTGCAGTATCTCCAAAGGCAGGAGGATCTCCAGAGAGCCCTCTGCTTGTCCACGGGAGGTGGGTTTAAATTCCCCCTTCAGCCTGGCCTTGGCCCCTACAAGATGAGATTTCTTTCCTGAACCATTAAAAGCCAGATTAAGATCTCTTGCAGAGGTCATTTAGCAGTGAGACAAATTGGCAGCCCTTCTCTAAGGAATACTTGTTTTCCTTTCAATCCTCAAAACAATCTGGGGAATGTGTTTGGAGTCAGCCCGCTTCTCAACTTAACCCCCTCATCCCAAAACCAAAAACATTCCACATTCTGCCCTCCAGCCGGGGATGGGAGAGCTGGACCCCAGCCTTATCTTTCCAAATCATCTTGATTTTTCCAGAGCATGTAGAAGGTTTCTGTGGGGGGTGTGTGTGTGTGTGTGTGTTCATGTCGTGACGAGAGGGTGACTAAACCCGACGCCGGGTGTGCAGTTACATAAATTTGCATCAGTCTCCATCCTGGTGTGGAGAGCCCAGGGATGACTCAAAGGCAGGAGCTGCAGTGGTACATACAGTCTGCCAGGCTGTCAAAGCTGTCAGATGAGTGTTGGGTCTCGTTGGGTGTCCTTATCTGCCATGGGTGCTGGGGGTGCTGGTGTCTCCTGCACTGGGGCATTAGGGAATGTGTGTTTGGGTCGTCACCCTGTGAGGCAGCACTTAGGTGGAATTGTAATATTGTATGTGTGGGCTGTGGAAATACAAAATGGTTGATAGGAAAATGAGCTCCATAACACTACAGTGGTGGTGGTGAGGCCACTGCTGCCCATAGGAGATGAGATCATGTTTAGATGTAATGATAAAGAAAGGCTGGATTTGAAGCAGAACTCAGCTGTGAGCCCTGTTGAGCTAAGGATCCAGCCCAAAAGAAACCACTTTGAACACTTTGGACCACTGAGAAAAATTTTGCTGGTAAGACCTCTCTATCAGAAAGAAAAAAAACCCAAAACAAAACCAAAACAGATTATTTTTTTCCAGTAATCAGTGCATTCTTTATGGCAGTTCTCAATATCCAGACTCATACCTTCAAAATTTCAAGATGTAAGAAAAAACAAAAAAATACATTTTTTATATTTCAATTAGCTTTCCGGGTTATAGAACTTAGATTTCCATGCTTGAAATATTTTTCAGTGGAAGTCAGAAGCATATCTGAAAAAATAAGAAAGCAGAACCCATCCCACATACTCCCACCCAAGCCTTTTGGGATAGCTGGCTCCAGGATCCAGGGTGTTTGGAAAAGGACCAGGAATCACAGGAGTGGGCAGTGCTGGTGCTGCCTCAAATCCTCTGGTAATAAACACACCAGCTGAAGCCAGGTGGTAAAAGTACATTTTTTTGTGTGTGTTTTAAATGGATTAGTGATTTCAATAAACAATTTCTTTTATTTGTGTAAGTTCAGGGCAGCATTTGCACGTCATTTAAGAAAACTTAGGGGGCTTTTTCAGGCTTTCTTGGTAGCTGCACTTGAAGAGCAAGGTTTTTTTGATCCCCTCTGATGTTTGTCATTTGTATTAGCCACAAGACTGCAGTGGGACTGTGGTTGCTGATCCCCCAGGGCTCTGGGTTTCCCTTGATGTGTCTGCAACTCCCTTCATGATAATAAGAGTTATTTGTACACAGGGAGGGCATTAATTAATGACCTGAGATGCACCCTGCACTGGGCACTGCTTTCCAGGGACTGCCCTCACGTGATGTGCAGTGGTGATTTCCTGAGCATTTTCCAGATTTGCCTTCATTAAGGTTCAGTGCATGATAAAACCAAATATCCCTGCCCTTTTTGCCAGGTGGGAAAACTGAGTCGTTCCCTGCTTGGAGGGTAAATAATATGAGGTGCTAGAAAGTGAAGTGATTTGTTGTACGTATGGTCAGGGTGCTCTGGTTCAAAGTCACTTTTCTTCAGCTGTAGGGGCCATGAGTCTCTTCTTAACTAGGGGCAATTCCTGGGAAATGAGCTTAGGCTGAGAGGAGAGGTGAGGATAAGTGTGCACACATTTCCCATGATTTTACTCACGAAGTTATTTGTAGCATGAATGTTTCTAAGCCTCTGGTGTTGGATGCAGGATCCTGGTGTCATGCTCAGGCCTGTGAGGTTGGGGCTCAAGCCCATGGAAGTGCCCATGCTTCTGCTAAACTGCCAGAAATGACAGGAGCATCTCTTGAGGGAGAGCATGACAGCATGAAAGATTTGCTAAGCCTTCATTTTGGCAAGGAATTTTCCCACTTGTGCAGGGTCCGTGCTGGTATTTATACTTATAGTCACCCTGGTGCACACCCTAGGTTCCCATCAGCCTGATGGAAAGCCCTCATCCCAGGGCTTACTCTGGGGGTGGGATATAGCATCTGGGAGTGGTTCATACAACCTCTTTGTAGCACATCTACTCCTGGTCAGATGTAAAACTAAACACACGCTTAAACAAGTATTATCTTGACCTAGATTGATGTTGCTATTTTGGGGTTTTATGTCAGAGGCACAAAAAAATCCTGGAAATCACGGATGGAAAAGACCTATGAGATCATCCCTTCCACCCACAGGATTGTTCCCTGCAAAATATTCTCCATCACTTTGTCCAAAGCAGTCAAAGTTTGCTCAAGTGAGGGGGATCCTGATGCTTCCTCAGGGGAACTTGTACGCCTTCCAGCATGCCAGAGAGGACTCATTTCTCCCCAGTCTACAGTCCAAAGTTCATTTTACTTGGCTTAGACCTGCCCATCCAAGTTCAAATCCCCAAGGCTGCTCTTCCTTCTGTTATACCCATCATGGCACAAGAACCAGATGACACCCTGTGAGCAGAGCACAGGATGCTCAGCTGTCTTGAACAGGAGAATTTGCAATTAGAGCTCAGTTCATTGCCCAGGGTCTCCTGTGCTCTGCTGCTGTCACAAGAATGGGGTGGGACAGCACCCTAGGGCTGCATCATCTCCTCCCCTCTGAGGCACAAACCTCCCACAGGGCATTTTTTATTTCATCAAAATTTCAATATCTTGTTACTGCATGGCATGTACAGACCCACCCACTCTGGTAGCCCAGTGGTGTTTCCTGTCAAAGAAAAAGGCAAAATTCCCACTGAATGCAGTAAGTGGTGGTAGCTACCTGATGTACAAGAGCTGGATTAAACCATCTCATTGTGTCCACATTCACGGGCTCTTGGGCAGCTGTGTTGGGGGACACCAAGTCTTTGTCAAACCTAGTCATGTCTGAGATGCTGCAAGCTATTGACAACCTCTTTTAATGAGCACTGTCACATCATGAAGAGGTCTATTTTTAATACAAAATGCAATTGCAAAAATAAAAAAGAAAGTCTCCACATAACTGATTTTATGGATATGTTGGAAGAGAGAATAATCTCTGCAGGGCAGGGACTTTGTGTGCCAGATCCCCACTTTGGCCCATCTTGCCCTGGTGTCCCCCAGGAGTGGAAATGGAAACCTCTGTGCTGAGCTCTGGCAGAATGAGTGGATACCAGGGAAAGTTTTTTTGCCAGTACTTAGCAGGAGGCAGCTCTTGCTTCACTGCAGCAGTTCCATACATCAGTGCACCAAGCCCATACAACCCTCCTGGCACTGTCTGAATAGCTATTTGTGGGATGGGTTGGGTTTTTGGGGCGTTTTTTGGGGTTTTTTTTTTGGCACAGGGGTCATTTTCTTGCTGGGCTTCTGAGCCTGTGTGAAACGTGAAAGTGCCAGACCCCAAAGCTCATCCCAGGGTTGGTGAGATCCAAAAGCTAGCAGGGAACAATATTTTCCCTCCTTCAGACACAGAGGAGTTTTCAAAATGTGATCACTAGGCAGCCAGCAATTTTCATCTGTCTTTCTTTCCTTTATGACTTCAGTGGGATTTGAACATCTTTGGGAAGTGTAAAGCTACATCCAAGGATCACAAAATGAGGCTTTACTCTGTGATCTTCCTTGAGCAAGCTTTCTGCAGGGGCCATGGTTACCACCTTTGAGGGGCTACAGTGGTTAAAGGGAAGCTCTGGGGGACCCGTTCAAGATGCCTGGGACAGCTCCAGGCTGGACACAAGGGATGTGCCAGGTTGCCCAGTGCCATACCCCACGTGTAGACCAAAGGAAATTTTTGTCTGACTTTAGATCTTAGGTAAACTTAAATCCAGGAGCTTCGTGCCAGGCTGGTGCAGCCCCTCTCAGCCATTACAAGATGTGCAAGTGCTAAGAGGAAGGAGAAGGTTGTGTCTGTGGACAAATTGGTTCATTTTGAGTATACACAGGGTGGGGGGGGGGAGGGAAGGGGTGTAGGGTGAAGTGTATTTCAGAAAAACATCTCCTGCTTCTCCTGTGGTTCCAGTATTTTTATTGAAATCTGCTTGCCCTGCCTGCAACCCCTAGGGCTTAGCTCTACCTTCCTGCCATACAGCTGCCTCCTCTGAGCAACATTCCCCCATCTCACTCATTCATCTTCCCATATTCATCTGACCTTTTCTTGTCTCATTTATTTTGCTCTGTTTGCATTTGTTTACTCTGCAGATTCCTCAGACCAGGAGCTGCTTGCGTAAAACATATCGTGAATGCCCAGTAGAGTTTTGGTGCATAGTTTTTTTTCAAAGTACACCAAAAGTGGCAACTCCAACCTTAAAGGCTCTTTTTACAAGTTGCTCTTGAATTGACGCAGCTTTTAAAAATAAAATTAACTGCTGTAACAAAAGAATATAAACCTCAGTTCTCGTAAGACTATGTCTCTAATAATGGAATCTTACTGAAATATGGGAAAAATATGCCAAAGTTCTGTGCAGAACACTTGGAGTATAATGGGATATTTTTCATCACTGCCAGGTTCTGTGGTGCCTGAATCCACATCTTACCACCCACAAAAGCTGCTTTTAGAGTAACCTGGCTGAGCCATTTGCATTCTTAGCTGCAAATTTTGCTCTTTGAGCTTCAAGCTGCTTCTTTGCATGGCACATTTGTGCCAGTTCACTGCAGCACAGCTCATTTGTTTCATCGATAATGCTGCCGGGCAAAGGGTCGAGTGGAAGGGAGCCTGGGGTTGGGGTATTGACCCTTTCATCTCACAAATCACTGCACCCTGCCCTGGGCTGGCAGGGGACAGCAGCCATCCCAAGCTAATGGCCTTTTTGCAATGATTTGGAGGTCACAACTCTGCTCCTAGCAGTCAGATGTCCGTGCTGCAAAAAACTCATGGCCGGAGCTGTTAGCAGAAGGCCACGTGGAAGATGCTTTGCAGGAGGCTGGCATGGGACCTCTGTTTGCCAGGCTGGCAGCAACACACCTCTGTGGGAAAACTGGGTCTGGTTATCTCTCCTGTACCCTGCAGACAGCCTCACTGCCTCTAGTACACTGCCCACAGTCTTTTTGCAATGGCATTATAAAGGTTGGACCAACGACTCTTGCTTCACTCATGCAAAATCCAGAGAAATAGACTGCTGGAGCAAAGCTCTTCTTAGTTTTCTGCCTCACATTAATTTCCAACTGACAGTGGAACCACAGAATCTCTTGGGTTTTATTATGAAATTACTAAACAACCAGGAGGCTGAGTCCTTGCTTTAAGTGGAAACCTCAGTGCAGCCTCAGCTCTGAAACTGCTCTCCACTTTTTGCAATTATCCATTTACAGTAAATAAGAGCATCTGATATAATGGACTCAGAAATATATTGCTGTTAATTATTGGCAGTACTATACCCTCAGCTTATATTTTGCTCTGTTGCTGGAGGTGCTCTCCAGTGGTACAAACCAGAGTGCTTATGGCTTGAACAAGCTCAACTGAGCACTTGAGGAAGACCTCAATGTTGTCCCAAGGCCATTAGTTATATCCATTTGTATATAACTGAGAAAGGAGTCAACCACAAACCCACCAAAGCCTGAGGACAGCAAGCTGTTCATTATGCACATCTCTTCACTGGGGCACATGAGCTCCAATTTCTTCTTTTAATAGTTTTCTGAGTTTTCATGAGCTGCTTTCAGTCAGCAAACGTCCCTTTTGGTGTCACGTAACCATACTGAAAGAGGAGCAAATCCTCATGCTCTGAGTCTATGCTGTCAGTGCAAGGTTTGCTTTGGAAGATGACCAGGGACATTTCTTGTCTGCACAGAGATTCTCCCCTTACTGAGAATTTCACACTTTTGGGAACATTGATTCCCCTGGGGGCTCTGGTACTGGTCAGAATTTCGGGGGACACAAAGGGAGCAGAATCTTGAATGTAAATCTGTTGCTTAAAGACCTGATAATTCATAGGCTCCAAGGGCTTGTCCATGTCACAGACTCAAGAATCACAGTTTTTTTTTTGTTTGTTTGTTTTGTTTGTTTTGTTTGTTTGTTTTTTGTTTGTTTGTTTTTTTGTTTTTTTTGTGCAGATTCTCTAAGAGACAAATTTGTTTGCAGAAGCAAGAAACTGCTGTCTCTCCCTGCTGCATACATTTAATGAATGGGGAAATCAGAGGTATAATCTGGTTGTTTAATGGAGACTATAAGTATAGGCAGAGGAGACGGTCAGCCACAGAGAAAAAGGGCAATCACAGTGGGATGCTTTATATAAATAAAATACTCCAGATAGTTCCTGTGAACTGGTGGCATATACAGATGATTAATAACTGGCCAGTTCCAATTGGCAGAAGATGCTCTTCAGCATTGGCACATACGTGCAGAGAGCTGAGCAATCAGGAGTTTTGCATATTGTGTGGGTACAAAATTAAGATGCGGTTCTGCAGCTCCAGTGTGTGAAAGAAGCAGGAGGGTTATCAGAACAAAACATGTCTTCTTTCTTCTGGCTGCATCATTTAAAGGGAGTAGACTTTATTAACGTTGAGGACGCGGACTGAGTGCTAGAAAATGTTAACTTTATTGCTATTTCTGACAGTGATTCCTCAGATTCCCTTCTCCAAAAAAATATGTCTGTCCATCGGCTCTATTTCCATGCCAATAAAATGAGGATCACAACACCCCTTATCTTGCAGGAGTATTACAAGCTTGAATGAAATAATATCTCTGAAGCAGCCTGATGGTAGGTACAAAGTCTTTTCATAAGAGCTCCCAGTTCCAGCTAGAGAACAGTTTTATCTGGTAACTGCTGAGGTTAGGAAATTGTGGAGCCAGTTTATACTCCAAATGCTTCTGGGCCTTGATGCAACACCAGATAATCTGCAAATTCAGGTCCTTGATACTGAGTGGTTGATCAGGATCAGACTCAGCCATGCACTTGCTGAAACCAGTAGGACTATGAACATAATAATACAGTGCTGATCAGAAGTCATGGTAGATGAATGTCCTGTGAGTGCTTTTCTTGTGCCCCTCCTCGATGCCTCAAAAGACAAAAATAATTCCTCAGACTTTATGAACAGGAACTCTTCTTCTAGGAGAACCTCTTATTTGCTGATTGGAAGCTTTTTAGCCTACAGAAAATAGCAATCCTTTCAGGAGTTGTAGATGTAGAGTTCATCACAGTGTTAGCACAGCAGCAAAAGCTATTTTGCAGTATGAAAGTTGGAGTTCTTCATGGGGCCCACGTGTTTATGATGACTAATTTCCCATTCTTATCTAGGAGTTACTTAATCTAAGAGTTCCCAGTGGGATAAGTGGAACAGGAATGAGGGTGATAGGTTGCAGCTGTCAAGGTGAAAAGAGAGAAAATACCCACATATTGCACGAGGCGGGCTCTTATAAAACGTACCAGCTTTGCCAGGAAAGATAAGGGTCTCCCTCTAGCTGCAAAGTTTCTGTCAAAATACTGTAAATGCTGCAAGAGATGGAAATATGGTCATTGAGGCTTCACTTTGGAAATGGTCTGTGCCACTCCTGCTCCCTGGCACTGGTACTCCTCAGTCTCCCTGGCACAGCCTGCCAGCCTCAGTTCACCCTGGAAAACAGTGATAAAAGTACATCCCTGTATCCCTTGGGATTCTTTGACACTGGGCTGGTGGTGGTAGTGAGTATGTGCACAGGAACACTGAGGTTCTGTGACTGGATATTCAGAGATCTAAGTCAACAAGCATGTTCCTGGATATTGTTCTTTTTTCCTAAACTCACTGCATCCCGCTTGGGAAGAGCAGGGAGCCTACTAAATGCAACCTACTCATACAAAAAACTCTGATTCCTGCTCTGAGGGGTGTGAAGCTGCAAATGAGGTTTTTACAGGTCTCTAATTTGACAGTTTTGTGTTAGCTCTGACCCTACTGTGATGGCCTGGCAACCTCTAAGAGACTTAGGATAAGATTCATCTGCCCAAGCATGGGTGGGTACCTACGTGGGAACTTGGCTTCCCTGTGGGAAAAGTCAGAAAAGTCCCTTCTGGGTGGGATTTCCTACCCTAACACGGGTATATCAGATAGGGGCTGATTCTCTGTTGAATACAACAGGAGCTCAGGGGGGGAGGTAGGACCCAGCTTTGCACACAGGAGATGTGTCTTGCAGCTGCCACTGGGTCACAGTGCTCAGGGTTCATTGTCTTGTCTTGGGGATATGATAGTTGTCCTTAAAACCACTGCTCAAATACCACCTAACCTCAGGGGCACTCAGGCTTCTCATGGTGGATATAAATGAACCACCCCAAATTCTGCTGTCAGCTAATGAGTCATCCTCACTCCTGCTGAGACCTCAGGGGCTTCTGAATTAACTTTTAAATTAAGCAGAGGAATACGTTCTGGTATCAGACCCTTATCAACCTGCCATTTATCAAGCTAGACATTGTCTTGTTTCACTCCTGGTTCTTTAAAATGGATTGGGATTGGCAAACTTGTGTTCCTGAAGCAAGGCATATCAATAAGCAGCATTGTGTGGCTATGTAGGGCTGAATGTGGGTTTCTCATTATATAAAGTTGAAAATTGTAGCTCAAAGATCACAGACAAAGTGTGGCAGCCTCAAGGATTGCATTGAAATCCTCAAAGACCCAGCATTAGCTACAGGTCTGCTTGGATTTACACTGTGTCTCTGGATGTACTTTCATAGAATACCTCAGGCTGAAAATTTAATTAATCAGAGAAGGGTTATCACATTACCAGCCTGAGTGAATTTTTAGTGAAAAAATGTGTGTTTAAAAGTCTAAATGCTCCTGTTACAATGACTAATTGTCTCCAGAAAATTGAAAGCACACAAGAAATTATCAAGAAAGAACATTTAGACATCATCTGTCTTCCTAAAAACACTTGTCTGAATGTATTAAGAATATTGTTGCACCATAGATGTTGGCTGTTTGGAGTATATTTTTGTATGCCTTCTCTTTAAGTGCATCCTTGCTACTATTTTTTTTTTTTTTTAATACAGTGTCTTAACAGATCAAAGATTTATTGAATCTTTTAACTGGAATTATTCTCTGGAGAAGATATTTCCCTGCTGCTTCAGATTCTGTTTAATTTTTGTGTTCCTTATGAAATACTGAGAAATATACACCAAAGTAATAGGGAGATGCAATGGCATGGAGCACTGGTGGCATGTCACAGTGTGTAGATCAACAAGGAGTCTTGCCTCTTGTATTTATTTATGAACTGTGACAGTATTGCAGGGACTGCATCTTGCAGAAGCAAACAGATTGCCAGAGCCAGAACTAGTGGAGCATACACCCAGCACCTATGAAACTGCTTACTCTTACTCTTTATTAACTGAGAATCAGGGCTTATTAGTTATATAGGGCTTGATGATGACATGTCTTGTAAAAAAGAAGCATACTGCAAAACTCAGTAGTGTTACAATTAGGCAAAATGGAGATGGGACTTTTACAACCCAGCGTGGGTTTAGAAAAGTCAAATTTACTCCTTCTCAGAGCATTCTCAGGTTTTTAAATGAGAATTTAGCAGTGGGTTAGCCCTGTGTTAGCAATTTCCAACAGACTGAAAACTACAGGAGGGTAATAAACAGCATCCAGTTGCTCCTTCTTAGGAAACGATGAAAAACCAAAACAAGAAACCAACCAAAGGAATCCCAGGCAAAGAAAAAAAGATCAGTTATGTAGATGCCACAGGATGCACAGAGAAATCAGCCAGCATGCCTTTGATGACCACTTTCCTGGGTGACACAGGGCAGAGCTAACACTGCAATTGCTACCTCCTGAAAAGAGCTAGATCTTTGTAGCAAAGCAATAGCAGTTCACCCCATTGCTGGTGCAGCATGGCAGAGAGTGCAAAATGACAGAAACAAGTGCTTGAGAATAAGAGATTTTTTTAAACTAGCCTTGCTCTGGGAGCCAGTGTGAACTAAACCCTCTGAGCTTTGTAAAACTTCTGTCCACTAAAATCTTTGGCTTATTATGTGGGGCTCAATTTCATGATCTGAATTAAATCCATTTATAGTAGCGTTGGAGGGGAGCTGGGCTAGGTGGAATGACTTTAGCAAGGAAACTTGAATGTTAACCAGCCCAGTGAGGCCTGTGTAAACAGTTAGCCAAAGAAAATAGCAGCAAAATTTAAAAAAAGGTGCCTGTTCCTCCTGTCTTTGCACATGCAAGAAGTCCTGGGTTCAGGCCCATATTGGTCTGTAGATACAATTTCAGAGTCAAGGATCTGAGTGTGGCAAGACCAAGTGAAATTTGTTCCTAGAATGGATATTATCTTTTGTTTCTAAAGGTTTCCAAGACTAAGAAAAAGACTCCTATTAACATGGAATAACTTCTGAGCCAGGGACACCCCGAGTGTCCTCAGTGGCTCTATTATGTTTAGCTCTGCTTACATATCAAAAATGGAGAGAAGAAAAAAAGAATCAGTGCACAGACACATTAATTGTCACACATAAAAGAGTAAGTGGATGCTGTGAACTATTCTTTTTTTTTTTTTTTCTTCCTGATCATTAAGAAAGACTGCACTGATGCCAGTAATAAATAAAAAGCAACTGAGCACATTTTGGAATTACTGTGGAGTTTTTCATCAGCAGAAGAGGCCAAGCCCTGCTGCTGTTATTACGTGATGCATAGTGTAGTTCTCTCACTCTTTTTTTCTCCTTATATGAACAACAACCACTCTGTCACACTCACTCTTGTTAAAACAACTGATATCTCCAAATAATTACTTGGTGCTAATCATGTTCTTAAAAAAAATATTTGTTTCATATAAAGACATCCCTTTATTGTTTGTGCTGCAAATGAAGATGCATTAGTTTCTGGAGAACAGCACCATCAACTTTCATAATGTTCATCCTGACATCCCTAATGTGCTGCATGAATTTCCACTGGAAGCCTGAAGAGGCTTTAAAGTGATGCTGCAGCTGTTAGGAATTTTAGTGAGGGAAGAAGACTCCACAGCCACAGGTTCCTCTCACCAAAGCTTTCCTTTCTGACCAGAGGAGATCTTTTATTTGTCTATATTTTTACAGTTGCTTGGCACACAGTCACTGTTTCTTTGTGCTAGTTTTCAACACTTACCACCCAATCACAGACCCTAAAGAAGGGACAGAAAAATAATTCCATTAATAGCTGATAGATCAAAGGTTTGGGGAAAGAAAAAAAAGGCTTTTGAGGGAAGTGGTCCATTTAAGGGGTCTCTAGTGCTGAGTTTGGTTTAGGGTTAAAAAAAAAAGGTGCAGCTTCTGGCTTCTGACCAGGAGTGGCTGTGTTGCCACAGTTCAGCAACTCACCATTGTCAGCTCTGTGGTTGTTTCAGGATTTATCTGGCTGGTTTCACTTCCCATCGAGAGAGGAGAAGTGAACATACAAGGTTGGTTACTCAGCTGTAGCTCCCCAGGCTTGATGTCCCTCATTTCTTGGGGTACATCTGTGCCCTAGGGTTGCCATAGGGAAAACACAGGTTTGGGACTCCCTAAATGTCCCCTAAACCATAGCTTAACCGAGAAACACTGAGGCCCACCAATGTGGTTTGGGTCTGAAGCACCAGGAGAAGTTGAGACAATTGTGTTTCTTCATCCTGGGGAAGAGGTGGCTCTAGGAGGAGTTTTTTGCTGTCTGTAAGCACCTAATGGGAGGGTGTAGAGAAGATGGGGCTTGATTTTACTCAGAGGTGTGCAGCAGCAACACGAGGTGCAATGGGGCATGAGTCACAACATAGGAAATTCCAGTTAGATATAGGAAAACCTTCTCTGTGAATGTGGTCAAACGCAGGTGGGGGTTGCCTGGAGTGTCTTGGGGACATCCAGTGTGGCAATGCTCAAAATTTGGCTGGACATAGCTCTGAGCTGCATGATCTAAATGGATATGCTGTGCCTTGTGGGGTAGATTAGAGACCTCCAGGGGTTCCTCTCAGTTGAAATTAATTCATGATTAGTAATGAATTCCATTAAGTTACAAAAAAAAAAAAACAAAACAAAAACCAGGAGGTGAATAAACTTCTATCTCTTGTTGGTTCTTGTTGCTAACTCTGTGTTGTGGGGCTGGGCTCATGATGTGGACAGTGCTGCCTGGGTTAGGGCAGGTTGTGGGTGTGTGGGTGTCTTGGAGGCAGGTGGGGTGTGAAATGCACGACTCAAAATGTGGCACCATGTCCACTTTAGGGCAGGACCTGCTGGTTGGAAGCTGGAAGGATAGGCTGGCAAGAGGTGGAGGAGCCCTGCTGTGAGCTGAGGGGGATACTGACTCCTGTGGGGCCACAGGTGATGGGTTTCATGGCTATTCAACAAGCCCAGGCACGGAGTTCCCTTTGCTTCCTTGGAAACTTCACGTAGCTGAAGGTTGCTGGGTTTTCTGGCTTGTTTTGATCACTGCTCCTCAAGCCCCAGCCCTCAAGCTGGCCTCACCCAGCACACCGGTGTGCTGCTTAATGTCACAGCCTTGTATTGACACCCCATCACTGGGATGTCCTTGCCACTTGCCAGCCCCCACTGCCTGCCCTGCCAGGAGCTGTCAGCTGCTCCCCCAACACTCCTGCCCATTCCCATTCCACCCGCTCCCAGCCTTCTGCCTCTTATGGATGTGCCTTGGTGCAAACAGACCTCAGAGCTTGGCCCAAAGGAGGAACACGAGCTAAATTTACCCCTATTTTTTTATAAGTTCAGAGCTCCCTATACCAAAACTGGAATTTTTCCTCCTTGATGGAAACATCATCATCTTCTGTGTCCTGTTACGTGCTTGTAAGAACGTACCCAGGAAATCAATACTGGAGGCAAAGTGGGAAGGATCTCAGTGAGTATCTCTTTGGAGTCAGTGTGTTGCTAATTTACAGACTAAAGTAATAACCTGCTGGTAAGATGGCACTTAAGTAATCAGATGTTTTCTGAACAGGCTTTTGAAGACCTTCAAAGGCAGTTAAGCGCTAGGGAATGGAGTGAACCAGGCATGCCTGGAAATCAGTATCCACCAGCTGACTTTTGTTTGGAAATATGGTTAGTTCATTTCGTGCTTAACTATCCACTCTTCCTAAGCTGAATACTTCAAAATATTCAGCATATATTTTCTTGTCTACCAGCTTATGTCTACTTTTATTATCTCCTCTTGTTGCTTCATAGCTGGTGTAAAGAGATATGCAGCTGCTGTTTTTGAAAAGCAAAAGTATTTACCATGATGCTTGCTTTCTGGAGCTTTGAAACTTGCTTTATTTAAAAATCTCAGAACAAAGTATTGGGGAATAAACAATTAACCCATCCCCCCACATTTATTTGGGATTGGATTTACTGAAGTACCTTCATAACCTTCAGATCAAGGTTGTGAATTTACTTGTGACCCAGATCAGTGGGCAAAATGTTGGGGGAAAAAAATCAAAGTTTTTCCTCCTCCCTTTCTACTACACCTGTATTTTTTGCTTCTCTCTTTTGAATCCCAAACCCATCCTTGTCTTTCTTCCCCCAAAGAACATACATAATCCTGTCCTGCCCTCCCACCCAGGCTGTCCTCCCTGTCCTAGCATCAGGATTGTGACGCTAGGAGCAGTGTCCTGACCTTACACTGATTTCTTTTCTATCCCTGGGGGAAGTTTTCTCACCTTTCCCAACTAATTCTCTGGAGCCCTGAAGAGAAGCACCCACTGAGAGAGACAGAGAGGAAAAAAAAATCAGTACTCAGCTTACTTACTAGTAAATATGCTACTCAGCAAAACAGCCCTGATCTGAAGTCATCAGACAAGAAACTTCAGGTTTTCACCTAATCCTCATTTCTCTGATATGTTTTCCTCATTTTATTGGACCTGCTTATTCTTCAGACAGCTCAGCTGAAAATGTACCAAAATGCAGGAACCTGTTCTGGGCCTGACAAGGGGCTGTTCAGTATCCTTCCCAAAATGGAAGGGCATGGGGGTCATTTGAGCATCAGGCAGAGTGGAGGCTGTGGATTTTATGTGGAGCTTGTAAAAGCAATTTGGGCAAGAGGTGTGGCTGGCTAGCAGAGGTCTAGTAGAAAATCTCTCAGGCTTTTCTGCTAGGAATTGCAGGTTCCCAATATTATGAACTTTGCTAGCAAACTAAGCTGGGGTGGAGTGTGGATCAGCTGGAAGGCAGGAGGGCTCTGCAGAGGGACCTGGACAGACTGGAGAGTTGGGCTGATTCCAACGGGATGAGGTTCAACACGGCCAAGTGCCGGGTCCTGCACTTTGGCCACAACAACCCCATGGGGAGCTCCAGGCTGGGCACAGAGTGGCTGGAGAGCAGCCCGGCAGAGAGGGACCTGGGGGTTTGGATTGACAGGAAGCTGAACATGAGCCAGCAGTGTGCCCAGGTGGCCAAGAAGGCCAATGGCATCCTGGCCTGGATCAGGAACAGCGTGGCCAGCAGGTCCTAGGAAGTGATTCTTCTCCTGTACTCAGCACTGGTGAGGCCACACCTCGAGTCCTGTGTCCAGTTCCGGGCCCCTCAGTTCAGGAAGGAGATTGAGGTGCTGGAGCAGGTCCAAAGGAGGGCAACCAGGCTGGTGAAGGGACTCGAGCACAGATCCTATGAGGAGAGGCTGAGGGGGCTGGGGCTGTTCAGCCTGGAGAAGAGGAGGCTCAGGGGAGACCTCATCACTCTCTACAACTCCCTGAAAGGAGGCTGTAGCCAGGTGGGGGTTGGTCTCTTTTCCCAGGCAACTATCAGCAAGACAAGAGGGCATGGTCTTAAGTTGTGCCAGGGGAGGTTTAGGTTGAATATTAGAAAGAATTTCTTTATGGAGAGGGTGATCAGACATTGGAATGGGCTGCCCAGGGAAGTGGTGGATTCTCCATCCCTGGAGATATTTAAAAAGAGACTGGATGTGGCACTCAGTGCCATGGGGTGGTAACCGCAGCGGTAGTGGATCAAGGGTTGGGCTTGATGATCTCTGAGGTCCCTTCCAACCCAGCCAATTCTATGACTCTATGAAAGTGAAATGCATTTCTCAGTACAAGCCTGCAGACATCAGTTTAATGCAGATCTCTATCTGCAGAGGTGAGCTTTGGGGTCTGGAGCAACTGGTGTCCATCATGTACTGGCTTTCTGAACTCTTAAGGGAAAAACCCCACAAATGCTGGTTGTACTTCACTACTGCTGTAACAGGAAACTTAAGAAGGAAAGTAAGGGGGAATGAGTCAAACACAGAGGGGAGCAGCATCAGGGAATGGGCTGATGTTAATTGTCCTCCCTCTGTCTGGGACTGAGTGAACCCACAGTCCATACATCTCAGGACAGCACAGAACTATAGTAGTGAACTCCATGCCAGGCAGCAAGACAAATGGATTTGAGGAATTTTTCAGCATTTTTGTGGCTTCAGACCAATGTTTTCGGTGATTCTGTGTTTTCCAGTGTTTCATGGAGGAGATGGTTTCTGAGCAAGCTAAGGACAAATCCGTGTCTGCCCTGAGTTAATGAGTGGTGTGGGATGGGAAAAGTTGGCAGCAAGAGGTGGGATTTGAGCCGGTTTCTCCTGTTGTTGGTTTTGAAGTGATGGGAGGGTCGTGTGGGTGCTTGGCAGAGTTGGATTTAGGTAACATGGTCTGTGGTATGATTCTAGCTGACCAGCCAAGATCATCTTCCTGTAACTTATCTGGAAGAATTACTAACCAATGTACCACTGGCTAATCCAGGTGGTGGTTGGCTCTGGGCAAGCACTTGCCAGGTCTTCACCTTAGATTCATCCTATGGCTTCATCAACCTCAGACAGATTGCATGGCAAACAGGAAAGCTGAACAAACAGGAGACACGTGGGGCATGGCCATCAGTCACCACTCACACCTCAACTCGTGTGGCACCATGATGGTTTATCACAGTCGTCACATTCCAGCGGTGCTGTATCCCTACTTATTTGGGACAAAATGGGATCATTCCTGCATGGGACAAGGGTGAGGTGGCCTCAGTTGTTATTCAGAAGGTTTTGCTGTTTCTGGGCTTGGTGGTGGTGATAATCCTGGCACTGTGAAGGCACAAGGAGATGTGGGGCCTGTCAGCAGTATTTTGCACTGCTGTGCCTTGAGTAAGGAGGAAACCTACCAGGCACATAATTCATTCCTAATGCTACACTATGAAGCTTTTTGCTGCTTGCCACCCTGTGGATGTAATCAGTCATGGGATCTCTTTTTTAGATGTAATTACAGCATTAAGCATACTTTCACTTCAACCATACAAATGCATGGTTGGGCTCCATAATTACACCACTTAATGTCATTGCATAATTCTACGTAAGAGTAGATGAAGCAACCAATTCATGGCTCATGCTCCCTTTTTCTTGCTGCTGCTTTGATCATCAAAACAGTTGCTGAGAGTACAAGTTCCACATCATGTCAGGGTGTCAGGTTTGGAGAAACAGTGCCCAGATGACCATCACCTGGTATCTTAAGGCCACTCAAGTTCACAACTACTTGAAGGTTCTGGGCTTAAGTCACTGGTAGTGATGTTTTCAAGTTTGTGGAGGTTGCTATTGGTTTGGTGACTCGTCATAGCCTGGTGGCTCTTGGGGCTGGTGTCCCCAAAAGAAGGAGGACTTGAGGGTTAGTCTGTTGGGGGAACCAGAAATGTAAACACAGTGTGGAGGGGAAGATCAGCAGTGTGACTGCAGTGCCAGACCATGACCTTGGCAGGTTGGGGGATTTTTTTCATGCAATCTGGCCCGGCTCAAGGGATGGCAGCTTCACAGCATATCCAGAAGATGCTTGCTGCATGGCTTTGGTGCCCTTCTCATTGGATGATGTCACCCACCTATGGCTGGCACTGTCCTGGGCAGAGAGCAAGCCGAGGATATGAGGCAGGGACACGGACCTGATGAGGGACATGTCCCCACAACAGGACCTGGGTGCCACCAGTAAATAGTGGTGGCCGCTGCACACCCACCAAAGAGCTTCCCCAGCAATCCTTGTCTGGCTCAGGGACATGGAAGGATAATGCTGGGGTACAGCCCCTTCAGTCTGGCTTTCACCTGGAGCTTTCTCCTCCTGGACTAAAATCTCTTTGTTTATGTATTCAGTGTTTTAGTTTTGCTGTTTGTTCGTAGTACTTGCTTGGGGGGCAGGGGGGAAATAAGGTGAAATTGTGTTTATTGTGTTTATTATGTTTCTTTAATTAAAAGAATGAACAGATAAATCCAATCTTAAAAAGAAACCAACATGGAAGAGCATGAGCTTGGGAGCTGCACAAGTGGCTCACTTCCTCTGGGTTTCTAAATAAGTACAAGTCCATGAGACATTTTTTTGTTCCTGTTTCTTCTGTACACAGCATGGCAGAAGCTTTAAGTAAAATCTGTCCCTAAGTAGGCCTCCCTGGGATGTGCAGCTGCCAAAACAAAAATCAGGCAATAAAATCGGGCTTGTGACCTGCGAACAATTTGTCTTATCTTGTTTTCTTTCTCTTTAATCCCTTCTATATAGTTTTCTCTATACTTTTTTTGAGCAGTACTGTGCCTGGCCAGTTTTGTCCTCACTCCTTGGGAGACTTCAGCCACTTCTGTACCAGATCAGAGTTTCTGGCAGAGCCACTGTCAGCTGCCCTGTGCCCTGCTCTGGGTCATGCTCCAGCTGGAGGAGGGTTGGACCTCCATGGGACTGTCAGGCAAGGTGTACATTAAAACTTTGTATTTTTGGGTAGCTTTTCCTGTTTCTCTCTCACAATTGTTCTGATAGCTTTTTGGGAAATGGTGCAATGAAGGACTCACGGTGTATTTGTACTCACACAATAAATTGTTCATAGTTCTGTGAAAACTCAAAGCTGGAAGTAAAACTTTGCAATGACAGCATCAGCTTACTGTTTTTCCATTTTCTGTCTGTGTGGTTACTAGAAGGACAGTTGAGGAACTTCTAAATTCGTTGACTTCCATCTCCCTGTAAAATCACCTGACTCCCTTTTCTGAGTTACCTTACTCTGCATTTAGGCATCATGGAATCACCTGCCCCTCTCATACATGAGCAAAATAAGTGTCTGCTTCTACAGGATACCTCTGATTTAAAAGAAAGCTTTATCCACTGCTGCTATTTAAAGGCGATTGTAACTTATCCATAATACAACATAAGAATATTCCTTTTCAGTTTTCAAGAAAGTAGATTTTGTGGAGGTGCTTGGACTTAAAGTAGTGTTTTCTGAAGTTTGGTGCTTTCTTCATTTTGTCATGGAAAGGGTTGTGCTGCATGCCTCATCTCTCAGAAAGAAGCACACGGTAATGGACTTTTTATAGGCTGAGGAGACACCAATTATGAATTTAGGGACAATCTAATATTATTCAGTATAATGTTTTCTCCATCTGCATTTTTATTGTTGCTTTGGTAGCCTCTTTGCTCTCTGATTCTCTGAAATTGCAGAATTGCCTGCAGAATTGTGGTTTATTAGAAACCAGAGCTGCAGGTCTGGCAGCAGTCAAAGAGTTTGGAGACAGAAGCTGATCTCTGCTGTCAAATAAAGAAGAGACAAGAAGTTTCTTCTGTGTGGAGAAGATAAAGAGCACAGAAGAGGCAGCGCTACCCCAGCTGATGCCCTCTGAAGGACGGGTGTGGAAATTGGGACCAGTCCTAGTGAAGCTTCCCTCCAGTTGCTAGAAACAAATAATCTGATGTTTTTCTCCTGTTCCCTGGCAACAGTTCCAGGATGGATGTGTGTAGTTTGTGGTTGTGTATGTGGTTTGCATATGGTGAACTGAGAGTCGTGGGCAGTGTCACAGGGAGCAAGTTTAGAACAAAGCTTGGTGGTTTCTGCTGGACACTACAGCTGCAGTTTGGGACCCTCTGGCAAAATTCACAATGAAAAGTCATTTAGCAGTGTTAGGAGACCTTTTTGCATGATTTTCACTGCAAAAGGACCTCATTTTGCATGCGTTGTAATACAAAACAGCAGGCCAACACCTTTCCTACTTAGCAGCATCAGCCTGGAAGCATTTTGCCTCTTCTGCCCTTTGCACTCCCTGTCAAACACACCATCAAGTTCATGCCCTGTGTCTGCTGAAAATAATTGTTTACTGGAGTCATGATGATTGTTTATAGGATTTTCCTAGGATATGGATTAAAAGCATGAAATTTGTTGCTGTAAGTCATCAGACTTAATCTCTTCCCAAATGAAATGAAACTCTATACCCCTCTGAAACTCTCTGGTACTCCTGGAAGGAGATTGTAGTGAGGTGGAAGTCAGTCTCTTCTCCCAAGTAACACTCCATGGGAGAAGAGGAAACGGGCTCAAGTTGTGCCAGGGGAGGTTTAGATTTGACATCAGGAAAAATTTCTTCATGAAAAGGGTTTTCAGGCCATGGAACGAGCGGCCTGGAGCACTGGTTGAGTCATCATCCCTGGAGGCATTTAAAGGACCTGTAGGTGTGGGACATGTTTTTCTGATGGACTTGGGAGTGATGGGTTAATAGTTGACCTAGATGATCTTAAAGGCCTTTTCCAACCAAAACAATTCTGCGAGTTTATGAAAAGCACTTTTTGGCAATGTCATCATGCTGCCATTGAGATGGAGACAAAGGTGGGCAAAGCCACAGGGCTGGGAGCAGCAAACCCCACAGACTGCAGGGGAAGAAGGTGGTGGCTGTCTGCCAGAGGCATCATGAGATTAATTCTTTGTGTGTCTTTGCATGCACTGCATGTGATGATATCTGGAAACACCAACAGTTTTGGTCTGTTGGAGAGACATGGACACAAAGCCAGGAGAACAGCACTGGACTGTGGCACTAGTAAAGTTCTGAATGTATGGCACAATTCTGGGGTGTGTAAGCTCTCAGCTTAGGGAAGAATTTTGCAAAACTGAGAACAGTGATAGTAGGTTTTGTTACAAAATCTAGATTTTCTCCTGTAGTGGCATATGTGCAGGTTCCTGTCTATAACACCGAAGGCCCTCAGGGGAACCACCAGTTATGTAAAATAAAGCAAACAGAAACTTGGAGCAGGTCTTGGAGCAAGAATTATTAGTGGCATTTAGAACTCTGGTTTTGCAGCAAGTTGAATCCATGTTGGCTTTTCTTGAGAACTGAGTTTCCCTCTCCAGTGTCCTAAATACCATCTGTAGTTGAGTGTGCAGATGTGAGCTGAGGGCATGGCATACAGCCTGTAGATTCAGCAATGATGTGTCTCAGTTATTAAGTTGTGCACTAATCTAAGCATAGCTGATCATCTAATAGATGAAAAAAATCTGAAGTGTGATCTCTTCCGTGTCAGTTACCTCCACAGTATCTCTCTCCACCTTCTTTTCCTCCCCTCTGCTTATAAATGTGTAATTTCCTGAAAAATTTCCTCCATCACATTTATTTTTAGGCATGTGTTTGTTTACCAGAATCTCCCTGAAGCCTGGCTGGGTAGCAGTGCAATATCCACTCATTGATTTCCTAGCTCTCATTAGCTTAAATACTTACTCGAAGCAGAGGGTAAGGAGGTCTTTAACTTTTATTTCAAGAGCATTTGGTTTTAAGATGAGCCTTTGTGATCTCTTTCATCTGAAACAGTTTTAAAAGGGACCATTTATGTTATCATTCACTTTAATGTTTACTTTCTGGCATGAGCAGCTGGTTGCTTCTGGTTTATAGTACTTTGAAACAGAAACTAAGTTAGATATAGAAATTAATGTGCTCACTGATCGTTTGCCAAAGAAAACGTGGCAAAGAAGATCCATGTAACAAATTAACTCCCAAGATTTCCCTGAAAAATGCCTTTTCCTTTATCAGAAATTACAAATGTGAAACAATGAAATGATTAAGCTTATTTTTTTTTGTTTTTGTGAAGGTCACTCTGCTTTCTGGAAGGCAGCATTAGTAAGCCCTGGATGTTGTTCCCAGAATTGATTGTAAATGTCCTCTATTAAATCACTTCACTATTCAAAGCCTCTCACTGCCATCTATTACATCTAAAACTCTTCTTTTTGTTACAAAAGTGCTTTGAGACCCATAGGCAAGTGCTCTAGAAGAGCCAAACTTAGAATGTTTGTGCCAGGAGCATGATTTGAGCCATGGTCCAGCCTTTCATTTCTTCTTGGGCAGGGAACATGATCCCTATACAGTCCATACAGCCCAGCAATATTTTTTTATCCTGGTCAGTTGTCAGAGCACACCAGGGTCTGGCTTTTGTTACTGCCAAGGTGAGATTTTAAGGACAAAAAGATTCAATTAAAAACTAGTTTTTTAATAGGTAGAGACAGCTCTCATGTAGGAAGGTCCACGAAGAAGAATTGGGCATTGAAAGTGGAGAAAATAAGTAGAACAAGTTGGGTTTATTTGTTTATTTGTTTGTTTTTAAGTTGGCTCTTATTTAAGTTTAAGGCAGACATCAGGGAAACTTTAAAGGAAGGAAATTTTTAGAAAGAGGATGTGAAAATGTTACAGACACCACTTTGCATGGTTTTAACACAAGCCTTTCTTACCTTCTTCAGCTTTGCAGTGCAGAAACCATTTCTCATGGGAGAACACTCAAACAGCAGAAGTGTCGTGATCTGCTCTGTAGTTCCAGTGGGCCTGACTGAAAGCCCAGTGGTCAGCAAACACACTTTGTTTCACAACTCCAGCCAGCTGGCTAAAAGAAAATGCTTTTCCTTGGGAGTGCACAACAATATATTATTGTACAGTTATAGGAAGCATTAGGTGTTATTAGACAGTTAAATAAATTATTATAGTTTTGAAGGCTTAGCTCCACAGGACAGTTTTAAAATCATGTCTTCTCCAGTGTGCCAAAAGACCCAGCTGAGTTACTGAGCCTGAGTAAACAAGCCCTTGTGGTAACCCCCCCATTTGCCCACCTATAGATTTTGGTGGTGCAAATGCAATATTTAATGACACATATCACATATGCATCACATACCTTAGTAAACCCAAAGCTTTACTATCGACCTAACCGTAGAGCAAAAGACATCTTTGGATTGAGGCTTGCAGTGTAGATACATTGTTGATATTCTGTCCCAAAGAGGTGTTTTCTGTAAAGAAGTATAAAAGATTCCCCTCAGACCCCAGGCTCAGGTGTCATCATTCAAGATGCTGGGTCAGCCGACAGGGGAGTTTGTCACGCAGCTGTCCCCACTGACATCCATTTGCTGCAGCGTGCAGAGAAGAGGAAAGGTGAGCAGATTGGGAAGGTACTTCCCTAGAAGGAACAGATATTTTTTATTTTTTGGTATTATGAAAATTATAAAGGTCAGGCTGCAAGTGAGAAAAATTTATTACAAAAATTCTGCAGTTAACAGGTAGCCTGAATACATAAAATTTCACTGGAGGAAGATTTATTGAGGCAGCATGTTTTTAACTCAGAGAATATAATAGCAAATAAATGCTTTACTCTATTAAATATTAGAAGGGCAGCATGGCAGGCTTCCAGCTTTTGGTGCTGAACTCTGATGAACAAATATTTGAACAGAGAAAGGGGAGGGAAGACAGAAGAAAAGATCCGTGGCATTTGCCTGGGTAGATGATTTTCTGCTTGGAGCTGTTATGTCTCAGTGGGGAGTGGGTAGTGTCAGTTGTTTATAAAATACTGTTGTGACAGAAATGTGGGACTTTAAAACTCAGGTTCTTATCTTGCCAGCTCATCTTGTGATTCATGTCAGTCAGCAGCAGCTGAGCAGAGCCTTGCTGAGGGTATTATTTACTTTGTTTTTGTTTTTCATCCTGGAATCCTACTTTATTTGTCTTTATTTCTTTCTTCAGCTTCATAGTGAGTGAGAGTCAACATCCCAAAGAGTCTGTGGTCTAAAGAAACAGGAGATAGATATACAAATGTGAAGTTGCTAAGTACTTGAATGGTAAAAGCACATGGAGAAGCCTTGAGTGTCCCAGCCTCCTCCCACCACCTTGTGTCCTAGGAGCTGTCATATATTATAATTATTGATTTATTTCTGTAGTATTTGTGGTACTTCATGAAGCACCTGAGCTGAGTCTGCCCTTGGGCTGGCAGATGGGTTATTTAGGCTCCTAGCACTGCAAGGCTCATTCTCATGTAAATCCACCCTTCAAAGGAGCTGCTCCTATGAGTGGCAGTTATTTGTGTGAGGAAAAGCAAAAAGTCTGCCCATAAATAATGCACCAAGTATAATGCAGAAAGAACAAATCTGTTTATGTCTTTTGCATGAGATAGTTACTGCATTCAATTCAAACTGAAGAAAGATAACCTGTGGATCAGAGACTGGGACCAGCATCAATTCCTCCCAGGCTGCCTGGTGGCCTCCATCTCCAATTCTCAGCATCTGAGTTTTGGGAAGAGGGAAGAAGAGTTCTGCTGCCATAGCACTCCCTTCATGGTGATTAGGAAGCTCCTCAGAGAGATTTGGGTGTGAATCCCTCAGGCTGGGTAAATTGGTTTTTGGGCTTCCACTGGTGGTTTGAAGGGTCTGGTGGTGTTCACACTCCAGTTGTAGACATCTTGGGTAGTTGTTATCTGAGTCTGTTGTTATCTGTTTGTGTTTAAGTTGTCAGTGGGGAGAGAGGATACCCCCCATGGTTAATTCTTCTATCCTTCCTTAAAACAGGGGGAGAGGGTCTCCTTTTCCATGGCATAGACTAGATGCTCAACTTCATACATCTGCCCTTGAGAACTTAATCCCAACCTCCATGATAGTATCATGGGTAAAACAGGTGGATAGAAACCTCAGGAGTTCTCTCATCCAGTGAGGGTCACATGAGGGTCAATTCAGAGACCAGGATGCTCAGAGCTTGATCTAGTTGGGTCTTGATGTCTGGAGACTTCCCAACCTCTTTGGCCATCCTGCTCCACCTGAACCTGTATTTCTTCTGAGTATTTCCAATAGTCTGCAGACCCACATAAGACTTATCTTGAGGCCACTTCTTCTGTGAATCCCACAGATTTATATGCTCAAGTCAGGGGACACAGGTGACACAGGTGACACAAGTCACGTGGTAGCTCCTTTAGGCATGCCCAGTGGCAGAACCAAGGTGACAGTTTTTTTGCTAGGAAATGTAGGTTCAGGTGTCATTTCTTCAGGTGGTAAAAGGGGTTAGATCATGTTTCTTGGTTATCTCTGCTGCTTGGTTATCACTGTTCTGTTTGTGCTGCACTTTAAGCACTAAGTACTGTAGTTCTGGAAGTATTTTGAGGTGAATGGTGGTTTTTAAGTGCATGGCTTCAGAGTGGATTTGTACATGTCAGCCCTACAAAGGATGGGCTGCTGTGAGAGAGCTTGCAGGGCTGGAAGAATTAGGTCTCATCTAGGGAAAATGTTCCAGAAAAGAGTCTTTCAGTTTCCTAAAAGATGATCAGTGCTTGGTAAAAATCACCTCTAAATGTTTATTCTCCTGTGTATTCTGTGTGTGCAGCTTCACTGCAGAGTTGTCATGAGTGCAAACTTTGGCGTTCTCCCTTCCGTAAGAATTTTCTGTGTAGAAAGAAAAAAAGAAAAGAAATAATGAATTTCATTTTACAGAGAACTTACCAGGAAATGTAACTTAAAGAGTTTGGGCAAAAAAAAAATGCTGTTTAGATTCTTTCTGTTCATTGCTTGACGTAGGAGTTTTAAGGTTTAGGATTCCAAAGCTTCTTCCCCATTCAATTGAGTAATTGAGAATTTCTGCTTTTTTTTTCTTCCTTCCTGAAGCTACAGCACAGCAGGATGGTATGGAGAATGTCCATGTCTCCTGGGCCTCAACCTAAGCCCCAGCCCTGCTATTTCATAATGAAGAGGCATCCCTTGTATCTTCATTTGCAGCTGCTACAGAGAGCAAAACCTACCCCTGAGTATTAGCAGTTGTAAACTGTCCACTTACATCTATCTGTTCCTTCTGTCTCTCTCAGCAAGATACAATAACTTAGGAATGATGTGGGAGCTTACAGGTGTTATTCCTGAGACTGACTGACTCCTGTGGTGGCATCTTGTCACCCAGAGAAATCTCACCTGGCTGTGTTGCTGTGCCAAATCTCCCTTTGCTGACCTGGCTGTCTGCATTGGGTCTGAACTGCTATCCCCTGGGGTGTCTGTGGAGAAATGTCCCTTCTGACCATCACATCCTTTGCTGGACGCAGCTCTGAAGTTAGCTCTGAAGTGTTTTCCCTGCCTGGCTCAGCAGGCTGTGAGTTCAGCTTGGGTCCTGGCTTTTGGCTCCAGCTGAACTTCCTTCCTCGGGAGGATGATTGGAGAAACCAGCCCACACATGGGCCTTTATATGAGGCTTATTGGAATTTTGTTTCAGGACTGAGATATTGCAGCAATGGGAAATGCTGCCCGTACAAGGGAAGGCTGACGGGAGCTAAAACCACCACTAAAACCACAGCGAGGGCTTTGCTGTAGGGTTTGTCAGCCCTCAGATGCAATTTTCAAGAAGGAAGCAGAGCCCCAGTCTGCCCAAGCCACAAGTGTTTGTGATCAGTGGCTGGCAGTGGTTTTGGAGACCTGGACTTTTTAACAGAGAATCTCATCTCCTGTGCGTGGATGCAGCAAGCCCAGGGGGGGCTGGCATGGCTGTAGCTGGGCTGTGTGAGGATGAGGAGCAGCTCTGCCTGCTGGAGCCCCACCTTCTGGCATTTGTTGCTTTGAGCTTTCCCACACCCCTGCCCCCAGACACTGGCACTTCTGCAGAGGTGGGTGTCACCCAAGTGGCATCTCCTGCAAAGAGCAGGAGGCTGCAAGCTGGTGCCTGTTAACCACAGACCTCTCAAACCTGCATGGCCATGCACAGTGACACAGGTGCTGGTTCTGCATGCCACCAGGTGCTGATGACACCTTACGTGTTCTGTAGCAGCCACCACCCCCAGGTCAAGGAGAGGAACCTCTGCCCGTGTCTCAGCGTGGTTCCCAATGGGAAATCTACTTGGGCCTGTGCAGGGGGGAGGAATTTAGCACTATGCATTTCTGCAGAGTTTGGTTTCTCCGTCAGCCTCGGTGTTACCCTCCCTGGGTGGAAAATGGAGTGGGGATGGTTCAGCCTGCTGGGGGGGAGAGATGGCAGCCAGCCTGTCAGGGAAGAAAAGGCACAGAGAGGGAGCACTAAGCACTTGTGACTGTGCCCAGTAAAAAAAGGGCACTCCCAGGGGAGAAGCTATTCAGCAACCTTTAGAGAAATCTGACTTCTTTGGCAGGCACAATCATTGCAGGAAGGTGAAGACATTTATCAGTGAATCTAGTGATTTTATTGAGGTTATATTAAGGATAATTTAGTCCCTGTGGCATAAGCCCTTTTAGATAGAAACTCCTCTAATTGCTTGGTAGTAAAAAGAGTGACTGTTTTCTTAAACCTCAGTTTTTGGTGGTTTTGTTGTAAACGAAAACTAACACAGATTTTTCTCAGAAAAGTTTGTTAGAACTCCAGTGTGTTATCTCTTCTTGAGATTGAGATAGTTGAAATGTTTACAAATTAAAAATGTTATCAAGCAGTATCCATTTTGTTCATACAAAAGGTAGTGGAAGGTGGTCCTAAGCCTGATTCAATGCTGTTCTGCAATAACCTATCCATTTACTTCAGAAGCTTCATTGATTAATTTCATAGTTGCTCTGATTTCCCTTCTTGGATATTCCTATATTTATTTTTAACATGAATCCTATTATTCAGTTTTTTACTATTACTCTTCATCTTTCCAGGGGTGAAGGAAAGAATTTTTGATGTGCATGATGGAAACACAGTAGATAGGTATTTTTCTTCAAGAATATTAGTGTTCACATAGGTCTGTGTGTATAATTTATTGATTTAACCCAAATTAAAGCAGTGCATGGGTTGCAATATGAAATGGAAGCCCATTGCTGTAAATGCCTGTGAAAGGAGAAGCTGTGTTCCAAAGAGCTTTCAGTGCCAGACCAAAGGTAAATTGTTGAGGTCCATCAGCAGCCTGTAACCCAACAGGATTTGGAGCCAGGTCTCTTGAGTTAAGTCTTCCAACCACAAAACCATCATTCACTTCCCAACAGGGTGATTTAGAACTTTAGGCCAGCTTTTTCTAAGTGCTGAGCATCCATCAGTTCCCAATAAGAAGAGTCACAGCATGGTGATTCTTTATTTAAGAGGAGGGAAAAAGGTTCACACTGAATACAACCTTCCTGGTTTATTGTAATAATTTCCAGCAGACTCTCTCAGCTACAAGATGAGGTTATATCACTGTGTTTTTTTGTTAATGAAGTTCATCTCCCTTATACTTTTGTCCCCTTAGAAGCAACTTTTTTACAGGCTGATCCCTGATATTGTATCTTTGGGCTGTATCCTGCAGACAGGCTCAGGCAGTGCTCCCCTCCAAGTCATATCACATAATGACTTGTGAATGAAAGATGTTTCAGATGAAGGAAAACAGGAAAGTTCAGTGCAAAAGAACAGCACAGCTCTCATCCAATTCTTTTCTTTCCCTGATCCCCAAGGGATGTGTGAAGGAAATGGTTCATTTACGCATATTCTGCAGAAGGGAAAAAATCCAGAAGGTTCCGAATCACTCAGCAAAACATGAGTGAATCAAAACTAGGATGTGGGTTTCAAATCTCCTGGACAGTCTTCTACTATACCATTTACCAAAATTATTATTATCTAATAGAATTTTACATTATTATTTTTGGTGGGATTTGTTTTCCTTGTTTTTGATCATTTAGATTTCCCAGTGAGTTTGCCAAAGAGATGTGGTGGAAGATGGAAATTTTTTTAACCAGGGCAACTGGACAAATACCTGTCATCGAGAGGATGTCAGTGGGGGAGTGTCAGAAGTAGGGAGAATATTTTACACATTGGGACAGAGTGAAGTATCAGCATCCCATGGCATACTTCAGCTGGAACACATGTCCCAACTGTATCAAACAGTTCTGCCAAACTGATAAGGCCTGAAAGCTGGCCAGGAAAGCTATTTCATACTGCGGATATTGCATAAGAACACATTGGTCTCTCATTTATTTACAGGAGGATGTATATAAAATCTGAAATCTGTTTTCTGGCCCATGGCTGTTTAAAGGAAATAGGAGAAAGATGGGATAAAGCATCCTTTGGTTTGTTCGCTTTGTTCTGTACTCATTTATCTGTAGGAAAGAAGGCATTGCCCTGCATGTCCCTTGTATCTGGTTTGCTTGGTATTTCTGGGGGCTTGGCTGCAATCAGCCCTGAGTGCTTTGCTAATTCTGACAGGGCACAATCTGTTTCAGATAGTGAGTTAAGGAAGCTGGATGGTCAGCCTTGCACTTGTTTGCTGAGTAGGACTGTAGAAAATAAGACAGGCCCTCTGCTGCCAGGTTAACACTTGAGTTCTCTTCTTTCTCCATGGCCAGGATTTGCTAACTGATACACAGACTGTGGACTTGCAGGCCCTGCTTTTAAAACAGTGGGGTCTTAACTTTTTGTCATGCTTTAGATAGTTGCTCATCTCCTGTTCAGTCCATACAAGCTACTGCTTGGTAGGAAAGGAAGAAAAGGAGACACCTTTGTCCCAGCTCCTGCAGCCATTCTTCATGTTTTCATTATGTTTGTATCACTGGTAATAGACAAACGTTGCTGACTTCTTCAGCCATGAGTAATCAGTCATTGAAGGGTTTCTCCAGGTTTGTGCTTCTGTTTGTGTAAGCAAAAGGAAGACCAGGATTAAATTGAGCACTTGGATTTTTGGAGGAAATTGGTAGCATTGGGTGCTTGTCATTTTGGTCTTTATTAGGGCCTGATTTGGTAGGTTGAATTGTTTGTTGATGCTGTGGTGGCACAGAGGCTTCTGCCTGTCTCATGTAGCATGAGTTGTGCTGTTTTTATCTTATTATCTTTATTTCTTCCTGTTTTTATCTTTCCACCACCAGCTTTCAATATTCAGTGCTTTGAAATACTTTGTCTTACACCATCCAAAGAAAGAGGAAAAAACCCCAAACCCATTGGTTTTGGGTTTTACAAACTTTTACAATCCTTAAGACAGTTTGGATCTTCTGAACCAGGCTGGTCACTGACAGAGGTCACAACATGCCTGATGGAGAAAGGCAGGAAGTGATATTAATAACAGAATAGCAAAAGATGATTTTTATTCTCAACTGATGATTCTCAGGAGCTGTGGCGCCTGGAGAGTCTGAAAATACCTGCTCAGTTCATCAGAAAGGTGTGGTAAATTGGCAGAAAAACAGTGTTAGAAATTTGTGTTATGGCTGAGGTAGATGGAGCTGAGAAGAGTTTGATCTGCATCTGTTTACAAACTTTGAGTTCAATGATCAGAGTCAGGTTTATGTTGATTTGGCAGCTTCTACCCAGCAACCAAAATTGGTTGAACAGCTAAACCAGCTTGAGATAGGCAGAGGAGGACATCCTCTCTGTGGAACCAAACCACGTGCTATAAGGAATTTGACCCAGGAGAGCTTATTTCACATCTTTCTTTGGTGGGCTCCTGAGGTTGCATTCTCTGAGCTGGGAGTTGTGTGGAAGTGTGACAGAGAATGATAGCTTGCTTCAAAATTAATTACAGTGAGATAAGGGTTGTGAAATAGAGCTGTTCCTCTTGGAGCTGTCAGCATCTCCCTCGTGTTTGTTCAATGGTCATGTTGCTTTTTCTGGATGCCAGTGGCATCCCCAGTTGTTAAAGCCACTTTGTGGTTTGTACCATCTGCACATTGTAGTGAAATCTCAGTATCTACTTGAAGACATGAAATCTGGTATTTCTGTGCCAGATGTACATATTGTCTCCATATACCTTTTTGTTGGAAATGGCTGAAATCTGATATATCCTGAATATTATCTGAATTTTTCTGAGCAAGGACTACAAGAAGACTGCATGGGTTTGTGGCTTCGAGAGGATAAATCCAGCCAGGATCTCATAAAACCACCACGCAAAAATGGTCACCCAAAAGGAGTTGTTGACTGAACCTTTCTGAAGGAGTGTACTGGGAGAGTTGTTTAACTGAACTGACTCCTCGATTGCTCCCACATAGGCAGCTGATTTGGCAGTAGTTACTAAAAGTAATGGGGTGGTGGGAAGAACAATTCTTCAGCCTGACAGATCTGAAAGTTACATAATTTTAATGGTTTGTAGAGCCTGTCACTTATTAACAGTTATTGAATAGCTTGAAGAAATGATGTGCTGAGAAAGCTAGAGGCTAGTAAGCTGGAATTGCTGTTTATTAATATTTTTACCATGTAGCCCCATTACCTCAGGCATGAGTCTCTCTTCACCCCTCATAGGACTCACTGTCCCAGCTGTATTTGGGCTCTGGTAGGGTGTTTGGTCTGCCTGTGCTTTTTTTCCACAAGGTAAATAGAGTAAGATTTAGCTGCTTTTGCAAAGCATGTTGAGATATAAAAAGAAAAAATGTACATGAGAGAAAATCAGCTATGGTTGTTTTATTTAGTATTTTATTGATTTAATTCTTCTTTAGCTTCACAGATTCCTAGGGACAGTTGCTAGAGATTCCATATCTCTGAGAAGAAGAAAATTCAGAGGACTAAGCACCAAGAAAAAGGTTTCTGAGATTGGATCTTATTAAATGAGATGATAAATAGTTGTATACATCTATAAAAATGTAAATCACACTTCGGGGACACATATGAAGCTAATGCAATTAGGCATAATGTGAGATTAATATATTTGTTTCAAATTATCCTATAATCAGCCCTTTAATGAAAGCACTTGGCCCACCAAGACCAGATAAATGATACAGGTGAGGGATGAGAAAGTGCTCGAAGTGAGTGAAGAGTAATAAAATCCTCCATTTCTACTTGGTTACAGATGAAACAGTCATCATTGGGTGTCCCATTTTACAGATGGAAGAGCTAAGGTAAAGGTGAAAAGGACTGTGCTTTTCATCTGGTGTCTGCACAGGACATGACTTGGGCTATTTCCTAGGGTTTGGAAGAGAAAAGCTACCAAGATATGGATCATTCTACCATCCCTCACCAGCTGCTGGTATCAAGTATATTGTCAAATGGGTGAATTCTGCTGGATGGCAGCCTTTAGGTTTATCCTTTTGCGATTCAGGCGTGATTGAGTTTCACTTACTAAAGTAAATATAATTTTGACAAACGTAGGCATTCAAACTCCTCTGAGAAGCAGGATGCATTTAATTTTTCATTGTAACCAAAGGAGATTTGAATGACTGAATTTTGCAAACACTAGTCCCACTGTTGTATACAGTTATCAATATGTATCAGATATATCTATATATATCAATATATATCTGTGTACACACAGACGTTAATATATTTTAAATTAAAAATATTACTGTATTAAAATATATGAGCATATGTGTACATACAGACATAATTATATTAAAATGCATTTCTGCTCTTCTGGCTGAGCAACAGCCTTGATTTCTGATGTTTCAAGTTACATTAAGAGAAGGCTTCTGAAGTTAGAGTTCCATGAACTTTGACACAAGAACTCTTTCTTGCTCAGATTATTGCTCTCACTGCCCTTTAAAAAAATGTGGTTTTTTAAAACTATATTTCCTGGGCAAATATTTCTCCATTTTGCTGGTTCGATGAGACATTATTTGAGCAACCTGATGAAATCATCTTATTACAGTGATGGCTTTAGGCTTTTTCTGGATTTTGATTTGATAGCTCGATTGTTTGATTCTGTTCCAAGGATGGGAGAACAGCAGAATCAATTCTAAATCAAGCTGCTTCTAGCAGCTGGTTTTTTTTTGTTTGTTTGTTTGCTTGTTGTTGTCATTTTTCTCAATTTTAAGACTGTGTACAACTGGAGGTAAAGACAGAGTGTATAAATTGGCCTTCAGCTCAGCCAGGTACTTGGGTACATTGTTTTCCCTTTGCCTTCCATGTGTGGCTTTGAAATCTTTTAAATTACTGGTGTCCTTGGCTGTCTTGTTGTAGGACATCATTTAACATTTAGTATTGTGAGACCAGAAGAGTCCTCAGCATGTTGTCTTTGTTAAGTGAATTCATTTCTGGGTGGAAGTGTCCACAGGGCAAAGCTACTCTCTCCAGGGGGGACAAGTTGCCATCTCTTCAGGAGGTCTCAGCAAATGGACTAAAGATTAAGCAGACAGAGAAAACTGATTTTTACAGCTGCTAAAAGAGATGTGAGACTCACTGCAGGGGCAGCAGGAAGCTGTTGTTGCCTTTCACCAGTGGTGGGCTCCTGAACCTTAGCTGAGTGCTTGGTCTGGTCCTGAGACCTTGGCAGTCTGAACATAAGGAGTATGAATGGGAGGATGATGCTATCTTGTTTGGAGGGTCTGACACACAAGACCTGTGTGGGTAGGTTGAAAATTATTCCAATAAAGAATTCAGAAAATACGCTTTGAAGAGTTAATTGAGCTCTTTGTGCATCTCACCAACTGTCTGCAGGGCTTGCTGGGAGTTTTTCAAAAGCGTGCAAAGAGTATTAAAGGATTCTTCTGCTTGTCAGACACATCTGTGTCAGGGTTGTAGCCAATAACCAAGTGACAGACACCTTCTGTTACCCCCACTGCTCTCCCAGGGGAAGATAAGAGGGGAATAAAGGAGATCTTAAAGCTGGGGGAAAAAACCAAACAACTGAATAGGTGAAATGAAATAATAAGTAGTAATACAGATATGTAGGTATGGATACCAACTGAGGCACATGAGTCTCACTTCCCGACCAGCAAAGTCCCAGCCCAGACTCAGCAGTGGATGGGGGTGCCCAGGGCCCCAGTGACAGTCCACAAAAGCCTCAGAGCAGCCAAGCTGATCCTACCTGGGGAGGCAGGAGAA
This sequence comes from Florisuga fusca, assembly GCA_038090715.1. Taxonomy (NCBI): domain Eukaryota; kingdom Metazoa; phylum Chordata; class Aves; order Apodiformes; family Trochilidae; genus Florisuga; species Florisuga fusca. The sequence goes on from JAAWXA010000007.1 coordinate 16,977,434, forward strand.
GGTGACCTGTCTTGCTTTCTGGTTTTTATATAGTTCATTCACCCAGGTGTTGTTTTCAAGAGTGAGTCCTCCACCAGGGCTGTGTTTGCCCCATTTGGGGTTCCTTGCCTGGGCCTCCTCCCTGCGTTCCATCTCTTGCAAACACACTCATGCTCTTGTTTCTTCCTTCCGATCACCTCTCTACAGGTGAATTCTGGAGCCTGTGGTATCTTTCACATGAAGGATGTGCTTTCATTATGCTGGAGAAACCATCCATATCGTTTTTCACTGGGATGGAAAAACTCAGATACAACTGTCTTTTCACTAAATAACTTTGGGTTAATGCTGCCTTGTATATCCCATTTCACAATCTTCCATAAGGATTTGCTTTCTTTGCTTCCAGTGTGCAAGCTCTGTGGCAAGAAAGGATGCACCAGCAGCTGAGCATGGGTAATCCCCTTCAGGACCAGCCTTCAATGTGGCCAGGACCTGGTTTGGGTCTGCAGCCACCATGGTCTTGGTGTGCATGTTCACAGCAGGGGCTGTTCCTAAGAAGCATGAGACTTTTTGTGTTCCAAGGGGAGAAATGCCATTGTAAAAAAAAAAAAAATAATAAAAAAATTCACTCATAGATGCAGCAAAGAGACTCAGTCTCCTATAAACACTGCAGGAAAGTCTGCTAGTGGTTCCAGCAGTGCCTATTTCATATTTGTTTCTTCATTGTTATTGTTCTCTGTTATTATGTGCTTATTGTCATGTTTCAGCACTTAAAGGGTGGCTACCAAGATGTTGGAGACTCCCTTTTCACCAGGAGTCCCATGGAAAAGATGAGGGGTAAGGGGTGCAAGTAACTCCTGGGGAGATCCCAGTTGGACACCAGAAGAAAATTTTTTCACTCTGAGAACAGTCAAATATTGGAATAATCTCCCCAGGGGACTGGTGGGTTCCCCAACACCAGGAAATTAAAAATCTGAGTCTTAAAAGACTCAGCTTGACAGATATCTCATCTAAACCGTTTTCCTACCTAGAAAGGTTGGACCAGGTGATCCTTGAGGTCCCTTCCAACCTGGCACACTATGATTCTATGAATATTTCTGCTTCCATAGTACCTGGAAAACATGGTGATTTCTCCTCCAGAGTAACTGTGTTAAAACAGACACGATGTACCCCACAGGTGTGATGAGGACCACAGTCACATCAGGTGCTGTCACCTGGGTGAGAAGCACTCGTGCCATTTCTTTGCAGCCTGACCATACAGTGAGGGGCTCTCTCTGCTTTGAAATGTCACAGTTTAACATGGACCAGAAAGGATGTGAAAAGCCATGAAGATTGTCTCATTTTCCAGCATATGTGTCATCTTCCTTTTTTAGCATTTTCTTGGAACTAAAGGCTTATTTCTAGTTTTTACCATCAATTATTCCACCAGCTTCAGTTAGCAGCTTTGATTTAGACCTACGAGCCCATTCTCATAACTAATCAAAGCTTTTAATAACACTATCTATAGTGATGCTCTTGTAACTTTGCTAAAATTTATCTAATACCTGTCAAGAATTGTCAAGAGATTTGTTGTATTAACTTGAATAGTGACAGGATTTATCCAGTCTGTAGCCAGTCATACTCTAAAGAATCATTTAATTTTGGATGTCTGCCCATTTTTCAAATGCTTAATGTTTGCATGTTTTTCTCTTGTCATTTGTGAGCAACTTTACTGCACGTTCTGCACCACAGAAAAATCAAATTGGAGGTCCTTATCGTAGAGTGCATGCAATTAAAATGAGAGAACCAGACATAATGAGAGCTGGCAACAGGCTGTGGAGGGTTTTGTGGAGAGACAGCACAAGAAGAGATTGATATTCACTCATGAGAGAGCATTTTGTTACAAATAGTACAGATTGTGTTGTACCAAAACCTGGGTTAGGAGCATTTAATGGTGACCAGTGATAGGATCAAACAGGATGAGTACATATTAATGTGTATATATTATAAAACAGGCAAACGGGGTGAAAATCTTCGTCCTTCAAATTCAATACATATTTTGTTCCTGACTTCAGTCAGTATTTACCACTTTGAAGGAGATTATTTTGTTGGTCCCAGTCTAGGCTGTGGAGCTGAGGGGGTAAATATATATGATGGGCCCTTCTGGAGGGCTGCTGCCTCCTGATTTACAGAGGCAGACATCTCCCACGCCCTGCAATTTCATCCCATTCATTATAAGAATTAATTGCCTTAGTTCAGTAGCAACCATATCTGCAGTTTGCTCCATAAACCACCTCTTGGGAGAAATCACCTCACTGTATCTTCCCCCTTTTCATTGTACTGCTGAGATTTTAAATATCTCAGGGAGGGACTGTGTGTTTGTAGGTATGAGGCCTGAAGGGGTTTAACTCTGGTTTTGGTTGAATCCTCCCAGCATGATGGTATGGTGATTAATCCCCACTGAAGGAGTGTTGTCATGGCAGAACCTGTGCTGAGCTTTGTGGGAGAGCCTGAGTGATGCTGTGTCTGCTGTTTACAGAGGCAGATGTGGTAGGGATGGCATAAGGTTATCTCTGATGATTCTGGTTATCTCTGATGATTTTTTGATTCTGGAGCCTCTATTATTCATAGATAAATCAAAATCTTGTAAGGATTTTCCCATTTCTGACTACTCCCCAGAGCATATGAGGTGTACCAGGTGTTCCCTGCTTCCCAGGGAAACACATCCCTCAACCCATACCTGCTGGAAAAAATACTATTTTCTGTCTGCATTTGCCTTCATATGTACCCCATACTCCCAATCCACAATCTGGCACAATTTTTCTCAAATCAAGGTAAATGCAGCCTGGATGAATGATTTTTTATTCTCTTTGGAAGTTCCCGGCTGCATCAGTTTTGCAGTAGAAATGAAGAAATAAATTAATTCCTCTCCTGTATGCTTGAAATTTTAGCCCTGCTCATGCAGCCAGGGTCAGGTTTGGCACAGGCAGTGCAGGGATGATATCTTCATGGGCACTGCCTAAGATGCACTGTGGAGCTCTTCTGGAATAAATTGCATTGCAATGTATATTTTATATCTTTATCTTTCAGTTAGGTATTGAAAACAATATGTCAAGTTGAAAGGCAAATGAAAACCTTTGTGTAAATATGCCCTGGAGGTAGGTTGATTGAACTGTGTATTTTTTTTCATTCCTGGCATCTTGTGAGAAAATTCTGTGTGGGTGAGATGATGCACTGCTGGATTTTATAACAAGGTTCCAGCAGCAAGTCTAACACAAAAGTAAGTGTGGATTGTTGGGGTTTTTTTCCCAATTTGTTTCAATTCAGCTCAAGTTCTGTCTTTTAACTACACACTTTCTTATAAGAGTTTTATCTAAGGAGTTCTGACCAATTTATCTTAGCTTTTAGGAATTTCTCTTTGCAAATGCCCAGCATCTTTCTCACTGTTGTCACCAGTGGGTTAAGTGTTGGTGGCAAACTCCTACCTTCCTCCATATACCCTGTGTTTCAGAAAGGACTTTTTATAAGGGTAAAAGATGTAGAGACAGGACAAGGGGTAATGGCTTTAAACTGGAAGAGGGTAGGTTCAGGTTGAACATTAGGAAGAAATTCTTTAGTGTGAGGGGGGTGAGACACTGGCCTGGGTTGCCCAGAGAAGTTGTGGATGCCCCACTCCTGGAAATGTTCAAGGCCAGGTTGGATGGGGATTGGAGCAACCTGGTCTGGTGGGAGGTGTCCCTGCCCATGGTAGGGAGGTTGGAAGTAGATGGTCTTTAAGGTCCCTCTCTACCTAAATCTTTCTATGATTTTGCTTATTTTTTATACCAATAAAATCAGAGAAATTATGGCTTTAAATGTGATACTAGATTTTTGCCTAATTACTAAGAATTCCACAAAGTTTAGCTGCTCTGATAACGGGCACACTCAAACTGAAGCTGTGGTCAGCAGGGATGGAGTAGCAGAGGGATCTCATCAGAATTGCCCACACTGCTCTGACTGATGGTTTCCCATGAACTAAAGAGATGCTGAGCTCCCACCCTGTGAAAAGGGATGGAAAAGGAAACAGATCTTGAGCCATGGATATCTTGCACTTACATGGTGATTGTAAAGATGCTAAATCTAACACAAGTCAGGTGTCAGAGTTTAAAATAAAAAAGTGTCCAGTCTTCCTGCAGTCACAAATATCTCCCTAAAACCAATGAGGTTATGTAAGGTTTTCAGCTGGATTCTGGGTTTCAAGGCTTTAGGGTGTACTTGTGCTGGGAAGTCAAACTGTTCCCTGTAACTCTGAAGCCTAACAGGTACCAAAATAAAACAAAATAAAAAGGAAAGCTGAGCCACAGCATTACTCATGTCTTTACGAGCTCAGACTTTACAAAAAAAAGCCCACAAATACCCCCAGACTGAGGACAAACTTCTGAGAGTAGGCAATATCATTACAGGAAAAGCAGAGAGTGAAGTTAATTAGAAACTGATGGTGAACTGGGATTATCTGAACTGAAATGTGCAAAGAAAAGCAAGGGTATTATTAATGATAAGAAAACGAGTCCCTTACAAATTCTTTAATTTATTTCCACAAATACCTGGTTTGAGGTGCCATTTGGAACTTAGAAAAGAAAATTTATTTTATTTTTTAAGATATATTCTTCCCAGCTTGACAGTGCCCTTTTCAATAATTCAATGAGGCTGGTGAGCAGAAAAAAAGGTGCTGTAGTGAGTCAACTCTGCAGCTCTGCACTGAGTGAGTGGCACTGCAGCCTCACCACAGATACCCAAAGGGAAAAAGAGCAGGGAAGAGAGCCTGAAAATGGATAAAATTGCTGAAACATTCCTCAGTGACAGAGATGTGGAGAAAAGAGAGATATTATCTCTCTTTCTCCTTTTGCTTGAGGAAATAATTCCTTTAAAATAGCTGGAAAAAAAATTCATCATGTAGAGCACTCTGTTTGCCTCTTGGATTTACTTTTCCTGTGGGAAAAATAGGCACCAAACTTCATTTGACCCATGTTCTACTCTGGGTTTTTTCTGTTCTAAAAGTGCCCGTTCTGCTTTCTTCTTCAGAAAATAAGGGAAGGGAAAGCAGCATGTGACCTCAGTTGTTGGTATAAAATATGACAGAGTAAGCAGTGGTACTAAAACAAGAAACTCCCTCTTTTTTCCTCCCAGGCACCAGAAAAATCTCACTTTATGCAAACCATGTATTTTAGGATTATCTCTAATTGGGATGCACTGAGACTGAAAGGTTTTAACCACAGACTCTCACAATTCACTAAACTGATCAAAGGGGAGGTTTTCACCAGCAAATCTCCATCTCCTGGGCCCACCTCTGATCACACATGGGAAAAGGGTGGAAAAAATAAGATGCTGCTTCTCTGCTCTTACTCAGCACGGATCAGTGTGGGAACTTGGAACTCAGCTCCCCAGCAGCTGACAGAAGTAGGGACATCGCCCTGAATCTTTGATCGAGGGAAAACCCTTTGGTTTGCTGTCAGGCCCTGCTCCAGGGCAGGTTTAGAGGGCTGTCAGATGTTGGCTGATCCCCTAAGTCCTGCCTACATGGATGTATTTTTGGTTAATACTGGAGCTTCCCAGTCTAAACGTTTTAACATCTCTCCTGTTGACACTACACATCAGAGCTGAGGGATGCAGCTGCCTTTCCTGATCATAAATTGACATAAAAGAGGTGTCCTGGTTTGGGCCAGGATAAAGGTGATTTTCTGTCTTGTACTTTTGCTTTCAGCCAAGTCTCTTGCAAGTAGCTGCACTTGCTGAAATTAACAACAAGTTTGTCAGTCAGTGTCTGTTTCTGGGACTGATAACACTCGATGTTTATAGTTACAGCCAGAGACTGGTGTGCAGAGCCAAGGACACTGCTTAGTTCTGAGGAACATTTTGCCCTCTGGAAGGAGAAAAGGAGTAAAAAGGTCACGCCTGAAACTAGATGAAAATAGATGTCAAAATTAACCAGAGTATTCCATCCCATACACCTCATACTCAGTAAAATTTGAGGGATCATGAGAGTCAAACCCCTTCCTGCCCTTCCTACTTCCCCTTCTTCACCTGTCCCTGTTTGCTTCAGCATCCTGGGAGGATTTCATCCGTTCCTCTGCCTGTGGTCCTGATCCATGCCAGCCTGAATCTGTGTGTTCCTGCCTCCAGCTCCCGACTGCTGCTGACTCCAGGAGTCCAGCCTGGACTTTCCCAGGGCTGCCCTGCAGTCTCTGTGGTGATGTGAGAGTTACTGGGGGAGAGGGGGAGGAACGTGGTATCAATTTTCCTGTATATTTGTATATTTTTATATATTTAGTATTTTTTCCTATTTATCATTACTGTTTCATTAAAGTTGTATAGTTTAGTTTCCAACCCATAAGTCTCTCTCCCTTATTCTCTCCCTTTCCTTTATCAGGGAGGGGGATTAATAGAGAGCATCTGTTATTTGGTTTAATTGCCAGGCCAGTGTTAAACCCTGACAAGAGGAAACTGCTTTTATGTGACAGAGCCTCCCTCTGTGGCTTACTCTGTGGTGGAGGACACACTTTCCAGTGAGCATGTTAGCATTGCTGGCACACAAACCAACCCTGAAAGATCTTGCAAGAGCAGACTCAGCCAAGGCAATCATTCCCCCTGCAAGGGATGGCACTTCTGATGTCTGCCTGCCATCTGGGGATACCATCAGTGCTTGGTTTTGGGGAAGGTCCCCTCATGCTTCACACCCAGGAGATGACAATGTGGGCAGGAGGAACACAGGGGCTAAAGTCATGTAGGGTGATGAACCCATGGAAGCTGAAATGGGAGTGAAGTCTCCACAAGAGTTCAGATTTTCCCTTCACCTCTCCCTGGTGTCAGTGATTTGTTAGAAAGGGGTGGCTGGAATAGGGCATGCTGACACTGTCAGAGGTGTGAAATGAACTTGGCTTTTTCTGGAAATAGTCACAAGTGGTTTCTTTAAAGCAGGATGTAGAAGCTCAGTGACATGACAAATGCTGGCAATTTGGGGGCTTCATCCTCATGGGGATGAAGGGCTACAGCGTGTCCCACCCTGTTTCCCTTGAGTAATGTAAAACATGACATTAGCAAGGATTAGAATAATCCAAGGGATTTCAAAGGATAACAAGACCCATCATGAAGGAATAAGCCAATATTTAAGTAATGAGGTTTAGCACAAAGGTTTCCCAGGCCATAGTACTCTGTTACAGCCCTATGATAATGTTCTTCACCTTCCTCTCAGAGAGTGGACATGAACCAATGTCACAGACATGGCACAGCACTGGCTGGGCTAGATCCACCTTCTTGGTGGAAATTTTGTTTGTTGGACATCAGAAAATCTGTTGAGAGGCCAGAGAGGGAGAAGAGGGAGATCATCAGCTGGTATAAAGCAGAACAAGTCCATCAGCACCAGTGGCACCCAGCTGGTACCAGCTGAGGCACTTCCTCTCATGGCTTTTCTTTGCAGAGGTGCAGGAGATAGCTTGGCTCAGAGCTTGCAGGAGATGGAAATGGTTATGGACATGAGTATTAGACAAGGTCTTGCCTATGGATCATTGCATGAGTGGGCACACTGTGGTCCCAGGGCACTCTTGTGCCCAGGAAACCCCTGAGCTGCTGATGGTGGGAAGTCAGGAGAGTGAATCAGTGAAGGATCTCTCCATATTTTCTCTTTCTTATGCTTTTGAGGCAAATGTTTGTTACAAGCTGGGGGAGGGTGGGGGGTGCATTTTGCTAACCTGCCCTTTGGTCTGACCCAGTGTGGTGAGTTTTCTCTTCTTCCACGCTGGCAGGTTGGTGATTTTCACTGTAGGTGGACAACAGGGAAGACACTGAGCCTCTCTGGTTGACTGTGTTTAAGGAGTAGAGGACAAATGCACTTTGAGGTGGTCTCCATTTATGTTTTTCTGTTTGTGGGCAAGAAAGCAAACCCTCTGCAGAGTTACTCCCTGCATGTCGCTTTTAGAGAGAAACTCCCAAAGAGGAGGGATTGAAACCTGCAGTGTGTTAGTGTCTCAGTGATTGTGTTTGTGCAGTAAAATGGCTAGAAATGCAGGCTGAGGTTTTGGTGGCTGACAAGTGGTGACACCTCATGGGGCTGTTTCCAAGCCTGGCTGTGGTCACCTGGCCTGCAGGGTGGCATCAGGAACCCCGTGCTTGGCACGCAGAGTTTGAAGTGATGCAATTGAGAATCAGACAGCAGGAAAGATTAAACATGGGGTTGTTTGTTAATGCCCACTTGGAGCAGAGGTCCTTGTGTTCATTCCTGGTTGGAAACACTGAAGGCCCTGCTGAAACACAGGTGGGTCCACGCAGGCAGCCTGGGGTGTGCTGGGGTGGCCGGGTGGAAGGGAAAAGTTGTCCATGCTGCAGTTGTATCCATAATGTTTGAGCCATAGAGAAAATGTTGGTACCCAGAGCAATTTGCCTTGTGCCTGATGCTTTTACTTCGGTGCTCTTTGCCTTTTGCCCCTCACTGCCTGCGGGGCTGATACTGGAGGAGCATTGTCAGCCAGGAAAAGGCGACTCCTTATCCAGCTCCAGCTGAAACCAGCACCATGACTTTGCCTGCAGAGATCAGGATGGCAGAGGGACAAGCCTGCTTGAGTTGTGTCTGTTGCCTGAACCCAGGATGCTCCATGCAGGTCTTCCACCCCATTTCCCCAACCAGTACTGTAGGCATCTGTCCTCTTCTCATGTTTTTTGTCACTTGGAATCAGCTGTGTAAAAGGACAAGATAGTTAGAGAGCAGCAGCATTGGTAATTCAGAGCTTGGTATAAGCTGATTTTCCTCCTGCAAAACAATTTTTTTTCTAGTTCAAAACTAGCTCATTTATCTCTGCTGATTATATGCAAATGGGACAGAATTCAGACTGATCTTTGCTTAGTTGGACTGACTATGTGAAGAGAATGGGGGTAAAAATCAACAAGTACCAATTTTTCAATTTTTTATTTCCCTTCCCCCATCCTGGAAATGTTACTCAGGGTGCAAAGAAGGAGCAGGTCCATAATAAGGTGCTTTTACAGATGCTTTTTAAAGAGCTGCGCTTGAAGTGTTTTGTTTAGATTTTTAAATGTCAAGTCAGTCCCACCAGTTAATTGAGATTTAAATATTAAATAGGTTCCCAAACAGGCACAGACTGTGCAATGTCGTGTCCGATATTAAACCTGCCACTCAGCTACCTGTCCCCTTCCACTTAAATGGCTCAAAATCAAGCATGTGTAAACATTTGGAAGGGTGGCATTAAAGGGTTGCCTGCATTCCCCCATCCTCTCTCTTTGTTAAGTACTTAATTATTTTGTCGCCTTCTTACCTCTACATAAGTGGGAGCTGCTCTGTGTCTGATGTGGGTAATTTGTCATTGTATTGTGCTTCCAAATTGACATTTATAAATTAAACAGCAGTGTACCATCCCAGAGAGAGCACCACTGTGGTACAATTAGAAATGTAATTGCACAGAGTCACCTGGGAGGCAGCTGGGATGGGGAAGGCATGGCAGGCAGTGGAGATGGGGATGCCGTAGGTAACATCGATGTGCAGAAAATTTGCCTGGACGATCCCATTAGGATTGCACTCACCAGTTTGCTCCCCACTGGAGAGGGAAAATGGAAAAGGCATTAAGAGAACTGCATGCAGGGCCTGCTTTCATTGAATTTAGATGAGATTTTCTATTTCATTTCACCCAGAGCAATGTATTGATTCTTAATAGCGTAGAAATCTTAGATGCTTTATGCTAAGTATGGAGAAAGCACTGGACATGGAACAAGCAATTAATTTCTCTCCTCCTGCATACTGAGACCTATTATTAGAGCAATCCTTGGAGGAGACAGGTTTATGGGTCCCACACAGACACGCTGTCCTCTCCCAGGTAGGATGATCTCCCAAATAACATCATAAACAACTGAGCTTTCTGGGCTGAACTCAATCACATCAGAGCTTGGAGAAGTTGGTGGGGAAACCATATGCACCCTAAGCTCACAGGAGCTGTGTTTACTTCTGCTTTTATCACACAGGTTGGCTTGTAGCCTCCTTTCAGATGTGATTATCATCCTAATTGGCCCTAATGAGAACTACACATGCAGAGGAAAGGGAATAATGTGTGTTGCTCCCCACAGACTTGTTCTATCTCCAAATTACAAATAAAAGGAAAAAAAAAGAGTGTATTTAGAGAGAGATATATATATATATATATCCTCTGCATTGCTCTTGCTTTTATCATGACCTTCAGCCCTGAGTGTGTTGAACATCTTTTATCTTATTTAGGTAGATGAGGCTGAAAGAGCCCCAAACTTGCAAGTGCTTTTTAGGGTTACTTTTTTTTTCCCTCTTGAACTGGAGTTAAACTAAAAAGGCAACTCTGGAGGCGTGAAGCTTCCTGCTGGTGACTTCTCCAGGGCTGTCCCTTGTGCTGCTGCTGCTCCTCAAGGACAAGCAAACCTCCCCTGTGGGGTCACCAGGGTGTTTGTGGCTCCCTGGCAGCACTGCTGTTCCAAGGGACTGGTCTCAGCCCCTGCTCCTGGGGTTCTTTTGCAGCATGTGACTGGGCTGAATCCATCAAATTTGTTTCTTGCTGGGTACACACTGCATCATGGTGTCGTGCCAGGGACCACTGACAAGTCACCTCCTGGGGAAAGGAGCCCTCAGCGGTTTTATGATTAACATTTTAATGACATGCTATCAGGGAACTTTTCTCCCAGGAACAAATACCTGGAAACCCCCATATCTTAACTGCTTCTCTGGTTGGAGTTGTCACTGCCCATTTGTTAGGTGTGCTGGAGGCTGTCCAGGCTGAGGTGAGGAAAGAGAGGTTTCCTTGAAGCTTGCTGAAATCCTCTGCTATCACTGGGAAGGGAAAAAACTGCCTCCAGGATTATAATTCATCTTTTTTATGCTTAACTAGATAAATGAAACTCTGGAGCATTTGTTAGTTCAGACTGTTGTGGTTTATTGGATGTTGAGTGGAGGGGTACCTCTGGGTCCTTGGGGTTGCCTCCTCTGGTTCCTTGGGGTTGGATCCTGTTTTGGGGTTGAGATTGATCAGGCAGTGCTGGAGCCATCAGAACAGACCTTGAGCTGGGTGCCATCCTTCATATTTCCATGTCATCTTAGGAGCAGGGGCTGCTCTAGACATGGGTGACACATGGAGCAGCAGCCAGAGACCATCCCTGTCCCCACCATTTACCCTCTCTATGTGCCAAGACTGAGAAGTGTGAAAATGGAGGAGGTGAAGCTCGCCCTGGGGATAGGAGTGGGCCTCCAAAAGGCAGCAGGTATCTCTCTAAACCACCTTCCTGGTGGCAGCAGAAACAGCAAATGGGTTGTTTTCCAAGGGTTCCTCTGCCCTTCCTCAGTGCAGCAAAATTCAGTCTGGCTTAAATTGCCAAGAAGCTTTAAACTGACTCTGTTCTTAGCTGGTGTGACTCAGCGAACCATAAATCAGTATAGCTCCATCAGGGCAGTAACTCAGGCGAGTACCAGGAAAGGACCTGGCCCACAGATAACATAAAAATAATATCGAAAGCCAGGAATTAATAAATTCAGAATATACATGTAGCCATGGTAGTAGTAGTAGTAATTATAATAATAATAATAATAATGGTATTTTCCCTAGTGGGAGAAAAATCGACCTTTCATGGTTGTTGTGCCTGGAGCTATTAAATATGGATGAGACAGATGAAATGCTGCTTCTCCTGTTACACAGAAATGAATAAACAGTAATTCTCAATCACTATATGCATCTCAGGCTTTAGAAATCCACAAAAACAAGTTAAATATGAACACCTGCTAACATTCGTGTATAAAAAAATGCTACCCTAGAGCTTTTGTCAACAAAGAGAAAAGATTTGCTTCCTTGTAAAGATGGCAGCTCAACCAAAGTGTGTTTACACTGCTTAAGTTAGGAGGATGGGTTCATGGGGGCCAATAAACAAGTTTACTTAACTGCTGGGCTGGGTGGGCTGGCAATGCTGCTGCTTTATTGCAGATTTAGGAGTGTGCCATATAGCAAGCAAGAAACACTTCTGAAATTTTAAAATTTCCCAGCAGAATGGCAGGGAATGACACCAGCTTTTGAGCAAGTCTCTTTTCTGGGGAAGAGCTAAGCTGTACCCTAGCCCTTAACCATGGCTGTGTGTGGGGACAGCAGGCTGTGATACAAGAGAAGGGGAGAACTAAAGCAGAAGGTCCAGGCTGGCAACAGGCTGTGGCTACAGGTGATGATGCTCTCCCAAGTCAGTAATGAGTGTTGGAGTGGGAGGAACCTGGGGGTTGCCTGCTTTATGCCCTCCCTGCCCTACTTCCCACATATTTCAGACGTGGTGGTGCTGCCTAATCCCGTAAGGATAAATGCAGGGGAAATGTTGAGGGTTTGGGCTATTCTAGCTGAAGAGGTGCAAAGGAAAAGTTGTGTGCCATTTAAAATGGTGTAGCTAAGTCTTGGGATGTAAGCTTTAATTTCTTTAGCTGCAAGTAAAACTGTTATCTGCAGTGGCAGTAAAAGGCCCATCGTATGATTCACTCAAAGCAAGAACAAAGGAAGACAGGGGTTATATTTATTCCAGATAAAGTCCAAGAAGATCACACAGGCTGTTTCCACCACAGGTATGTAATGCACTTTTCAAAGCTGTGTTTTGCCTGGCATCTTGTGATAATTCTTTGCTGGTTTAATTCCTCTGAAGTTATCTTTACTACTACATGTCCTGACCAGCATACTTAGGTGAAAAATGGTCTTGATGTAATTGGGCAGTATTTTACATGCACTATTCCTTGCATTTTGCTGTGGGTTAACCCTAAAGAAGTTCCCATTTGTCTCAGTAATGGGCTTGACTCTCCATGCATTTTGTCTGCCTATTTTTTCCCATTAGCTGCTGTTGGCTGCTGCTGCTGGCTCCACTGCATTGTTAGACTCTAAGAACAGCTGCACTGCATCAAGCCAAAAATGCAGCTTGTCCTGTCCCCCCCATTCCTGGAGCCAATGCCAGATGTCTGGGGAGGGAAGTACAGGTCAGCATTTAATGGTAATGTAATTGTTATAATACTGTGGGTACTTCCCTAGCACTCAGGAGGATACGTGCAAGCATTTTCTGAGACTCAAATCATGCCTTTAGTAGTCTGGGGTGGATTTTGTTGCCATTTATTTCCAGTCCTTTTCAGAATTCTTGTTAATATTCACTGTTCTGTGGAAAGGAGATGGATGAAGTTTGTTTTGAAGTGGGTCCTTATTACCTTCGTGAGCTTTCACCTCATCCTTTAGCTGGAAGGGACCCCCCCCTTCCCTATTCTGCTCAGCTTTATTCTGCCCTCCTCAGTTGCCCCTTCCAGACTGAGCAGCCCCAGTTGATTCAGTAATTCCTCATTATAGGGCTGTTTCAAACTTCTGATCATCACTGGCACCCTTACTGGTTCTGCCATGTCCTGCAGGCAAGGATGAGGATCTCAAAAGCACAAAACATTCAGGGTCTGGCAAACTGCTTTCTAACACTGGATATGAAGTGGATTTACCATGTATTCCTTGCTGGTTTCTTCCTTTTAACCAGTTCTTTATCCATGCAGGAAGCTTCTCCTATCCTCTAAGAGCTCATCTGCTCAGAGATCCTGAATTCAGGCACTCCATTGAAAACTAAGGAATTTCCATCAACAAGATTTTTTCATCCGCATACATGTTGACCTCTCCAGAGTACTCCAGCACATTTATGAGGCCTGGCTCCCTTCTCAAAAGCCACGTTAGCTTTTCCTCAGTCTATTTTATTCTTCCAGGTGTTCAATAATTCTATCCTTTGCCAGAGGGATATTCTTCATTATAGTTTTTCCTAACCTGCTGATGTCAGGTTTACTAATCTGGAGTCCATTGTAATTCCTGCATTGTTACTTTGACCCCCATTTTAACAACTGTGTCCCATAAACTGCCTCCTAATCTTTGGGTACCCATAAAGCTTTAAGGGAGAAATGTCAGCTTATGTTTAGGGTCTGGTACTTTCACATCTAAGTTCTAAGCAGAGAATGGTTGGGGCAGTTCCATCTATAAACCCTTCTACCAATCTTCTCCAGTGTGGGAATATCCCCAGACCTCTCTGGCGTGAACACAAATGTCAAAAAAGTAATGTTTTGGTTTTTTTTTTTTGCTATAGCCATGCAGGTTTATTCATACTTCTTCAATACTTGATTGTTTTTCTGGTCCATCAGCTACCTGTCACACTTCTGGCTTCAGATATGTGCAAAACAGTCTTTATTGAATTTCCTCAGGTTGCAACTTGTTCTTCTAATGCATTTTGCTGTTTTTTCAAAGTTAATGTATTCTACCCACTATAACTTAAAATCCATTTTTATTTCCTTGTTTGGACACACAACTTCTGTTTTTGTGGATACTGTCTTAGTCTCATATTTTCTCTTGCCCAGCTGCTTCGCCTGCCAGACTTCCCTGTTTCTAGAGGTTTTTTTTTCACATGGGTTACATATTTGTTCTGAGTGTCAAGTGTTGACATTTTTAAGAACTCCTTATGCCTCCTGCAAGTTTTAACTCTCCTGGTTCTGTCTCCAAGGGCCTTCGAACTTCTTGTTTAAAAAGCTTCCTCACTTTTATTGTTCTTTTTCCAAAATTAAACATGGCAGTGAAGATTTAGCACAGTGTAAGAGGTTATACCTCCTTTCCTAAGAATTCTGGCTTTGTCATATGTACACCCTACAATAGATTGAGAGTTTCTTGCCATGGAGAGCAGGGGGGAATCCAGTTCTGGACACTCCTTTTGCTGTTCATTTCTAACACCACCCTCGAGTCCTGGCTTAAAAACCATTCTTGGTTAAAATCATATATTTATGATTAAAACCCATTGCATGACATGGGAGAGCAGCTGGCTGCTTAATATCTTTAAAATGGGTTTTAGTAGAGAAACTGGCTGTTTAACATCTTTAAAATGGGCTTCAGGAGAGTTATAGAAAGAAATTATCCAGCAGCAAATTTGAAATGAACAAACAAGAGCTGCTTTCTCTTGTACTTTGTTACTCAGTGGACTCAATTCTGCTGGAGGCTGTGAGATTTAAAGTGTAAATGGGTTGAAGAAAATTAATTACATGGATTAGGAGAGGACAGGTAGCTCCTCCTTGGTGGGTAAACACAACTGTCACTTGAATAGAGATCCCTTTTCTGGGTCACTGACTGTTGGAGGTGTGAGGAGATAAACGAGGTAGAGGAAGTCTTCTGCTGCAGGAGCTCCTTGTCTTACACTTTTTCTTTAAGTAACTGGTAATGGCTGTAACTGAAGAAAGGACCCTGGACTGGGGAGAGCCTGTTCCTTAATCTTGTTGAGCATTTTTTTTGCCTTCTTCATGTCTGCCTTTAACCAGGTAAAAAGGACACTTTTCATGAGCAAGCCATGTGAGTTTACATTTCAGGATCCTTAAGTCTCCGTTCTCTTGCAATGAATTCCTAGTCACTTAGAAATATTTTTATGGGAAAGGGCTTTGTTTCAAAGAGAACAAACTTCCTCAACAAATGAAGCTCTTATTAACAGCAGAAAGCAAAACTGTTTTGCTTGAGGAAGCATCAGGCTTTTTCTGCTATTATAACAGTTTCACACACATACTTTTGACCTGTCATGTTTTGCAGCTTATTTCTTCATAATGAACCTCCCTGGTTGTGGTGAGGACAGACACTGTCCTCTCTTGATGTGTTCCTGAAATGATCCCAGAGATGACTCGTGCACTTGCTGTTGAGATGAAGTCTCCAGCTCTTCCTCTCCTTCAAGCTTTTTCAATGACGATAAACAGAAGCTCCTCAGGAGGCCAAATTTCTGGAATCTTTCTAGCTTTTGTTTGTTTGTTTGTTTTTTAATCAACTTTTAACCTGTTTTGAATACTCTGCAGCCCATCCCTTCTGTGTGCTGGTGTACCAACCACAGCACATCTGCACCACATCCAACCTGTGGCAGCATTTACCAGATGGTCTGGGCTCAGTTGAGCTCCCCAGCTTGCTGCCAGTAGTGTTGGGAATTGCCTCTCAGATGACCTTTACAGTGGACTGGGAGAGAGATTCTTGAAATCCTGCCTGTTCATCCCTTTCCCAGTGCAAAACTTCCATGGGACTTTCTTCTGGGGTGGATGTGACCTGGGAGGATAATGTGCTGCTTCCTTTTTATTTGTCTTTGAAATCACGCAACAGTTTCTGAAAAAACACTGAAATCATCAGTGTTTGATTTGCAGAACTGTGTTCCCCTCTCATCAGGTGTGTTGTGGTACTGCTCAGACCTGCCAGCCAAGGTCTGGGCTGGGTTATCTGGACCCACATAAAGGCTGAGGAGCGTGGTGGTGGCAACTGGCAGGGTGTGTGTGTGTGTGTGTGGGTAGTGCCTCAGCCTGGGATGGAAATGAGTTCTGAGAAATTTCATTTTTACAAATAGGGAGGGCACGTGGTAGTCATCTCCTAGGAAACTTGTCATTGTGTTATGAGACTATAATGTGCTGTGATTACATTTCAGATAAAGGGAATCAACGCTGCTGTCAGGTTGTTTCTGCTGAAGTTTTCCAACACAGAAGGTCATCCCTATGCAGCAGCTGACCTAGGTTGGTGTTTGCAAGCTGGCTGGGGCACTGACATAATTCCTCCTATGCTGTTGCTCACTGGAGATTGGGAAGTGAAGACTGAGGCATGAGAAGTCCAGCCCTGGCATGTCTTTGTACAGTGTGCTGAAGCAACAGTTGTGGTTCTGGTGGTTTAGGTGAAGCACAGTAGCAGCAGCTTGCCTAGGCAGATCTGGAGGTCCACAGTCTTCATCTCCTTGCCAGCAGGGTTGGTAAATAAAGGAATGATTATTTGCTAGGAAGACTAAACTAGTTGCTATTAAATCAAGGATCTAAAGCTTTTTATGGAGGATATGACAGAGATGTAAGTGTCTCACTGCTGATGGTTTCCACAGACCATCTCAATGGCTGATGGCTTCTATGGACCAGACTTGACTCTTTGAGTGGAGAGATCTGTCCTCCTTTTGGATGGAAAGCAGTAAACATCAGCACCTTTCCTCTGCTGTATTTCATTAGTGGGCTCAGCTGCTTTGGTGCAGATCTGCCATGCTGGAGGGACTCCTTCCCTCTTTATGGTCTTCTACTATCATATGGACAAAGCAGCAGGAGGTGGGAATGTTTTCTGTCCTCAGGGAATGGGATTGCTGCATATGTCACTGGCCTTGTCTGACGTTAAAGGCATGGGACAAACCCAGAGGACCTCTGTTGGTAGACCCCATATTCTCTCTGCTGCATCTGATCAGTGCTTAGGCTAGGCTTGGTTTGGATGGAAGCTGGTACAGCTTCTGGTTCCTTACACCTCCTGAGGAATTTCCGTTTAGCTAATCCCAGTGTAACTCCATGACATAAGAAGTGTTCTTTCAGAGAACAATAAATTTAGGGGAGGAATGTTGTGCTGGTTTTGCACCTATTTTGTTAGTAAACTCAGTAGTCTCATCACAGCACCTTAAACATGGAAATGTGGAGAGATTCCTCATCAACTGAAGCTGAGAAGACCCCTTTTGCACTGAGCTTTGATGAGAACAGGACCGAGGCATCCACACTTATGGAGTGCATGACAATTCTTTTAGCAGGGGTGGCTGTGAGTTTCAGAAGTGCCTGGTAACTTCTGGGTACAGTTACACTGGAATAATCTTTGGCAAAATGTTGATTTCCAAGCTTGCTGGGTACTAGGCAAACCAGTTTGCTAAGATTTCTTAATGTACCTCTGTCATGAAATCACACGTGGATACATGAGTCAAGAGGCTGGGGAGTAGGGCAGTAAATGCTCCTGTAGTGTTTCAAGAGGTGGCAATAGGAAGTAAGGCTGCAGCTGGAGTTCTGGGTATCCTGGGTTACAAAGCAATTTGTATTCCACTGGGCTGAATGGTGCCTCTCTATGTGTTTGGGTTTGTTTTTCTTTTTTTATTATTATTTTTTTAAATCTATTCTAAGCTAAGACTTAATGTGGGCAAGGACACAAAATACACATCATTTTAGTCCAAATATTTAAAACAGTTATGCAGGACCAGCTGGATGAGTAACAACAGGATGAGGAACTGGCCAGTTAGTGTTTCATAGAAGGGCTTTCACACAAGGAGAGTTGTTCAGCTGGCTTGTGACAGCTCTGAGCCCTCTGGCCTCCTTTTTCAGAGGCTGCTCATCACAATCATGGGGAGTGCTTCCTAACTGGGCAGTAGATTTGTTCTAAAGGATTAAACTGGAAATGTCAGATACAAGGAGATGTGCCTTGGTTTCATCACCTGATTAACTAATCTAAATTTGTCCTTGGAATAGGAATAGGAGCAGTGATCATGGGTGTGGAAGCCTTACAAGTCCTAATCCTACTTTTGCTTTGGCTGTGTGGTTTTCCTGCATACTCAGGTCCTATGAGTTGAGATTTGTCTGCCTCATCTTTCAGAGTGCCCACATCTTCATCTCCCCATAGGTTCCCTTTGCTCTCAGTGAAGAGCAAGAGGTATGTTTAGGGTGTGATTCATCTGACCAGTGTTAGATATTTACCCCAGCACTGCAGAATTGGCCCTCTCTTGCAGAATAGTTCTGATGTCAACAGTATCCATATAGATGTGGTCAGAGGACTGATTCTTGGTGGTCAGACTCTGGTTTCTCTTGAAGCAAGATCAGATCCTGAAGCTGGAAACCATCTAACTTCATGGTAGCTGCCCAGTAGGCATCTCAGCACTAAAGTCTGGGTGTCTCAGATGATCTCTTAGATCAATGGAAAGGGAATTTTTGGTTTCCATCACTTAAGGATTCAGTGAACAGTGTGTTACCCTCAATATATTTTAGGATGGGATGTAATAATGTGTTGGAGATGCTTCTCTGCTGAGTAGGAGAAGAGTGTTCACTTTTAGATTATTCAAAGTTCTGTGCTTATAAAAAATTACTATTAAGGAAGAAGGATCAGAAGAAGGTTGCTGTTCCTCCAGCCCCTCATCTGTAGAATGGGCCATGCAGTTCATGAACGACAGGGTTGGTGTTTGAAAATCACCAGGCAAATAATAGTCATTTGCTTATGATTACTGAAGAAAACTATCAGGACTGATACTTGGGTTTTTTTCTTGAATTTGTGAAGGCCCAGACACCTTTAGGCAAAACTTCTGAGTGGGAGCTTCCCATGGTTTAGACACAATTGCAATATTATTTCATCTTCAGACAATTGCTTGTTTCATCTTAACTGAAGACTTTCTCTTTAGAAGGAACTGTTACATGAAAAACTATAGTGTCTGCACTGTCCTTGCTTTGCTTTAAAAGATGCAATATCATTTTGCTGTTCTTTAATTGAGCCAACCCCTTGGAAAGTGCCACGGTAATTTCTTAAGTTTCTATGTATGAAAAGAAGAAAAAAGATGCTACTTCAGATTGTAATCTGCTTTATATGGCCTCATAAGATCTCCAGAAATCCTATGTGTTGTAACAGACCCTGCGTATATCAGTGTCAGAACAGGGAAATGCTTTGAAAAAAATTACAGTGATCACTTATGCCTCGAGAAAGGTTTGAGGTCATTATTAGAAAAAGAAAGGTTATTTTCTTGTGAGAATGCTGCCATCAGATAAACCCTGGGTGACAGTGAGCTCCTTTTGTCTTATAAGATGAAAGTGGAAAAAAGGAACTTAAATATTCACTTTGGAAAGAAAGTGATCATCAGTGGGGAAAATAAACTGCTTAACAGCTCATTTGTGAAGTGTATAATGGAAGGAAGAGCTCAATACAGAAGCCTGGATGTTTTGTTTTTGATTCTGCATGGCTTTACTGGGATTGCCAGAGAGGATGTAATGTAAATGTAATAGGCCTTTGAAGACAATACTTCCCTTTCTAATAGGGGTCAGGATTAATCAGAAAGGAGCAAACAGTTCAGGGAAGAAGAGAACTGTAATAACAAACATGTCTGGGGATCTGTGCCGGGCCAGTTTCCCTTTTTAGCATCCATGCATCACTGTCTCAGAGCAGACTGCATTGCATCCTATTAAATCACCATGCACCAGGCAGCTAAAAAAATGAGTTCTTCTCAGAAAGGGAAGAGATCCTGCAGAAACTTTTCATTTCTTTCTTGATTTCTGTGCTTTATTCATCTTTGAACATAAGTTTTATGGCACTGAAGCCCGTATTCCTTGCTCTGCTTTGCTTGTAATGGCTTTTTTTTTCTGCCAGGGAGTCTCCTTGGCCATGTGCTTCAGTGCCTTCACCCTGCTGGTGTATGAGTTGGAGCTCCCCAGGCACTGCAGGATTTCCCATCTGCATGGTTGGAAGCCATCCCAGAAGTTCTCTGCCTGCATTGCAGCACAGGTCTCAAATTTGATGTTTCCCTGCTGGCTCCCAGAGTGGGAACTAAGCTGGTTTGGTGGTGGTGCTGGGCAGGGAGAAGTGCTCAGGATTCAAGGGAGCAATGATGCCTCACAACATGGTGTTTGAAGGAAGGCAAGGTCATTTCTCAGGGACACAGAGTGCTGGTGGTGTGTGCCATGCCCCTCTGTGAGCTTGAAATTAATCCTGGAGTAAAGGTCTAATTTCTATATGGTTTCCAGCAATTGGGTCAAAATAATTGTTGCCCATGAGGGGCAACACCTTCTGGTGCAGGTGGCTCATGGGAGGAGACAGGGATGTGAAGTTTCCTTGACCATAGTGTCAAAATTTCATGCTTTAAAATGTGCAACTTTAAGTTGGTGTTTTCTGACCTCATAGAAGTCTCTTTCCTCTAAGTAGCTTTCCTTTAAGTAGCTGTGGATTTTCAGGCTTAATTCTAGGGGGGTTGGGTGGTTTTTGTTGTTTTTTTTCTTTTGTGTTTTGTGGGTTTTTCTTGTGGTTGGTTGTTTGGTTTTGGGGTGGGCTTTTTTTTGTTTTTTTTGTTTTCTTTCCCTGTGAGTATAAAATACTGAATAGCTAAAACAGAAGAAGTGATAACTCTCAAATTGGCATTAAAATTCTTGCAGTTGACTCTGGTGACAACAACTGTCAAAACACTGAGCTGTTGTAATTGTAGATAATAATACCCCCCCAAAAATGGAAGTTAAATCCAGACAAATCCAAACATTTTTGATGACTGCACAGGATGAAGGGTTTGTGCTGCTCATTCTGTCACAGTGACTCACGCTGCAATGGTGGCAGAAAACCAAACTGGCTTATAAGGAGGGAAAAGGAGAAGCTCCACCTGCAGTATGATATTGTCAGGTGTCTCTGTTATTGTCACAGCTGTAAAAATCATAGAATCATAGGTTTTTATGATTTTTAAGTCCCAGCAGAGACCTGTGTGTTGATGTGGTTCCTCCCTCCTAAAAATTAAGTTAGAGGGGGAGCACGAAGGTGACAGAAGAGATGAAATCTGGAGCTGGGGATGTGCTGCCCGTCCCTGGGCATAGTGATTCCTGAGCTCCTCTCCCACTGGGGGGAAGTGGCTGCTCATCAGAAGACCTCAATGGCCTCAAGGTACCTTCAAGTGGGGACAAAATGCTGAGGGTATTGACGTGGGGCAATGGCTCAGGGCACAGAGAAATGTGAGAGAGAAGAAGAGCTCCTTGTTACAGCAACACCCAGCAGAGGGTATTTTTGCCTCTTACCCTTGTTGTTTCCCTGTCCATCAGGCTATAGCAACAGCATTTTGGCACAGCTGGCAGTGCTGTTCATCATCTGTAATGGGTAATAGCATTCCCAGCCTCGGGCATCTCAGTGGGGACAGGGGACATCTCTATGGGTGATGATTGGGATCAGGCCTAGGAAGGGGAAGCAGGGTCAGACGCAGCCCAGGGCATGGCAGTGTCTGGTGGTGCAGCAGACACTCACCGGGCCCCAAGGTAGAAAACAGCATTTCCAGTTGTGGCTGGGGGGTGGGGGGGGCTTAGTGGAAGTTAAATGATCAGTGGGGCTAAAAATACTGATGTTAGCAGAGTAATCCTGGTGGTTCTGCTCTTACCCAGGCAGAGGAAGCATTGCCATAGAAGGGATTGTAGGGTTGGGACTGGGTGTTTGATGAATGAAAATAGCTAGAAAAAGCATTTGTCCTCTGAAGAATAGATGGCTGCAACCGGATTAGGAAGTGTGTTTCTTGTCCAGTAAATTTATATTCAGCTCTTGGGAATATGTAGGGATATTTGACTTCTGTACTATGTTAAACTGTCCCAAAAACCTTCTCCTTTGCTTTTCATTGGGTAAAAAAACCCCTCTGCATTGTACTGTTGTTAGCACTGTATTAAGACATCACTGAGGTACTGAAAATTTCATTGTCAATTCATTTTCTCACTGACCTCAGGACATTCACGGACATGACTTTGGAGTGAAAAACTTTATTTCCAGCCTTAGTTTGGGTTTATGTTGGGATGGGTCTGGAATGTGGGAGAGCGAGGTTGTGTGTACAGAAATGCCAGAGCAGACAATTTAATAAAAAGAAATAGAACATGACTTGTGCAGAAAAATAGCTTAGTAGAAAAATATTTTGAAGGACTAGAATCTCCCTGGTATGTGCTGATTACACAGAGGTTGAGCTCAGGCCAGAGAAGATTTTTTTTTTTTTACATACTTGCCTCTGCTTGCAATGCAGATTCAACTCACCTTTCTTTGGAGAATCAAGGAGCAGAATGGGTGTGTGTCTGCTGTATAAGATCATTAGCTATACACAGGCTGAAGATTTGAAATTTCTTTCCTGGCTATGTTAATATGACAGAGCACCTTCCAGTGCAGTGAAAACTGATCAACATGGAGGTCTCTGCAAATGCAAAAATTAAGCTTTATCCCTCCATGAACTCTTTGTTTTCATTTTGTCAGTATTTTTGTGACAGCTATTTTTTTTGATGAATGAGAACAGATTTGCTGTCACAGTATATGTTGTTCATTGTCTTTCAGAAATTAGATGTCCATATTAAATTATAGTTGAAACAGATGAAGGAAAAATTTATTTGGCCTTTATTTTGCTTTCATCTGCAGGATAGCCTTGCCTTGCAGCCCTTGTTTTCTAATAGATTATCCATTCTCTTTGGGTATGAATGCAATTTGTATCTCAGTGATCATCTTGAAATCCTAATCTTTAAATCTAGATGAGAGAAAATAACTGGATGAGAAATAACTTAAACAGATTAAAACTGTAAAAGATTGACATCTCATAGAATGGTCCAGATGTGTGCAAAGGGGTGAGGAGTCAGGATGTCTCAACCACCTTCTCGAATTTTCCATTATCTCCATGTGACAGGTGAAGTCATTTAACCTCTTTTAAAAATTTTCCTATATTGTTCCTAATTCATATAAAATGAATCTAGATCATGAAATTATTCCGTGCCTTAATTGGCAGTTTAAAAAGAGTCCTCTGGGTAAATGGTAACATGGTCAAAACTTTCAAAAATAGGTTCAGTTGCCACATGTATTTCATCTGCAGGCAGGACTAGGAAAGCTTCTGAAGGGATTTAAGCCCCTCTTCAGAGAAGCAAAGGCTGAGTCCTCAGGCATGTTGAAAAGGGTGCACATTACCTGTTTCCAAGATGAAGGGAATGGGACATCCAAAACGTCTGAGGCACTTTTAAAACCATGACTATAAACTAAAGCCAAAACCATAAGCAATTAACCTCTTTATTTTTTTGTAAAAAGAAATCTGTATCAGAGTGTGAAAATAATTTTGGACCATATTTTTGGGGGGAGAGGAGAATAAAACTCCCATATATTTTCACAATGTTAGCACCTTCCTCGTTATTTCACTGAATAAAAAATATCCCAACTCACCTGTGCACTTCACAGAAATTCTCATAACCTCATAATTCAAAATTCAGGATTCACCCAGAGGTTTCTGAATCTCTTTCTGGCTCAAAGCTCCCATGGAGATAGTGGCATATGGGTGGCAAATGACAGGTCTTGGGTTCATCATGTCATTTTTGTCATCTCCTAGGAGAACTGGGGGGTGTATCCAGAGCCTGTCTGAGCTGCATATATGGAACATTCTGGTTGTCCAACATCTCTTGTATCTTTTTTTTTTTTTTTTTTCCTTTTTACACTGCTTGATATTACTTAATAGAAAACACATCCTGTCACTTTGATGGTGCAAGATTTAACATTTACCAAAACTGAATGTTAGTATAGAATTTTATACACAATTGACTTCTAATGCTATAATATAAGAATTATAATAAATTCTTAAAGATGTATTTCTTCCTTCCTTAATTTTAAAGGGCACTCTAATTCTTTGGGGAAAAAAACTTTCTGTAGTGAGGCTGTCAGGTTGGTAGTTCTGGGGAACTTTTTTGAGGAGGCAGAGAATTTGCTGTAGGATATATTGCTGTTAGCAAGGAAACGAGCAGCCTTGTCTTCCTGACTTTCTCTCTGGTGTTTGTCTGTTCATGTGTGAGTCAGGAGGGGCTGGGGGGGGGTTGGACTGGATTGTTAAGGGTGAATGAATTCAGCTCTGTGTTTGAAATCATGATAATTGCTTGTCTCTCTGTATGCTATTATTTCTGAGTCTCCCCTGACTCCAGGAGTGTCTTTGCTGCCTTTTCCCTGCTGCCATTTCTTCTTGTCCTATACTGTTGGTTCCTCAATCTGAGTTTAACTCTTTGATCCCTGTCTTCATCTGTTTCCTCCCTTCTCTTTCATTTACCATTCTTTTGCCCATTGCTTTGTTTCTGTTCCCCATGCCCCTTGCTCTGAGAACACAGGAGCACGTGTGGTGCACAGGACAACACAGAATACCTTGCATCTCCCTCCTGCCTTCCTGGCAAATCCAGCCCAGCACTTTTCTCTGGTTTCCCAGGCTCTTCCCAGCACCATGACATGGCCTCATCTAAAACCCTGTCAGTGTCCAGGGTTGACGTGTGAGCAAATGCTTTAGCTGAGGTTCAGCTTACTTCATGCTTTAATGACAAAGGTTGTTAAGGAGATATAGAAATGGTTTTTATGAGTATCTCAGAGCTCCTGCAGAAATTCAATTTAAATTCATAGCTTTTTCTGACCATGGAACCCCTTGGCTGTTCTGGTAAGTGGAGAAAGAAAAACAGCAAAATGGTGAAGCCAGCTGAAATAGAGATGTTTTTCCGAGGCTGGCTTTATTGCATGGAGGGATGTAAAGGGAATTCCTTTATTTTGTTGTCTGAGAACAGCAATGAAATCCAGATCAGGATGGGAGCTCTCTCTGGTTTTCTAGTGTCATAAAGAACGGGAGGGAGAGCTGCATGATCAGTAAACAATGAGTATGAGTATGCTGCTTTTAACAGCTTTTAACTGAAGGCAAAAAGCTTTTTCAAGACACAGCTGGAGTGTTGAAAGCTTGAACAGATGAGTGTTGAAGGGTTCATGAAACAGAGCTGGGAGCTGTCCTGTGTGTTTGTGAGCACCCTGGCCTGCAACTGAGGCTGGTAAGTGCTGGGAGGTGTTCAGGCTTTCCCAGAAAAAGGATTTATTGCAGTTCTGGTCTGGCTGGCCTAAGCATGAGGGTCAGGATGAAAACCCCATTTGGTGAAGCAAGTTACTAGGGACTGTGGATAATAATAGGAAAGCAACAAACTGGGCTTTAAAGACACTTTGCATGGCTTGATCTCTTAATTGTGCAAGCCATCAGGACCAGTTCTGTGGACTCTTAATTTGGAGCCCATGATGCTCTGATGTGCCATGGTAGATAATACACAGAGCAGGAAACAGTGACTCATTCTTGTACTCAGAGTGGTATAAATGTGGTCAGAGTCTGGACCACTGTCCAAACTGAAGCTGAAGCATTCTTGGTTCAGAGGGTCACTTCTGCATGTAGACAAGCTTCAGACATCTGCAGCAACAGCTTGCAAAATTCTTTTTTAATCTGTTCCTAAACTTCCTGTTGTAGTTTTCCTGTTGCAGTTTCCCTGTTGGTGCTGGCTACAAAAGCATTTCTGCATTAGCAGGCACTTTCTCCCCAAATCAGCAGCCTCTTCCTTTTGCTTGTCCACTTATCTGCTGGCTTAGTTCATTCAATTGTTTCACAACTTGGGAACCATTGGTGAGGTCACAGATGCTTGGTTGTGCCATCAAAGTGTATGACTTAAAAAGAAAGAGCCTGGCCAGAAAAGCAAAAACTTCTGTTACTCTGCAAACACCTAGAGAAGCAGCAGTTGTGAGGAATGAAAGTCAGAGAAAGCTGGGGGTAGCCAAATGAGTCTGTGGTTGAACATTAAGGCTTGAAGAGCAGGCTGGAGTGTGGCTGAGTTTGTTCAGCTACTCCTGAGCTCATTTCACTGGGAGCTGTGTAGAAGGTCAGAATAATCTGCTGATGGGTAAAAAAATGCAGGAAACTGTCCTCCCACTTTTTATTTTGTATACATAAAATATAATCATTCAGCTGGTGGATCCTTCAGTTGTGATCTTATTAGAGAAGTTCTTGGCTCTGATGTTTCTTGGACAAAACAGGTTCTTCAGGAGTGGGGTTTTTGTTCCTCATCACAGCAGTGCTTTGTCTTGCCCAGTACCTCACTGCTAAACCAGTGAGGAGCACTGGAACATGAGTGACCACAGTGTGGCTGAGCAAAGGTCCATCCAGACCAGCAGTGTCTGAATGATGCCTAAATGCGAAGAAAACAGTGAAAACAGAAAAAAACCCAAAACGTATGTAGCTCTGACTGTAACATTTTCCTGGCCTTTCCTCAGTAATATCCAGATGCTTTGTAGGAAGCAATGAGGGTGCAAGAAATAATACTCTGTTATGGAATACCCTAATGAAGGAGAGGCACTGCCCACTTTTGGCAATTAGGGACGGGCTGCTGTGATGAAGTTTCTTTATTTGTGTAATCCTCTCTGGGGTAACCATAGGGAGGCTGCTGTTAAGGCTGACGTTTGGACTTGTGATTTAATCCGATTTTTTGGCTTGAGCGATCACACACAGCAGTTTGTGTTGTGGAATAACTCTATACACAGAAAAATTCTGACACTGCCACCCCGTCTGAGTCAGGGTTGAGCCTGTGGTGAGGAGATGCTCTGGGCTGCCAGAGAGGACCAAAACAGAGGCTCTGAGCTCTTATGGTCACTGAGGAACTGAGAGCGCTCCTGGCACCAATGTGTCACTTAGCCCTAGTGATTTTGTGCTGCTATGTGATTTAAACATCCTAAAACTTCAGTAAGGGGAAAAGTACATCATCCATCAAATCAGTCATCCTGACAGCAATCTGTGTCCTCGTGTGTAGAAATGGTATTTTCTGATTTTTAAGCTTTGCTTCTACCTCTGCTGGACTAAGGTTCATTATTCAAATGGTTGCATTTGGTAAGCCTGCAGTGTTTGGTGAATGCCTGCACAGGTTTGTGGAGCAAGGAAAGAGGCTCATAATCCTGGTGCTGAGACTTACAGCAGCAGGTGTCAAAAGACACCAGAATTATATTCAGTGGTTTTCTTTCATTTAACAGCTTCCAAAGAAAAGGGACCACTTAAAACCAGGGTTTTTCCTCTTCTTTCAGGGGTGCCTTCTCAGAAGTTGTTTTGGCTGAAGAGAGAGCGAGTGGGAAACTCTTTGCAGTCAAGTGCATCCCCAAGAAGGCACTGAAGGGGAAGGAAAGCAGCATAGAAAATGAAATTGCAGTCCTGAGAAAGTAAGTATCAGACCTTCATTTCTGCTTCATTGCCTTGATTAAACCATTGCATCCTTGCATTTAAGGAGCGTGAAGAGTGATTGACAAGTGTGACTGACAGGTTGTTCAGTCCATCACAGACAGACAGAATCACCTGAGCTTAAACGATGCTGAAAATGTTTTGGAAAATGCTCTGGTTTTTGTTGCATTAATACAGCCAGATGACAGCAAAGTGGGAAAGGAGTGAAGTTAGGTTAGAGTAAAGCCTATGATGCCCTAAAAAGACCTTATCCACTAATAATATCAGTGATTGGGTCACTGGCTTTGAGGAGTGCAAGACCAGGGTCATTATTTCCAAGTGCTTAAAATAATCTCTACACTAATTGCTCTAAAACTGTGGCTTGCTGTGGGTTGTTACAGGAGCAAATGGGAACCTGTACCTTGGAGAGATACATTTGCCAGGTCTCGAAGGGCAATTTCTAGTTTATCAGGGTTGTCCACAGTGTCTATTTTTCCTGACCATAGTTGGAATACATGGATAAAAAAGTCAGCTCATGACTGCTATGGATTCAATGTATGAATTCAATATAGTCATTAGAGTCTTGATCCTTACCTCTTCCTCATCTTATGCCCTGAAAGTGGAATTCATCTTCTCTGTCTTGAGACACTTTGGTATAGATTAGTCATCCTTAGCTTTCTAGGAAATTGAAACAGACTGGACACTTTAGGATTGGCCCATGTAACTTGTTTTACATTTCTAAAAGTACCTTCTCATTCAATTAAATGTTGCACAATTAAATAGAAGTCGATGTTGGCCTGGGACACTTAATTCTTGCTGCACTGTGGTCTCCAATAGGACCTCTTGCCCCAGCTTCTTGGTCACGTAGAGGCTTATGGTTGATTGTCTGAACACTGTGACAAAACTGATCCTTAATCTTGAAAACTAAGTAGGTATTTCTGAACTAAAGGCTCACACAGCCTACATCAAAAGAGCAATTTTGAATTTGCAATTGACAAACTCAAGGGGCACAAGCAAGGCTCCAAATTGCTCCAGGCATTTGATGCTGCTGCTTTCCCATTGCTGGACCCATACATCAGTAGAATGTGAGCACAGTAACAAATGCAGCATGTTGGACTTCTGCATGGTGTTTTTGAGAACCTGTCATAAAGCTCAGACACTGCCACCTCTATAACCAGGCACTAATGGCCATTAACAGGCAGCTTGAAACAGTCTTTGTCCATATGGGCTTGTCCCCTGATACTTGTGTGTGTACAAAAGCAGCAGTTTTGGCATGCAGTAAGGATTGCCTTGCATCAGCTTTGACCCAGAGCTAGTAGAGAGATCATTGAGATGATTTCTTGCAGCTTGTGATGTGAAATGTTTCCGTTCCCTGCAAACAATTTCCTGAGAAACCAGGAGGCAGCTCCCAGGCTGTGCTGTTCCAGCTGCAAGGGCAGGAGCGTGAGTGGGCAGAAAATTCCTTAATTTCATACAATTAGATCTACTTGGTCTTTTGTCCTATGCATGTTATGACCTTAAGAGAGATTTTTCTTTTTTTATCTCCTGATGTCTTCTTCGTAGCTGTTGCTAATACAAACTTTGCATATCACTGTATTTATTCTGGAAATAGACATCACTGCTGACACAGGATTGAATTTGTCTGTGCCACCAAGGAAACATTTAAAAAATAACAAACTGGATCTGTCTGCAGTTGAGGAGGAGATCAACCTGTGTCTCTGTTCAATGAAATCTCTGCTTCAAAAGCTGTCAGTAAAAGTAGATTTGAGAGAGGTGGAGTGAATCCTGATGAGATCCAAAAGTATTAAAGTGTCCTGCTTTGGTTTCTGGTAGGTTAATACTGAGTGGGGATGGCTAATTTGTGTGTTGTCTAATTAGCTGGGTAGGATGCCAGAGCCCTGGGCTGCCCTGCATGGCTCTGAGGTGCCAGAGCCTTATCAAGATGTGCACAAAACTGCTGCTTCTGCAGGGGATGTGCACAGAGGATGCCTGTCAGGAGGAGGTGAGCCCTGTTCCCTGAGAGGAAGACACAGAGCCATAGAGGATGGATGCAAAGCAAATATAAATAGGCACTTGTGTTGATCCTGGTCTGCCTTTTTGGTTTTGCATTATGCCTGTGGGGGGCGTGTGCTTAAACTCCAATGGGACGAAGGTCCCAATGGACACCCTGCCCAGATGAAATGTGAGCAAACTCCTTGTGATCCTTTAGAGAAAAATCACTTCTCTGACAATGGACTTTCTCTTCTTATATTGGATCACTAGATTTTTGTCTTCCTGCTGATGAGGTGCTTGCTTTCTGGCAGACATCTGCCAAGTACTGTGAAATGGAACTCTTCTTTCCTTCTCTGGTTGTTTATCGAACTTGGGATTACCATGGAATCTGAATATCCTCTCTGCAGCCTCTACCAGCCCTCAGGTGAGCTGCTCATTGCACCTGCATGTAGTGAACAGATCAGCCAAGTATTGTGCTGGCCATGTCCAGAACTGGCATACACAAGTATCACATATACTTTGTAACCCTCAGCCTGTCCTGGACGAGGTTTGTCCTTCTGTCAGTCCTGACAAACTACCCAGATTTGGCAGAATCAATATGGAAAAGGGCTTGGATGATGTTGTGTTGAAGCTGGTTTTTAAGTTGTTTTTCTTTTTTTTTTTTTTTTTTTTAAATTCAAGTTTAAGTCTGTGTGTGGAGTACTGTAAGAAGTAGAACCTAGTGGTGAAAGCATTAATCCAATGACCAAAACCCTTGGGTCTCCTTTCACTTCTGCCACTGAGTTCCTCTGTGACCTGATGCATCTCCTGCCTCAGTATTTATTGTCTGTGAAACAGCAGAAGACCTTTCAATAAAAAGTTTTACCTGCAGTTTGTTTTGCAGCCCTTTTTCATGTCGGCAGATCCATGAGCGTGAGTCTGAGAAGGGAGGTTTCTGGGTTGGACTTCTAATGCAAATTGATTGCACTCAAATCATTCCGTGTGTCTCAGCTAAAAAGCTGTTGGATGCATTAGTGACATGTTCTGTGGTGAGGAAGGTCAGCACCAGTCCCCAAGGGCAGTACATGGAAGGCAGGAGATTTTATCTCTCTGTCTGTAGGCTTGGATGCTCTTGCTGCCAAAATAAAATGACACATTTTAGAAGCGATGTTCTGCTAAGAGAGGAGTGAGCTGCCAGCCAACTGATCTGCATGTTTCTGTGAGTGCCAGAGTGAATCATGCATACTCCATCATTTTATTTTTCCAGCCGTGGCCAACAAATCTGTTCTTAAAAAAGAAAAAAGGCGGAAGAGCCGTTAAGTCAATATTTACGCCTAGCAACCTTAACAGGGTTCTTCCAATATGGACTCTTTTGTGTCCTGTAGAAATCCATGGCAACATTCCCTGATGAGTTGGATGGGTGGGGATGGAGTGGGAAGGAGCTGTCGAGTGCAGTGCTGGGAAAGACTAAGGCTGCAGTTAATCCTGGAGCCTGAGCCTGACAAAGTATTTAAGCATGTGCCTAATTTTAGATGGTTATTTGTACCAGTGAAATCAGTGAGTAGGTTGACCTCACCTTGCTGAACTTGGGCCTAAAGGGATACTTCAGGGCAGGGTGAAAGTCACCTGTGTTTGGTACCACACTGGGGGGGAAGTTTTCTTAATGTCTTTCCTAAGTGTCTGAGTGATGCATTGGTACACAAGGATTGCTGCTTCTTCTACTTGTGTGCTGGCTGCCTGGAACTGGACATAGGGCAAAATATTACATCTCAATATTACATCACAAAACCAGGTCAGCTCTGCACCATTCAGAGGCTTTAAAATTTATTTCTTTAGCAGTGCAAAG
This sequence comes from Florisuga fusca, assembly GCA_038090715.1. Taxonomy (NCBI): domain Eukaryota; kingdom Metazoa; phylum Chordata; class Aves; order Apodiformes; family Trochilidae; genus Florisuga; species Florisuga fusca. The sequence continues at coordinate 17,008,716 of JAAWXA010000007.1, forward strand.
TGCTGTGGTTTAGAATCTGTATGAGGAAGACAACTGGATCCCTAGAACAGGACTATCATTGTTCATTAACTGGCTGTAGGGACTGACAGTAACAGCATGTGGTCACCTTCAGGTGTCACAAACTTTTCCTGAACTGAGATGTGGGGAGTTTCATAACCTGCTCTGAAAGAAATTGTTTTCTGGTTTAGAGCAGAAAGGTAAATGCAATTCTTTCCATTGTTTGCTGTAGAATAGAGGAAATTTCTTCCACTTAGGGTAATTGTGCAGGTGTGAACATGCTGAAAGATGAATCTGCTGTTAGACGGGTTCCTGAAGGCAGTAGGTGGTGCGAAGAGTTGAGCTGCAAAGAAGCATCAGGTTCTGGTTAAATAGAAAAAACCCACATCCTTGTAAGAGTCAGACAGAGAAAAATATGCCTGATTTTTGTTTACCTTGGCTACACCACTGTTTATCACAAGAAACTTTTTAGCTGTATGCGTAATGCCTGGACAGTCATACAGATTCAGTGCTGAGTCAGAGCAAAGCAAGGGGAGGAACAATAAACTGTCTGTAGCCTTGCACCCAGGTGTATTGATTACTTAATAGCAGCAATATGCACAAACAAACGTCTTGTTAAGCAAATCATACTCTACTTTAGCTAGTTTCTGCTGAACAGGGATCTAAAAAATCATTACTAAACTAGATATCTCATACTCTCGCCCCCTCCTAGATCCTCTGGGAAAGGCACCATTAAATTCTCTATTACAAATCAGAGCCAGGCCTAATTGCAGACTGAAGATATTTTTCCTGTTAAAGAATGTGATCAAACTGTTTTATAGCAGGTCATCTAAAATTCTGCCAGTGCTTTCCATTCCCTTTTCCTCTGGAGATGGGGGAACTGGGTGTTCAGGCAGTGATTCACACCCAGGCACTCCCTGCTCTTTGTATGACTGCATCTACAGCCAGGAGCTGATGCTATAGTCAGGAGCAAGGAGAGAGACTGGGAGGCATTATCCTGCAGAGTCTGGGAGGTCAGGGCTGTACCCACCTCAAAATGAAGCAAACCCCACCCAGGAACAGTTTTCCTGAAGTGCGTGAAAGTGGGGGTGTTTCTGCTCTCCCATAAATCCCATGGTGGTCAAAGGGGGCCCCTTGCACCATCCCAGGAGGTAGCACCAGTCTGGGCATTAAAGAGGACACCTTTGATAAAAAAATGTGGAAAAAATTGCCTCTTTTCAACGCTTAGATGAAGACTAAGAGTGTAAATTTAAAAATTGTACCTTTTTGCTCCTCTTCATTAGCCCATTAACAAAATCCCCCTAAAACCTCTCCGCCCCCAATTCTGTAAGGGCTCATTGCTCAGAGGCTAACCCTTTAGGATGAGGGTCATCCTCTAGGAAGATGAATCCAAATTTACTTTTGAAACCCATTAGTTACCTCTCATAAACTCTTCTGTGCAATTTAACTCAGAATCAAAGCCTACATTTATTTTAAATAGAATTGTCCATGCAGAAGTTTAATGTGCCCTAACATAAATTTGGGCATTTAATTGATTCAGATGAACATTCCTGAGTGACTTTAGGAGACAGACCCATCTATTCAAGCCATGGCTGACTCTGGGATGTAATAATACAGCCCTGGCAGGCCTGGATGGTCCCATACTTCATTTTCCCAGGTCAGAGGCTCTGCTAGTGCCCACTGATGCTCTTCTATGGTTATTATTTTTCCGTATGAGGTCATGGAGTAGAGAGGTAGCCAAACTGAAGAGGAGACACTTTGATCCTGTGTTGATAAGTGCTGGCATGAAAGTGACAGTAATTAGATTGTGTAGCTGATGTACAAAAAGCTGTGGGATTGGGGCTTAAGGGGTTAATAACTAACTGCCTCTTTATACCCCAGGAGTTTGAGCTATTTTTCTTGTAAAGAAATTAATGGAGTGTTTTGAAAAGAAAAAGTCAAAAAAGCACTTGATGCCTCTGTCTGTCAGGTAACATGATTTCTCTGAAGCTTTGCTTACCCTATAGACAAAACAGGCATGCTGCATTTTTTTTATTCCACTTTTTTTTTTTTTTTCCTCCCCTTCTGTGAATAATGCTGAGAAGACAGGCTGCCTCAGCAAGAATTGAAGAGACAGCTGGTTGTTATATTAAGTAATCACTTTCAGAGAAAGCTTTTATGTAGATTTACTTGCTAAAACCTGGCTTGCTCATGCTGCTGCAGTTGTGCTGGGGTCACAGAAGGTTGGTGTTGCCCTCCCTGTGTGGCCATGCCCCAAGCCTTGCCAACTGCAGATCCAGGGCATCCCAAAAGCCAGCTCCCCCACAGGAGGATGGCTCAGGGTGCCTGGGCATGTGGTTAGGGGTTAAGGGTACCCAGTGGTACCACTCATTATGCTGCTGTCAGATGTAGAAGATTAGGGACCTGCCAAGAATGTATTTATTGGCATCCTGAATGGGTAGATCTCATCATCTGCTGGGCTGACCTGGATGCCTGGTGGGACCTCAGTGCCTGCCCTTGGAGCCACCCTTGGGTGCTTCTGCAGGCATCCTGGCTGGGGAGGTGGGTTAGGTCTAGAAAGGAGCCAGGATCTACACAACACTGATCTACACACAACCCTACACAACAGTTGGGCATGCCTGGAGGGTGACATCAGCTCGAGACCATGAGCTCATCTCCTGAATCCAGGAGATGCAGACTGGATGAATTGCCCTTCTTGGGTTTCAGGCAAAAGTGAATCTGACCCTGTATATGTGGGTATGGTACAGGAGAGCTCAGCCTTGGCATTAGCAGTTGTTTTCATTTTACTGTGAAGAATTAATGTGATTTTAAAAAAAATGTGAAACCTGAAACAAAACTGATGCCATTTTTGTTCACTGAGATGCTGGAAACTTTGCAGTAGAAGATGTTGGAGCCAGGACTGCCTGGATTGTGTTTCTTTCTAGATTAGATGTAAGCAGATGGAGGGAAACAGATCAAGGCATCTTAAAAGTCCTAAAACACATTAAATGAGAGAGAAAAATCCCCTTTGAAATTATAAACACAAACCAAATCCCTGATATCTTCTCTGGTCTTACCTAGTTTCATTTACAGACATAGTGCTTGGTAAGACCTTTAGGGCTGGTGTGCACCACGTCTGTCCTACAGCCTGGCCTGGGGACTGCCTCTGCAGGACACTTGTGTTCCTTTGGGTGGGTTGGAGCCTGATAAGTCATTTCACTGCAATTGCTGGGTGACAATGCAGCTGTCCTCTTTTCTGGGTGACAATAGTTTACCAAATCTCCCTTGCATAACTGTTCTTCTTTAGGTCATCCTATGCCCTGAGGCAACTCAAAAAAAAAAAAAAAGGTCTTTCTATGCTGGGAGGAGGGTGCAGTGCAGAGGGGCTGGAAGTGTCTCATTGCTCAGTTCCAGCCTGGAAAAGAATTTGGTGTGTAATGGCAGAAACAGCTGCTTTCTGAAAGTTGCTCTAAGATGCTTTCAAACCAGCAGAGTGGATTGTTCAGCCTTAGCTGGAGTCTGCTGCTGGAAGAGGTGTGTGGTTTATGTGGACCCTATCCTGTGCACAGCTGGTATAACAAAGCTGGGTTCCTTTCAAGGGTCCTAGCAGAAGAATGAGAATATATACCAATTTTTCTGGTGTTTATTACTCAGGAAGATGGTTACAGTTTTGTTTCAGTGGTACAAATATCTGATGATTTGTACCGTTGCCTGTCACCTTAAAAGAAAAAATTGTTAAGATGCTTAAAGGCTCTTTAATAACATCTAACAGTTAGATAAATGACTCAGCAGCTTGACAAATGACGCAACTATCTGGATGCATAAGGTCTGTCTTTGTTACACCCACATATTTAAAGCCAGGAGTTACCTAATTTACAATTACAAGTCTTTGGTTGGGGATTACGGAGCTGACAGAAGAGGAGGTGGGTTAGTTTGTGCATGGCAGGACACACAGCTGTGAGACTGTCCCAAACCACAGTAGCTCTGTTTGAAGCAGTGTGACAGCGTAGAGGATGTAGGTTTGGGGGTGATGAAGTAGCAGTAGGGAAAGCATTTTTACAAGTGCTTACAACCCAGATCTTCAGGGATGCATTGGTGCCTAAAAGCTGCCGAGTGTGTAGTCCTAGTTGGCTTTGTTAGGCAGAAACCTTCCTCTCCTGTTTTTTCTCAGAAGATTCTTTAGAAGTAATCTGGAATATTTTGTCCAACACTAAGTTTTGGGTTTTTTCCCCATGAAAGTAATTTCTTCATTTGGAAAAAGCATAAAAGGCTGTCTGAAGGTCTCATGGCATTAGTGAAGCGAAGATGTCCTTGTCAAAATACTACAAATTTATTGCATTTTGCCTGTCTTGTCTAACTTAATCTTGAATTATTAGCAGGAGGATTTCAGTGGTTTGTATTAAGTTCTGTGGTGCTCTCTTGGGAGCCAGTTAATTCCTAACCACAGGATCACTGTGTTTTTATGACAAGTTATTTACATGCACAGTCCTAGCACCAGGATGGGTAGTCCTTCTTCTTACTTCTGGGCTATTAAAATCCATGGCATTGACTCATAAAACACTGGAGTATCTGAGTGGCAAATTAAATTGTATGAAGGAATAAAAGATAACAAGTAAGTGCAAGGTAGGATTCCTCTGGCCAGATGGAAGCATCCTCAAGGTACACAGCTGCATGTGAGCTCAACTCTCAGTTTCTGTGGGAATCATCAAATATGAATTTCTAAGTGGATCAGAGTGTACAGGGAGGAGAAATAAATATTCAGAAAATCTCAATTCAAGAAGGTAGAAACACAAACCTTATCAGAAATTACAGTTTTCCTGAGCACACTTTGTCCAAAGCAGTTGTCTGCTCTTAGCTGCAGATGGAAGTGCTTTCTGAATACAAGTGGATGTGCTTTTGGCCTCCATGCTATGACATTAGATCAGTAATGTTATCACTGGGGCAGTTTGTGTGATGTCTGACCCCAGTGAGAATTGAAAACAACTCCATTGGCAGCTTCTGCCTCCTGTTTTCATTTAGAGAAGGTGAATCACAGTTACACTTGGTGTCTCATTAAGGTCATTATTCTAGGTGTCTTGAACCAGAGTTTTGCAGAGTGGGGGTGGCTCCAACCATAAGAAAATGGGAAAATATTTGCACTCCATAACACCTTCAGTTGCACCAGGTTAAACCAAATGGCAATGCCTGAGTGTGGAATATATCCAAAACATTCTGAACTGACAGCTGCATGAATTAATTGGTATTTGGCCAACTAACTCTGCAGTTGTCATCTGTAATACATATTGATTCATTCTTACAATGCTTACTCATACAACACTTTGTGCTTTAGTAGGAACTTTGAAGACAAAAAAAGAGTGACAATATAAACCTGTAAGTAAGGACTTTGTCCTTTAATAAAGAAATACAAGACATTCATTTAGTCTGTTGGCTGCCCTTGGGCTCTATTTGACCAAAGAAATGGTGCTGTTAATATTTTTACAAATGAAACATTGATATATTTTTAAAATCAGAAATTCTAATTTTATAATTTTGCCTTATATTCGTGAGGCATTGGTTTAATCAGAATAGACTGTTCTCATTCTGAATTAAGAGTGGCCATACTAAGGGGTTGTGCTTCTGCAACTATGGGATTTCAAACCTTTTAATCAATCAGTTTCCAAAGCAAAACCTTGATTGCTTCCATGTTTCTATGTCTCTGGCAGTCATAGGCATCTGACTTTATTGCTCAATTCTTAAACATCTATACGTGCAGAAATCTCTGGGTTAGTTTTAATACTGACAATTTATATTAGTAAGTGGACTATGAAATCACTTCCCTAATGTTATGTGACAGATAGCTTTTACTTTGCCAGATATTTTATCAAATTTAAATTATCGAGCATTACACTAAATAGGGATAATTAATGCCTGCTTCTCCACTGTTTTTTTTCCAAGGAGTATAGACACGTGAATCCAAGCTTTCTTAAATGCAGTGTGCTCTTTTTTTTTTTTTAAATACGAGAATCAGAATTGATTTCTTTTTCTTGAAAATTTGTTCATAACTTTGAGAAGGGACAAACCTTTAGCAAGTTATCTAATGTATATTACAGCTCTTGACTGAATAGAAATCAGATGACAAATGCATAGCAGTGAAGTGTGCCAGATACATTTTTGCACACCAGTGCTTACTCCATCTGAGATTAACCCAAACTTTCTATATATACTGTTTGGTTCCCACCAAAGAGAATAACAGCCTGCTTCAAATATCTTCATACCTTTGTGATATCTCCTGCCTTGACTGACGCATCAGGGATTAAACTGAGACCTTTGTGAACTTACACATATATATCTGTACAGCCTCAGCTAAGCAGTCATTTTCTGTGGGCAGCTGGAATGGATTCAGACCTGGGTGGACCTGGCAAAATGCAATAGTCAGCTCACACTGAAATATCTGTTTGAAAAATACACATCAGGGTGGGGTTGTTTTTCAGTTGTTTAAGACTTTTTTTTTTTTTTTTTCCCCTCCACCCAAAGCAGAAGAGTCCACATGCAGCAGCAGCCTTTGGCATAATACGTTTTGTCAAGAAGCATCGCTCCAGAGCAAAGCAATGTGGTCACTCCCATGCCTGCTGTAAACTTGGTAATTAGAACTGAAAACAGTGGCTGTTGACAGCTTTGCTCCTAAAAGGCATAATAGGGGATTTCTAATTGAAAACATAAAGGAAAGGGCTTTTCATTATTTTTAAAATGCTCTTTGATGTGAGTCACAACAAATCCGTGGCTGTGGCGTGATCCACAAGGATGGAGCTTTTATTGGCATATGCAGAAATGCCAGTTCTTCCCTTTCTAAAGATAAAATCTTGCTGTACCAGTGATGGCTGGCTGCTTTCATGTTTACTACAAGTGGGCTCGTGGGAGGGAACTTGAAAACTTCAGTGAAGTTTGAAACTTTTCCTTCTGTGTTTTTTTGGGTGCGTGAGAAAATCGCTGGTGAGCGGAGCTGCTGTGTGTCCCGCAGTGTTTATGTCTTCAAGGCATCATCCTTGCCATTTATGGTGTACAAAACATGCATCCAAGGCACGGGGCATCAGCATGGGTAAATGAGCCCTCATCGTTAACAAATAGACATGGGTAATATGATCTAATGCTATTCTGGTCAATAGGAACATTCAGAAGCGTTGAACATGGTTACACGACTCTTTGAGGCTCCCTTGAGAATCTTATCCCAAAGCAAAAGTGAAAAGAAAGCCTAAGCTGAGGTCACCCATGAGGATTGTGGGGCTTTGATGTGTGCAGTTCTGCAGTGTGGACACGGGGCTTTGTACAGAGCAGCCATGCTGCCCAGCCTTCTTTACTGGTTTCCAGTGCCTCCTGAGTGGCTGTATCTCAAAAGAAAAGGGTCATGGACCATATCTGTGGCTTTACTCTTCCCAAGGCAGTCACTCCATCTTCATGTCCTCATAACCTTAAGCATGAAGCTAGGCCGACACAGAATCTTGGCTTCCCTGTAGAGATGATGGGTGGAAACAGTGTTTTTGGGTGTTACTGCTGATTTAGGTACCATGGCTGAGGATTCAGCCTGCAGAGAGGGAATCTGCCAGGGACTATCCATGTCACCTCTCCTACCTCCATGTATCCCTAGAGCTGGAGCAAGGGAACCCAAAGGCCACTTCTGTGAGAGGATGCATCTTACAAAGTGGAGTTTTCTCCTCCTAGGTCTTGCTGCTGGCATTTTTTTGCTTTTACAAACTGAAAGACTAGGCACAGAGTTCCCCAACAATTTCACCCCAAAAGGATGGAATGGGCACATAGAGCTTTTCTCCTCTCTTGCCTCTGGTTCTATAATTTACTATTCGGGCTCTTAATTGCTGACTTCATTTAAAATTTCTGCTTTCATTAGAAGCATCTGTTTCTGATTTTCTTTCTTATGGTGACATAGTTGTTTGCACTCTTACCCCAGAGCTGTTTTCTTAATAGGACCAACTATATTTGGAATCACTCTGAATTGCTCTTGAAATGGAAGCTTGATGTCAGTGTTTCTGGCAAATTTTCAGTTTTAATTTCCTCGTAGTTGAGTGTTAAATAACTGTTCAAGCTGGGAACACCTATACTGCTTTATTGTAACATAATTTTATTTGGTTTGTTTTAGTGCTATATATGCTCCTAGAATAGCTGATGTAGGTAAATATGTTAGCAGGGTGATTTCTGGTGAATTTAGTAAAGAACAGAAAGGTCATGTCAATGAGCATAGGGAGTTGTGCTTTGCATCAGTTTACACACAGAGAAGTCTTAAAAGCTTCAGAGACCTGGTGCTGTGTTGACTCTGTCACATCCTTGTCTCAGTAGACTTGAGTGACATTTTTTAAAGCATCTTCACAGGTGGGGAATCTTGATTCCTTTGAAATCCCCTCTCTAGGGAACATTAGTAGGATCCCATGAGTGTTGCTAGTCAGCTGTATAATTTCCTATGTCATGATTATGCCCCCAGTATCCCTGTGGGAAATTGCTGCTTTCTGCTCTTGGGGGATGGTGATACAAAGTCCATGACTGTACTTCCAGCCCTTTGCTATCTTGGACTACAAACCAAACTTTTGTTATTCCTAATAATGTTATTCCTATCTCCTGTTCTTATCTTGCTTGCTCTGCCTTCATTAGCACTTTGATCCTTTCCAACATTAGCCCTGGCTTTCTGCTTCCCTCAAGGCAAGAAATAATGCATACCCTGGGGCATCTCAAAATACAGAGTTTACACTCAGTGTAGATTGCATTTTTAATCCAATTTACATATCAAGACAGTTTGAACTGTGGTCATGTAAGTGTAAATTGAAAAAAAAAAAAAAAAAAAAGGTAGCAAGTTTGGGTAAGTTAACACACAGGTGCTTTAGTCAGTACATGTCCATACACACCTCAGGAACTTCCATGAGTTGGGTCTTCTTCACCCAATGGAGCAGTTTATCTCCAGTGGGCAAAGTGAAGAAAGTACCTTCAGCATGAGAGCAGCCACTCTGCCATCCATCATGTTGTTCCCATCTTTTAGAGAGAGATGTGTTGGGTATGAGAGGGAGCACTGGGACTCAGTATGCTGCTGGTCTTAGTCTTGCACCATTTTGAAAACCTCTTTAAGAGTTTTTTGTAAAAAAAAAAAACAAAACCCAACATGTTTTTTCAAGAAAAAAACAGGAGCCAAACTGTCCAAATGTTTCGGCTACTTTTGGACTGGATTTTGGGTTTGGACAAGCCCTCTCTTTAAACTCTTGTGTTTAATTCTGGAAAGAGAAAGTCACTCACCTGGTTTGACATTCTGCATCAAGTGATCTGTGTTATTTCATCTGCTTATGCTGTGTAGGGCTTGATAAATGGATTTGACTAATGCAGAGTGGTTAGGAAGGCAGCCAGCCTTCATGGGAATCTCCTGCTTATTCACTAAAACTGCAAAAGCATCCTCTAAACTCCTTCCAAAAAATACTCTGTTATTCTCATTTTTTGGGGAATTTACCTGGGTTAAGCTTATATTTACTGATTTGTGAGTGTGTTAAAAACCCTGATGTTTCTTTAATATTCTGCCTACATAGGTACTTCTTTTGTGTTATCTGCCTGGTTTCACTGAGCAGTGTTGGGATTCTTCTTTATAGCAGCCATGGACACTTGGAGAACATTTTGGCCATTCCTTGTGTAATCTGAAGCCCGAAGTGTTCTCATGTCACATAGTGATTTATGGGGAGAGTGATGGGAGGGGAAAAAAGGGCACATTTGATTCCTGAAAAGAGTGCTTGATTTAGTAATCCAGATTTTATCATCATTTTATCATAATTTCTTAAATAAGTGCCCTTGTGAAGCTGGGTTAACTGAGAAGTAGGGAAGGCTGACTTTAGGAGCACACTGAGGTTGAAGGGGGGAGACATGACAGGGACCTGTAGCCAAGGGTGTGAAATATCTAGAAAGGAGTAAAAGGGGTTTTGATAGTGGAATTTTCTGCCCTCACTGCTGTGGGTGATTTGTTTCTTTTTTTTTAGGAAAATAAAAGCGCGTAAACCTAAGAGCTTATTTTGGAAAGAATTTTATACTAATGGTTTTCAACCCTTTGAATAGGCAGATGGCTTGTTTTCCTTTTAATGGTAGGGCCAGCTCTTGCCCAGCAATTTGATTTGAAACTCCAGGACAACTGTTTGGTTTTTTAGTTATCCTTTACAGACCCTGTGAAGCCCACAGATCCTCAGGGGTCTGCACTCCCCATGGTGGAACTCAGCCCTCTGAGGGTATGAAAAGAAATTAAAAAACCCCACAATCCTCAAGAGAAATCAGAAGTTAACCATGGCAGATTAAAACTATCACAAAGAAGCCATGCTGGGTGCCTCCAGTAGTAGCAGTACAGTTGTGGAGGAGTTAGTATGGAATATGTTTTTCAGGAAATCCAAGTATATTCATTTTTAAATTTTTCCCTAGTAAGTACTTGAGCTCACAGCTTTTTTAATTGGCCTTGTAGGAATTTCGTCCAGTCCTGGACTGTTCCTTTGCTGTGGCTGCTCTATGAGGCAGAAGATGGTGTTAAGGACTGTTGGTGTCACTGAGAGTGTTGGTGTCTGTTGTTTTTTTCCTGTTCCTGGCCACTGTTTCCCTTCTCCAATGTGGAGGAACAAGCTCAGAAAATAGGACTTTTCTTAGCCTGTTCCAGACTAAACTTTTCATTTGAGGGTCCTCAAAGACCATCTTTTCCCCGAGCCTCCTTCTGGAACTAACTGCACATACCCCAGAGTTTGCTGGGTCCTGGCAGAGCCCCACTGAAATAACATTTTTGAAGCAAAATCATAACTGTTGCTGAGTTATATAAATACCAGTACTTGGCACAGTTATGGAGAGGCAAAAGTATTGCTGGGAGAAAGCAGTTAATTAAAAACTGCTTTGCAGTGCTGTGCTTTTCCTTGTATTAAAAATAAGGCAGAGCATCTTGAGCAGTTGGTTCTTCTGTTTTGTAAACAGTTTCCTTCATGCTTTCTTCTCTTTTCTTTTGATAATAATGAGGAATTATACTGCTGATCAGAGAAGCTGCATATGGTCCACTGTGATGGGGCTTTTTCCATAGGAATTTCCAATAGGACTTTTTGTCCTATAGCAGAGCAAAAATGCTCCTTGCTCAGGGTCATTACACTTGTAGCAATCCACCCTTCCATAGCAGGCATAACACACGCACATTACTCCAAGTAGAAAATATATTTAAAGATGACATCTGACCACATGGGTGCTTATGTGATTGAGTCATCCAGGAGAAAGGGGGAATGGACGAGGTATGGAAGAATGATGAACACATTCCAGAAAAAAGTTTCATCAGCTTGGATGCTGAAACAGGTGCCCAAACAGTTAATTCCTCCTGCATTTTTGTGCTTCTCACCTAGAACAGAAAAAAACCCGAAAGTGTTGTCAGATGCTGGGAATTAGTCTGGGAACTGTGAACCCCTTTGCAAACTTGCAGCTTGATCAAATTTGCCATTAGGCAGTGGATTTTTTCAGATAAGCTCTAAAAGGTATAAAAATACAAGTGAAATTTTGTGCCAGATTATTTTTGCAGTCGAGGGAGCAGTTTCCAAATGTCATCAGAGGTGCATGTCCACGGTTCAGACTCAAGGCCAGATGCTCTTCATAGTCATGGCTGGAAAATTCTTTGAAAATGGATCAACCAGAGCTCAAACCTCCCCAGTGTTTACTGCCTGAGTCAAACCAAAATCAAACAGGGATCAATAAGCACTCAGGGCTGCAGAGGAACAGGGGTTGAGGTGCTCATACCATGGGCTAACCCGGGGCTGTGTTGCGTGCTGTGGGCATGGCAATCTGCTGCTTGAACCAGCACTTCCCCTTCCTCCTTGTTCTTCAGCGAGATGCCCACGAGGATTTGTGTCAACCTGAGAAAGCTGGTTTTGTGTGGAAGTTGTCTCATAAAGAGCACAGTGTGCACCATGTATTACAAAATAGATTTGTCTGTAAACGATGCTGACCTTTAGCGTGGCGCGGTCTGCTTGAAAAGAATGCCCCGAGGAGATGGACTCCACTGAGTAGACAGCTTGGTGATTTCTGTAATTTGTGTGTGGTGTTTCTGACTTAGGAAAGGATAAACCATTTCAGTGCTGTCACTCCCTGCCAGATACCTTAACACCTTCTTGTCCGGGCTCTGGCTGGTGATGCTGCCCTAAGTCAAATTATTTCAATAGGGATGGATATGTAGAGTGTAGTTGTCCCCTAAAGAACCCTGGTATTTCTGATGTTTACTTTGGCTGAGGTTAATGGGGCTCTTCACATAGCTGACGTTTTTCTGCTCACAGCAGACAGGCCACATGCAAGCTGTCATTGGTATGATATGTGTTGTGGTATGGACCATATTATAAACCCGTTTGTGTCTGCATCTCTTACCCCAGAGGAATATCTTTAACTATCATGGATTGTAGCTGTCTCTCATCATGGTAATTTGGCAACATGGGAAGCAGTGAAGTACAAAACAATCCTTCCCTGCCTGTGGAGAGGTGGAAACATCTTCTTAAGGTCTGTGGGAAAAGTGCTCATGAAGAAACAGGTCTGTCAGCAGATTTGATGGTGGCAAGAACATGGCCATTGGTGGAAATCATCATTAGAATTGTGGTGCTTAAGGGCCATTCATGGACTAAAATCCTTTAATAGTAATTTCTGTAGAAAAGTAAAATTTAACTTTTTCAGGACACTACTGTGTCCCCTCCTGCTTTCCTTCAGGAAACTCTTCCAGAGCATGGAGTCATCCACTGAGATATCTTTTCTCCTGTCACCTGGGACCTCTTAAATCTATCGTATCTCACAGACTTTGCTGAACCAACTGAGTCTGATAGAAAGGTGGATGCTCCTTGGGCAAGCATAAACTTAATTTAGTGCAAGAGTTTTTTAGATTGGTACCTAAACCTGTTCTTGAATGCCTCACAGAGCAGGCCACCAGCACGGGCTGAAATACTGTGGTGTGGTGCAACACTCGGATGTTTGATCGACCCATGGTGAGAATGAAACCAGGCAGTGAGCCCAGTTTCTTTGTGAACTCTTTGGTCAGAGACAGGAAAGGCAAATATGCTCACCTGGGAGTCGAGGTGTGCTGATCAAGTCCTTTTGTTTCCTTTCTGGGAACTGGAAACAGTTCCACCTTGGTCCAGACGTCATTGCAGTAGGGTGCCTGCCCTCAAAGGGTTAAGTGCTGAGCCGTGTCTGAGATATTTCTCTCTTCTGGGGAGCGTGTCAAGCACTAAATGATGCATGAGCCCTGTTGGAGGGAAGTGTTACATTCTGTATGAAACTGTAGACTGACAATTTATTTTTGATGATTTTATTCTGGTTGCCAGGTGTGGTTCCTGGCTAACTTGACATGCTAAGCAAAGCAGTCATTTGCATTGCTCTAAACAAATATATCCTCTAATTACTGGTTTTAAGGTGATCTCACATAGGAAGAAGTAATAGCAAATAATTGTATAGGGTGGGACATGTCAAGCTGGCACTGGAGTGAAAAAACTATCTTGAAGTTGTGATGACTTGTCTCTATACTTGGCATGCTGCTTCACTTGCCCGCTATTTAATAAGATCTTGGGTGTGATATTTCCTTGGAAAGTTTGTTATCTTAGGGATCAGTGTCTGTCCATATTGCAAAAAAAAGGTCTTTTTCTCATCAGTTTGCCTCTGCACTATGTTTTTCACTTTTATTATTTGCTTTTCCTCGTGCATATTTTAACAGGTGAGTGCCTGTAATGTCAGCTGGGGGCTGAACGTGGCTCTCCAGTGCTAAGACCAGAAGATGTTGCAGCCTAAGTTTAGAAGGGCCCATCTCTGCATGTGTGGCAGAACAGCCATGCACAGGGTGCAGAGGGGAACCCACAGCAGGCAGTTATCAAAGACTTATATCTTGAGGAACACACAATCAAGACAAGCCAAATTGCTTCTCTCAGCAATTAGGTTTGGAGTCACCTTTCATTATAAAGCCCAACTCTTGATCCTCTCTTCTCCTCCTGGTCATGGCTTGCAAAATTTAATTGGCCTCAAAGATGACATATTTATTTGGAAACAGTCTGCTTTGATTTCTGCAGAGTGAAAAGGAAATTAATCCAATTCATCTTTAGTGACAGACCACTAGGCAAGCTGGCATTTGTTGAACATATCTGTGTGTTCTTCTGAAGCTGCCAACCCCTACCTTTACTGTGCCACCAGCAGCTCTTCTGGGTGAGCTATTAGCCATGGGCAATGTCATTCTCTTCTCTCCTTCATGCATGTTAATAATGACAGCAGCTTCAAATTTGAGCTTTCTTTTTTATTCCACGTGTTGACTAGTGGAGTTAGAAGATCTCCCATGGAGCACGTTGCCAATGATGGCAGTATTATTACTCTCTATGATTTATAATCTCTAAGAGTTCCCCAAATGCTCTTTATGTTTTCACTTGTGAAAAAAAATATATATATCTGAATTTATTTGATAAAAAGTCAGTTACATTATTAACTGAAATTGCCTTCTAGTTACGTAGGTTGAGGTTGTTTGTGTGAATCTTTCCTGTAATTTCCATTGTGCATTTTGTGTATTATAAAACCTGCTTCCCTACACTCTGAAAGGAAAGCAACGTGTCTGGAAAAAGCAACCTGTTAGAAAACATCCCAGTATTCAAGATCTCTGCAGTCCATATTAGTTACAGAGAGAGAATAAAGATTTAATCAGAAGTCCTTCTCATCTAGTTGTTGTTGTATTTCAATAAAACATGTGGAATACCACTGGTGACCACAGCCCCAACGTGTCTCAGCAGTGTCTCTGAGAAGGGGGCACATGTACCAACACCTGAGGTACCAACCCAGACAGATACTCAGCAAAGAGCACAGGAGTATAAAGAACAGAGAAGGAAAAAAAAAAAGAAGAAATGCAATTTTTTGTTTGGTTTAGCTGTACTGTACTGTATGGATCAGTTGAAGAGAAATCTGTTTAAATTGCAGAAAACAAACACTTTCCTTCCATTAGAATTCAGTCAGAGGTTTCATCATTCAGGCTCTTCCAAGACGGTTTTTTATTCTTCATCCAAGAACATTTTGGCTTCATCATTGTGAACTGTAGCATGCTTCAGCTAGCAATAACCTGAGTTTGCACAGCAAAGCATTGCAGCCTCTGTGACAGCAACAAATGGGGACTTGAACAAATGCACATTCCCTTTGCTGAGTGGGATCTCTTGTGAAACGGTGAGAATTGTGGTCAGACTGAGGGATTTAACTGTTTGCAGGAATATCAGGCCCAGCTGAGTTTACATGTTTGATACGATCCTGTCTGACTCCAAGGAGATAAATGAAATTAAGTTCTCAGAAAGGAAAAAAATTAGACCAGGACACAATGGCAAAGATAAGGCACTGTGGGAGAAAATGGCCTTGAATAAACAGTGAGCAGAGGGAGCTTTTAGTGGAGAAATGCAGGTTTCCTTGGCTCTCAATAGATTAGCAAAGCTAAGACTTCTCAAAATTAAAATGAGAACCAATGTGTTGTTACAGGTTTGATGCATCTGGCTTTGGAGGGACAAGAGAGAGGTTGGTTGGGGTGAGGTGGTGTCAAGAAATCTTCCTCAGAGAGAGGTGCTGGGAGGAAGGTCTACAAGGTTGGTTAGATCCAGGCTTCAGCGTTTCTTCTCCAGCTTACCACAAGTCTTTTGGAAAATGAATAGTGAGTTGTTGTTTTTTCAAAGAGATTGTTTCCTACAATCAATGGCCAGAGAAAAAAAGGCTGAGAGGTGCCAAAAGTAGAGGCACCATCTGTGTGAAGGTGCCTGGAAAACAAGGAGTCTGCACAATAGAGTCATGGGGCAAGAGGTTTGGCCAACAGCCCTCAACCCAGAGAGAGGTGGGAGAGGTGAAACAAGTGCTTGGCAAACTACACTGTTTGTTGACATAAATTTATTTCTTCTAAGACTGAGTAAATTCCCAGCCCTGAAATCTGCCTTCATAGTGAGTTAAACAACAGATTTTTTCATTATTTTCCCTGACCTTTAGTTAAACAAATAAATGGTATCACATGGAAGGACTGGCTTACCTTTCTTTTACATTATCTTACAGCATAACTTGTTTGTTTGGAGAATCAGGCTCTAAATCTCTTCCTAGTTGTGTTAGTTTAACATTTGTTTGATTTTTTTTTTACTTCAACAAGGTTGTTTCTGAATTAAAATCCAACTGGATGCAATCAGCTATTAGCATGAGCAGCTTGCAAACAGTGCCAGTGGGATGCTGAAAGATTTTTATGTGGATCAGGCAGAGCATCTGGAAACTCATTATTGTAAGAAGCAAATGTAAATTTTCTGTACAAATACATGAAAATAGCTTTTATATCTTATTAGGTTCACATGAGCCATGGAACCTGAAAGAAATTGATATTTCTTGGCTTTCCTTTGGAAAAAAGATGGCATCAGGGTGGGAAATGTGCACAGGAAGCATCCTCTTTATCAACCAGTGTATTAAATCAGACTGAGTCCTTAGAAGTTATTTTCAACTTAAATATGTCTTAGTATTGATATTGCAAAATATGTAATAGTCACCATTTCAAGGGCAGTCATCTGTAAATTGTGCTTCTCTGCATTAGAAACTGTGAGTATTTGACAAAAAAAAAATAAAAATCAGGCTGTAGGTGAGATTTCTCAAGGTGGCTGGCAGTGGATGGCCATGTGGAGGACCAGGGGGGTAGGTAGGTGCTTCTGCATCAATTCTGGACCACAACTTGAGGTTCAGTAGAGAAACTGGCCTCTTGATTTCAGCTGTTGGCCACACTCCCTGCTAGGGCTGGGCACTTCATCCACAACTCCACTCAACCTGTTTATAAAATGATGAAAAGTAAATCCCGTTTGAAATGGAGGATTAAAGCAATCAAGGGGCTGCAGTGAGCAGAGAGAGCGTGCAGACATCTGTCTTCTTGTTTTATACTGCAAACCATCACCACGATGTCTGAGTAATGCATTGGCTGGATTAGCAATTGCCAGGTCTCTGGCAAACAGAATGGGGGTGTTAATCACCTTGCTTTGAGGTTAAAAAATGCCTGTTACAAAATACCATGCTGTAGAAACTACAGTTCATACTTCTTTCTACTTGGTAGCTAATTTTAGATTTCTGTGTTTGAAAGGTCTGTTTTTATTATTTTTTGGTGGGTAAGCAGGAAAGCGAGGAGACATTTTAGTCTTGGAAGAGGTTAGTAGTGTTTGCCAGTCATGTTCTAGCTTTTTCTAACCACCTCTAGAAATGCTTTTCATAGCTAATGTCCTCAGCAGACACAGTACATGGGCAAACTCTGGAACTAGGAAGCATCTCATGCAGTGAGTAGATCCATCCTGGGAGGCAGCTGACAGTTATTTCCAGTGGTCAAACTCCTTCCCTGGAGTTTCTTGCAAGGAAGAGGAAGTTTTCAAAAGGATCCATGCCTGCAGTCTGCTGAGTCAGCATATCCTCAGGCTGCTCTGCATAGGCCCTGTTCCCAGGTGGCATAGCCCCCTTAGTGGGTGCTGGCAGAGATCTCAGTTCATTTCCAGGCCTGCAGTTCCCTCCCTTGGTGACTTTTACCATTTTCAGTGGACATTTCTACTTTAATCAACTGAAAGTTGAGTTTCTTTGGGCCACGAGACATCTGTGCTTTTCCTCCCAAGAGGACTGTTATTCTGGCAACTATGAGATGGAGGTTGTTTATCTTCAGAGCTCTGTGGCCAGTTCCCACCTTCAAACTGTAGCATCGTTATTGGGAAGGAAAAGGAAACTGTAAGAGCCAGAGTGAGATGTATATTGTCTTAATGCTGTCCAAGGACTGCAGAAACCATCCATGGAGAGAGCTGGGAGGCTGAAAGCAACCTCCAGAAAGTCAGATGTTGGATGGAGTTTTGCCTAGAAGTAGGTTAAGGCTGTGCCTGGGCTTCTGTCCCTCTCTGAAGCTTAGAAGTACATTGTCCATCTGTTCATCCTGGAGCTGGACATTACAGCCCTTTCTGGAGATGAGTATCCAGCTGAGATTGTGGTTGTGTGCTTCTTTCCTGGTGGGGTGTGTGACCAGGTGATGAGATGCCTGGAAACTCACAAGCCCCATCTCCTGGGTTGCTGTGCTGCCTTCCATCAGGCTACCAAACCTCCAAGATTTAAGTATTTTCACACTGTGAATACAAGTGGCACCCAGGAGTGCAGGATGGGGTCAGAAGGAGATCACACCACAGCATCATCACCAAGATGGGACTTGGAGCAGAGAGATCTTCATTCTGCTCTGCTCCAATGCTACGTCCTCTGCCTTTTAGACATTGAATTAGCAACAGAAGGATTCCTGATAGCTAAAAGCTGTTCAGATGTGGTGCAAAAAGAGTTAATGCCACAGGAGAACATGTGGCATGAGAGACAGATACAGGCAGATGAGAAAGTGGAAGGAACCAGGAAGATCATTAGCATCATAGCATGGTTTGGGTTGGGAGGGACCTAGAAGATGTGTGATGAATGAAAAAGGCCAGAGAGGAGAAGACTGCAGGAACTGAAACATGCATGTCTGGGACTCTTCCCTTTCTGTTGTTCCTGAGCAGGGTCACAGACTGCACAAATGTAAGCAAAAGCCTTTGGAAACTGTGTGTGACTGCTCTCTTTGCAGCTGCAGAGATGACAGGGAAGAGCTTTCCACCTTCAGCTGGGCTTCTGACAAAGAGTAAATGGATAGGCATAGACAGCTGAAACCAGAGCAGAAAAAAAGATG
Organism: Florisuga fusca; assembly: GCA_038090715.1. Classification (NCBI taxonomy): domain Eukaryota; kingdom Metazoa; phylum Chordata; class Aves; order Apodiformes; family Trochilidae; genus Florisuga; species Florisuga fusca. The sequence continues at coordinate 17,027,386 of JAAWXA010000007.1, forward strand.
TAAAAAATAAAACAAAAAATGCCAACAGGCCAGGAGCAGTGCAAAACCATTAGACTAATATGAGATTAATTTTAAATGTTTTAACCATTCATGCTGAGTAAGTGTTGTGAGATTTCACGACTGATTATCTACTCAGAACTCTATTTATGCTTGTCAAAAGCAAAGTGACACATTAGAAACAGCCTCACCTTCCCCACCTGTTTCTGGTATGGAGTTTTGTGAAGCTTAATTCAACAGTCTGTATTAATCAGAATGGTAACAGTGAATTGTGTCTAAATTAAGCACATTCATGACTGGTGCAATATTAATTGCTCAGCAGATCTTGCACATGGGACTTTACCAGTATTATAGACCTGGTTTCAGGTCACTCCTTGGACAGTCTGCTTCTCCCTTGCCACGTACACTATGGTATCATCAAAACCAGTTCAGAGCTACCACACCAGCATGGTCTGGACCAGCTCAAGTGTAGGTGAGGACATGAGCTTTGGTTATCCTATCATCTAACTTTAGATATCTGCAAGTGTGTGTCCTTGGAGTAAGAACTGTCCCTCTTCTGCCCATTCCAGCCAACTGTTCCCTCTCAGTTCTATCTTACAGAAAGATACATAAGGAGACAGACATTCCTTGGCATCTGGTATCTCTGAGGGTTTCTGGCTGGTTTCTTGACCACTGTTCGTGCCTCTCGATGTGCTTGTTAGTTGGTGTGAAGTCACACATCAAAGCCCAAATGTGTTTTTTTCCTTTCCCTAAATATTTCCAAAGTATTTTTCATAATGTTTGCTGATAGCTTGGGCCAGCCTGAAGCACGAGTGTGTTTCCATGCTAACTCTGGCTCCCCTTGGAATGCTTGTAACTTCTGCAGCAAATTCCATTGGCTCTGCAAGGTTTCATTTTTGGTCCTAGCTCAAAGGTGGATTCTTTTTTTTTTTTTTAAGTGTGAGAACAGTGTTTCCAGTCACACTTCAGAGGTATGTGAGTGGAGAGAAAAAAAATGTACTTTTTTTCCGTATGCTTGGTTTGAAGGTCATGATTTCATAATAAAAAATGGTTGAAGTTAGGAGGTTAATGGAAACTCAGAGCTGAACACAGCAGATAGTTTCCTCTCTCTTATGGTCCTATTGAAAACACACAAATGTCCTCCTGACTAGAGGAAAGAATTATTTTCATCTAATATGTTGTTATTTAAAAATACCACCAGGAGACCGAGTGACATGGTAATGCAGTAATATACAGGTTGAGGCATAATTAAGCAGATATAGCAATAAAACAGGGCAAAAAGACTAGGGTAGGATGCCTTTCAGGGTGCAACTCTAACTATGTAGGAACATCTGAGGAATTGTGGTGTTCGGTAAATTTTATTCCAAGTCCATCTCTTGAGAGATCACCAGATTGCAGATGGTAAGAACATAAACATTCATCTAGAAGTGAACTTCTAACCTCGAGTTTGTGATGCTAATCACACCACTGATTACTTTCCCAGCAGTTTTTACCTATTGTGTTCAGCACCTGTGAAGCATTAATGTACTTGCAATTTGTGACAAGACTTAGAATTTATTGCAACCATATAAAGATGAGGTAATGATAAAAAAGAGGCAGGTTTGATGACTGTTCCACAAAGTGTTGTAAGCAGAAGTGTTGCCCCATGTAAGGATACAGTATGTAGGAGTGAATGCTATAAAATCACACCCCTTGATTTGTAGCTTCTTTTTTCTTGTGAGTAGCCTCAAAGGCTGAGCTAGAGCTCACCTTTTCTCCAGACACACGCTCCACCCTGATCAAAATTGATGCACCCATTTGTGAAGAAAGATTTGTTGTATTAGGAGTCTTTTAGCATCATCCTGGCAAGCTTTTTTTTGGCTGGTGAGCTTTAAAAAGTATACAGCTTAAATGTATTGATTCAGAATTATTTATTGGGAGCAATACAGCTTTTAGCACAGTAGAGGAGAGGGTGATGTTACCAGAGTGCCCTGTGTCCATCAGTTCAAAGGCTGCATTTAGTACCATCTAATTTAGACTTCATCTAATAGCTACCTTTCATGCTAACACCTTGAATTAATTGGTTTTATTGCTTAGGAAAAAAAATGAGTCACTCTGTGTGACTTGTATGTGTGACTTGGCTGCATAAAGTATTATAAATCTACAGCAGTGTAGTTTGTAAGTTAGTTGGTTAGAAAACATTCTCTTGAATGCCATGAAACAACCCATTTTTTCCTACTGATTTCATCGTAGTTGTGTGAACAAACCCAAGAAATTAAAAAAGATAAATCTGCTACTGCTGTCATTTGAAATACATTTATAAACTCCTATTTTCAAAAGATTTTCATTCCTGTTTCTACTTTATCAGGATGTGCAAAAAGTCCATGGCCAGTGGTAAAACCTAGAGTCATGGAAAACCCCACAGGCCATCACAATATTGCTCTTGAGCTCTACTATTCCTGCAGTTGGACATGCGTTTAATTTACATGAAAGATTTGTTGTCTTTTTAGATTAATTACTGTCTGAAGTATTGGCATTGTAAACTTCCACTCTGGAGCAGGACAGTGCTGCAGTGGCACATTAAAAAAAATGTAAATTCCATCTGCAGTGGATATTAGAGGTTTAGAACAATGGAAAGATTCCAGCCTTCCAGCTCTTCTGTGCCTATATTACCTTTAGAAATCATTCAGAGAAACATTTTAAAGATATTTAGCTAACTGAAGATACTTGGGAGGATGTTTGATAGTGCTTTGATGCTTAGCTACTGTAGGAAGTTACTTGCATCATAAGGTACCTAATAATCTTTAGATGTCTGGTCCTTGACTACGAAGTGGGTGTTTTAAAAAATTTTACTTCCATTCACTGGCAAAAGAGGGAACTGCAATCTGAAGCACTGTCTCTTGAGCACTTTGGGGATATTTGTGAATCCAGGTTTCTCTTTCCTAAAAATAGAAACCTATACATAGGGTCCCCATACACCGCAGGAATACAGGTAACAAGAATAAATGAACTTCAATGCTATTTAATTTTTAATTAGACCCACTTTATCATATCCTTTGTAAAACTGGGGAGATTAACTTTCTCAGACCTATTCTCACCTGGTAAAAAACCAATTAGCTGTTACACACAAGCATCCTTGTTAGCAAGGGTTTCTGCTAATTATATGGTTCTGGTTAAGCAACCTTTCTGGCAGTTGGTGTGTCAAGTTCACGCCTAGTTTGGACTGTGCAGTGTTGCTGCCAACATTTGAATCCAGCCAAGTGGTTTTGCCTGATGGAAGATTTCAAGCTTTGGCCCAGCTGAATTATGCCATGATTGATTCTGCCCATTCTCTGTCTCTCTGGTCCCTCTGCTTCTTTCCTGAAGTCCATGTGCAAAGCAAACACAACAGCACTGGAAGGAGAAGAAGAATTTTTGCCCTCACTGTCTGTGAAGAGTCAAAATGAACTTGAAGCCTTAATTTAAGTTTCCAAAAGGCAGGTTGAGTCGTGGAGGTCTGAAGCATCTTCCTCTATCACTGCCAGCTCTGCAGAGCGGTGGCTCCGGGACGTGCAGCAATCCCACTGCTTTCACCCAGGTGTCAGGAGCAGTGAATCTCCTGTCATTTGGGCTTTCTCTACGCTGTGGTTGAGGGCAGGAACTCGTGATGAGCACAGAGTGGTGCAGTTGTCCACCCGAGATGCTTCCCCCACTCTGCAGAGCTTTCCCACTGAGTGCAGGGTGGCTCTGACTCACCCCAGGGCTATTGGCACTTCCCACAGGCAGCTGGAGGAGCAGCCTGCTGTGTAGGAGTGTCCTAATACTGGGATGATGAAATGTGGAAACCTGCCTAGCCTCTTACTTATCCTTCTGCCTTTCTCAATAAAGAAAGCAAATTGGGTTCCCAGTAGCTTGTTGGAAAGGGGAAGGTTTTTCTGGCAGGTTGCTGCTGAGGAGTCTGTTATGTGGCTCATTGCTGCAGACCAAGTGTTGGAGTTGAGGTGCCAGCCAAGGGTTGCCCAGGAGCCCTGAGAAAACTGTGCTCCAGGTCTGTTGGCTTCACTGCTTCCTGGGCACGTGGCCCTGAGGCCAGCCTGGTGGGCAAGGTGCCTGCAAGCTGAGGCAGAGTGGTCCTAATGACACAGATACATCAAGACTTGATCAAGACTCAAACCCACATGTGGTAGCAGAAGCAAAGTCATTATCATTATAACCCCTGTGCCCATAGCATCTCCCACCACTTTTGGAGAGCATTTGCTGTTCCTCAGTGTATGGAACAGCTGCAGCTGGGCAAATCTGACAGTGTTGGCCTCTAGCATGGCAGCCAGGAACTGCAATGGGCTTTTGTTACTACACAGACACTCAAGCTGATAGGGAAACAGTCAAGGGTTGTGATTTTTCCAGGCTGCCCAAAAACAACTCATGGTCGCCCCAGCTGCAGAGCTGAGCATGCACATGATTTGTCAGGTTTGACTGGGAAGGCAAAAATTTTACGCTCAGAATGTCTTTTCCACTTGGTTGCCTGTTTGCTTTTCCACTTTGCTTGTGAAGAAAATGCAGTTTTGAGGCGTAAAGCTTTCTGGATATGAGTGTAGAGCAGAGCCCTGGTTCCTGCTGTGAGACAAAGTGTCCTTCTGGTTACATCAGTGTCCTCTTGAGTACAGAAATGGTCTCCACCTTTTGCTACCTGTCCTTCTCATCAGCACTGTGGATAATGGCTCCACCTTACCCATATGAGGTATATCTTTGGTTAACCCAATAGCTTAAGGTCCTGTATGAGGCTCAGCTAGAATTCCCAGCTCTGTCACATCTCCTGGGTGATAGCTACATTTATTTCCCATGGGGTGGAATTAAATACTTGGTTTTGTTACAACTTGCAATCCAAATCACCAGGTACCCATATTTTTGTTTAATTTACCTGTACAGATGTGTGGGTTGTATAACATTCACTATCATTAGTATGTATTCAGACCAGCAAAAAAGATGATAGTAGACAACAACATTCCAATGTCTGTGTCAGATGGGTATTTGACTTTCATTTCAGAAGTGTAGTATCTGCTGCCAGGTTTCAGATGTCACTTAGTCTATGTGTATATGCTACACTCATCTGAGAACCAGGAGGCTAAGAAATGAGCATCATACCAGTTATTCAGCTCTTCCTTCACTGTAAACAATTAAGAGCTTCTCATTTTGTGAGGCAAGGGACAGGGATAGTTGCTCTTCCTGTTGTCCAATCACTCTTCCAAGAGTGTCAGTCTTCTTTAAGACCATGTTTGTCAAGGATTTTGCAAATAGAGCCTCCTTTTTTGTTATCTGTCATTGCATGAAACCCCTTCAGCTCAGGAGCTCCTCACCAACTTTAATTGCATGTAGCTCCTCCTGACTCCCAGGCAAGGGAGTGGGAATCAGCTGTAATTACTGGCTGCACATGTAAATCCACACTCCCCCACACTGGAAAAACAGGGCTACTGCCAACCACTAAAAGATAATTCACTGTTTCTGGCAAAGAGAAATCCTTGCAGCCACTACTTTTATCTTTTTCACCTTTAATGATTAGTTAATCATTAATACTTGTTTTGATGTGTTTCAAATTAAACAGTCTGGAGGTTTATGCTCAAGCTCTGCAAGCCTTTTTGAATGCTGCCAGTTGGGATCCACTGCTTGGAAACTGTCATTCTGATGGCTTGGTCTGCTTCTCAGGGGAATCGGGATACTCCTGAAATCAGGGCTGTCACTGTTTTGGGGATATTCCTGTTGCCTTCAATGGGCTGCAGGTCCTGCTGTAGGAATCCAAGTATTTCAGATGATCATTTGGTCCTGTTCTTCTTGCTGGAGCTGTGAGTTACTGTGAGAGAAGACCCAGAATTTGAATTTCTTTTTCTTTAAAGGCTGCTGAGTAGCCTTCATATGAAAATGCTTGAGACAAGTGGACACAAAGTTGGTACCTAACTCCAGGTGTGCAAGCTAGGAACCCCTCATTTTTGTTCCAAAGTGCCTATACTCATTTCTTATGCTTGTGTAAGATTATGAAGTTGCACTGGTGTGTAGCGAAACCCCACGCATCTGTCCCAGAGATGTTCAGCCTTTGTCTGAGCTCTGTTGTGATTCAGATCTGAGGCAGAACAGGGCAGAACCTCAGCCTATGTCCTCGGGAGGCACCGAGCCTGTGGGCTCCCTCTGCATGCTTAATGGACCCGGCAGCATGCCCAGCACAACAGCTGGACTCAGCTACTGTTTCTGAAGTGGTCAGGAGACAAACTTTTGAGTACAATCTGTAGTGACAGAACAAAGGGTTGTAAACTGAAAAGAGGGTAGACTTAGACTAGATATTCGAAAAAAAATCTTTTACAGTGAGGATGGTGAAACACTGCCACAAGTTCCCAGAGAGGTGACAGATGCCCCATCCCTGGAAACATTCAAGATCAGATTGGACAGGTCTCTGAGCAACCTGATCTACCTGAAGATGCTCACTGCAGGGGAGTTGGACTAGATGACATGTAAAGGCCCCTTCCAACCTGAACCATTCTATCATTCTGTGATAGGATGCTGCCTCCAGCATCCCTTTTGCACCAGGCCCAATGGCTGGAAAGAACCTTCAGGAGGAAATACATGTGCTCTGGGTCTGAGGAGGTCCATATCTCTCTCCCCTATGCAGGAGGGAACCAAAACTATTTACTAAGGTGAGTGAACAGCCTCTACTTCTTCAAGCAGCACTCCTGTGCAGAGTGGTGCGGGGAGGAATGCCACAGACTGCAAATGCCTCTGGCAGTGAAGGAGCCAAACTGGGCTCTGCTCACAACATCTAGAGAAAAAAGAATTTAAGAGAAGGATTACACTGCTAGGGAGGTACCTGGTATGGAGGTATATATATATATATATATATACACCTCCAGATATATGTGTATATATATACCTCCAGGTACCTGGGGGTCTCTGCTACCTCAATGACTTGATGTAGGGCATGGATCAGAAATTGTGAGGTGTATGTGAGTAGGTTTTGTTACAGTTAGTGCTACAGGTGCTTAACTACACAGCTCAGGTTTCCATCTATGAAATGTCTCCAGCTTGACATTAACACCATTAAATCTTGTGAGAATATTTTATGAACATGGTACGTAAGGCTGACATTCATGATAAGAAGACATACAGTGCTGGGGAAGGAAGGCCACTGAAAGTTTTGGAAAGATTTCTGGCTCTTCCCCCTTGAGTAACAAGAGATCCCAGAGGTGATGGGTAGGATCTGAAAGATGAAACAGAGAGATGTCAAGTTGTACAAGCAGGAGCAGTCTTCTGGCACCTTCCTATCCTTTCTCCTCTTTGTAGTGGATTATACCCCATGTAAGCCCCAGAGAAGACAGCTGCATTAATAGCAGATTCACTCAGTATCCTCCTAGTTTAGTGGCTCAGGACAAATCCAATCCTGGTTAATTTCTTTATTTCTGTAATCTTTATTTAAATTAAATAAATTTCTTTATTTACATGACAAATTGAAGTGTTGAATCCTGAAATAACTAAACTGGCAAAAAATGTTAATTTTAAAATCATCACCAACTTTGAAGGCTAAAAGGGGCAGGGGTTTTGGTGGGCATCTGCCTCGCTGCTGAATTTTGCCCCTGCTTCCTTCAAATACCCATCCAGGGTATTTCCTCTTCTAGCCAGTCTTCCAAAGCAGACAGGAGGATGATGTTTTCCTTTTGGATGACCCAAAGTTCAACTCCTTGGCCTTCCAGCTACAGAGCTTTAGTTAATCTGGCCAGACAGTCAACATATGGGCACTGAACCATCTGGCTTGGAGCTGAAATTAGCTCTTACTTGCCCAGTCATTAGATCAAGCAAGGTGAGATGGGCAATGTGTGTGAGAACAAAAGGTGGTAGGAGATCAGAGGAGGTCAAAACTGCTGCTGCTCATGAGACACAGCACCATTTCTGTATTTCTACTCATAAGTACAAGTTCTCTTGCATTTTTAATGCTAGGAAGTATTCAATACTGAATCCAGTAAACCTCCACCAGCTCTTTATAATAAGCAAATCAAGGATATAACGTAAAAAACCCAGTGGTCTAAATGCAATAAAAGAGAAAATACAGATGTTTTTGCCTTGTAAGCTTGTAGATTCATCTGTGCTAAGAACAGCAACATCTGCCTGTTTGTTCCCATCTCTGCTGGGTGTCTAGCTGAGGTTTTGCTAACTTTCACTTAATTTGCATGTGTGTTTGTGGGGGGGAGAGGGAAACTGCTGATCTGATGGGGGAGGAAACAAAAGCTGCAGAATCTGTCACCACGTAATTGTTGGCTTCAGGGATGGGGAGGACCAGTGCATGGAACATGAAGTAGTAGAACTTAATCTTGGTACTATTGAGCCTTCCACCTTCCTTCTAAAGCTGGCTTCAAAGATGTCCATTTCAGGAGAGAGTTTATGTAATGACATGAATCTGTCAGCCTCTCATTTACCACAGGCTGCCCTGCTTGGATGGTACTAATCCAAGGGTACTATTCCCATGTTTGCACAAGTTCCAGCCTGGAACTTCACATTTATGTTAAAAAAAAAATACTATCAACCAACCCAACCCATTTTTTTTTTTTCCTCTTCAAACTTTACTGCAAGCAACTCCAACCTATGCAGTTCCTGCTGACTTCTTGTGAACTTCTTGAGTTCATCTCTCCTGACTTCTGGCGGTCATTGCACAATGCTGGCAGTAAACTATTTGCTGGCTATGAGATGGTGGTATAAAAGACCTTCCTGTTGAGTAGATTGAAATTATCAAGAAGGCAAAAGGTTTCAATCAGAGAGATATAAGCCCACAAGATAGTTTGTGCTCTTTTTGAGGGGGAAAGGTCTGCTATGAAGTCACCTTTTACAAGAAAAAAGATACCAATGAGTCAGTGGATGAGAAAGACCTGATAAATATCAACTGGGGGAAAAAAAAAAAAAAAGGGTTTGAACTGGAGCTTACATTTCTTCTTTTCACACCAGTAAGTCCATGTGGGAGGGAAACCTGGACGATGGGAGAAGTGTCATGCTGAACTCTGCTCATGCAAATATCAGTGAAGCTATATGAGGAATATCCATCTGTAAAATATTCTTCTTGGAGGATGTTTGGGGGCTACAGAATAAGAAAGGGAGGGGGTAGATTGAGAGATATGGAACCTCACATCATACATGCCTGGTTGATGTTCAGTGGTTGGAATGATAAGAGACCTTGCATCAAATAAGGCACTGCAAATCCCAGGGTCAGCATCAGGATCTGAAGGTTTTCCCAGACCAGACGTGGTGGGCAGAGCTGTGCTGCAGTCAGCCAAGCATTTCCAGGACATCCATCAGTTTCCTTCCCTGTACCAACCCTTCTCATCTCACTTACTCAGTTACCCTCTTAGCAGACTTGTCATGTTTTCCCCTTGCAAGCAGGCTTGTTTGTTCCCATGGGTTCTCACACCATTACGAGCCATCCTGAAGACCTTTTGGTAGTTTTCTTTCAAGTGGAAAGCAATCTGATACCATCACTTTGTGTGAATATATGTGAGACTGTCCTAATATCTGTTGCAACTAATGGCTTGTTTCAACCAACTCAGAGCTGATCAGAGGTAAGTTTCTACTCTCCTCCAGAGCAGAAGTGATTTAAAAGCTTCCCTTGGCCAACTGGTGAATTCAATCCCAGTAACCCCCCCCATGCTGCTGGCAAAACTCTTTATATGTGGAAATAATGGAGCATTTATTTGCAAAGACACTTGTTTACTCAAAGCTATAAATCCTTGCAGACTTAAACTTTGTTAGTTCTGGCTTTCACATAATTATTTCTGCCTTCTTGTGGCATTTTATCCCTGACATGTGCTGTTCATGGAGGAGCAGCAGTAAATGTCATGTCTTGCAAACATAGCACTGACTCATAAAGAGTTTTTACAGGAGGGAACCTGCTCTTGTGTTTGCCCAAGGTTTTTTGCACAGTATTCTTGCAACTAATCCTAGTTTTCAGGGTTAAATATGATATACATTAAAATAAGTGATTCAATCATAGTTTCTAGCACGCTTTTGCAGCTGGGATGCTTAACATGGCTCTCCTGGCAGCTCGGCAGCCAAAGCAACAGCAAAATCTCAGTCCTGTGCTTTAATCCATGCAGAGTGCTACCCCTCTCATTAATGATCTGTGGGAATAAGCCACCAGTTTTCTTTCAGCTCCTTGGCCTCTGGGATATTCAGGAGCCAGCAGAGATGTACAGGGAGCTCAGTCATGAAAGGATTTAGTTTCCTTTGCATGTTGACTTCCATATAAAAAATCCATTGCTCCTTCAGAGCACTGTCTGGCCAAAACCCATGGAATAGATTGATTCTTTTAATTATTTTTTAATTTTTCGGTGGGGGGGGGGTTGTGTGGTTTTGTTTTGTTTTGTTGTTTTTTTTTTTGTGAAGTGAGTTTTACCCATTAGGGCTCCTTGTGATCCTATGGGACTTCTTGTGCCCTTCCGGTGACAGAGGAGCAGGATGTGGGGGTGGGGGTGGATTTTAGCATCACTGGAGTGCCACCCCTCGTACTCATCACTGCTCCAATGCTGCAGCACACCCAGTTTGGTGTGATGGAAGGTGTCACACAGGGCCAAATGCCACCCTGGTCAAGCTGGGTCTTGTTTCAGGGATGAGTTTTGGCTACTGCAGAGGCAGAGCTTTCTGTGTTGCAGCAGCACTGGATATTGTAGCATTCAGGGGAAAATTACAATTCCCTTATCAGTGCTCTTGTGCAACAACTCCACAGCAAGCAGAGGGGACCTATCTGTGCTTGGGGCTCTGCAGCAGAACAAATGTACTCCCTTGTTTGCACAGCTGCCATGCTCAGAAAAGTCACCCAAAGATGTTGATTGCCCAGTTCAGTTTGCTGCTTTAAATCTTGGCTGGCAATTTGCTCGTGTGTTGGAACATGGCAATTTGCTCATGTGTTGCCTCCATTCATTTGTGTTGCTGACACCTTTGTAACAGCATGTGGGCAGAATCATAAAACTGGAAGGCTGGAGGGGAAATTTGATGATTTTTTATGGTTTCATCAACCCTTGTGGCTCGTGCCTGCCTGCCACATCCAAACCAGTGCTGCTCTGAAAATGTTAAATCCATCCTTTCCTTTCATAGTTTCTTACCAGGATTAACTGCTCTTTACAGGTTTTTGAGTAGTTAGATTTCCCTGTTCTTCATGTCTAGATTTATTTTTGCCTTCTTTGTCCCCTGGATTGCAGCATCTCGTGGGATCTGTAGGCTGAAGAGTCCTAAGTGAATTGGTTAAAGTATTACCCTCTCTTTATTTGTATTTCTATTTCTAGACATCTTTCTGTCAAATGACCTCAGAATCTTCCTGAAAATGAACCAAGCAGCAGTGGCTGGAGGTGGCACCTGCTCTTCGTGTTGCAGATGGGGGGATTTGTGGTGTGGGTGTGGGGGCTGCATCAGGGTGTGGGGGCTGCAAGCAGCACCTGGGCTTTGCCAGGAAAGAGGGAAAGCATCAGGGAAAACAGGAATTGTGATGAAGAAGGGGTGATAGGGATGGTAAGGGAGATTTCCATAGCTGGATGTTTCCTTGTTCGTAACAATCTGCGTAATCTGATCTAATTTGCTTTAGCCAAGCCCCTGTTTTGATGTTTGCTTTCAGGGAGTTTTTTCTTTCTTTGGAAACAACTACTGGGAACTGCTGTCACCCCAGTCACCACATCCCCTCTGCTACAGCCATTTCACTATCACCATGTTCTGCACCAGTGCTGCTGCATTGCCTTGCACAGAGTTCATCCTGGGCAGGTTTATCTCTTGCAGCATCAGAGCTCCACATTGGGAAGGGGGCAGGCTGGAGAGAGAGGACAGAGGGAAGAAAAAAGCTGCAGAGAACTGGGCTTAAGATCCTCTCATGAGGATCTCCAAGAAGAAGGGCTTGTAAAGATATGGCCCATTGGTTAAAATAATTCTTTGGGGCCAGGAGATCTGGTTTCTTGGCCCCCTCTGCTACCTTTTAAAAATAAATTCTGGCAAGTCTTGAGATCAGATAGTCCAGTGGGTATTTCTGTTAAGCCAGAGCACTGGTGGGGCTGTGTGGAGACATTTGCAGGCTTGGCAGAATGAATCCTTTGAGATTCACTTGGAACTTCTAAAGGGGGATAGAAGTGGAGTTAATTAGGGCATTCCCAAATCCCTCCTGATCAGTGGCCATCAAGCAGCTGCCCCTGTACAGGACTTCCATGGCTCTCAATGTATCTGTGTCCATTTGGCCGGCACCCACATGTCTGGCAGCCCTGACCTGCTCACAGAGGAGTGGGAAAAACTTGTTGAAGTCCCCACTGGCCTCGCTGGCATCAGCAAAATTAAGTGACAATAAGGCACCCGATTTCCCAAACCCTGGAGTGCTATTGTCATGAACAGCTTTCAGCCTTGAAGGGGTAATTATTGTGGATCAGGGTGGGCTGGTGTCTTCAGTGGAGTGAAGGGCAGCAGAGCTGGTGGCTGCTGCTGGTGGCAGTGACCTCTGCTGGGATGTCCACAGCTGCCCTGGTCCCAGCTTCAGCAATACAACCTGCAACTTAATCTAAACTGTAGGTTTCTCTCCAAGTGATTTCCACAGATTTTTTATTTTTTTTTTTCCCCACTGTTGAATTCCATTTTCAAGCTTTAAATAGCTTGTCATTTGAGAGTCCAGCTGAGCAGAGGGATGCTGTGTGGGACCAGCTGCGTGGTTTGCAGGCGTGTGATGTGCACTTCACCAGGAGCATTAGGCACTGCATAACTCCATGGTTAAGGCCTTGCTGGTCTTGGGGAGGCTGTGAGAAAGAGGAAAAAATGTCTCCTTCCCAGCTCATAAAGGCCCTCAAGTGCAGCAGCCACCGGTGCTGGGGACACATTCCAAAGGGACATCTTCTTCAAAATACCCTCATCATAATGGGGGTGGCTCTGTTTGTATTTGGAGGGTGATTCAGCTTCTTCTGATGACTCCTTCCAGCTTACACTTTATATTCACTGTCTCCCTGAATCCCACGTGCTCACAGCCTGCTGATTTCAAATCCTGATCTGATTTCAAAGAGAAACAGAGTGGCTCAGTATGGAGGAACCCACTGCAGTAGGACTAAACCTTTTCTCCCCCTTCACTTTAGAACTGAGCAAGTTTATCTGCCCTCAGAGAGCCCAGTGGCACAAGGCCCATTTGGTTTGCAAATCAGAGAAGGGAGAGGGCCTTGTGGCAGCCCTTGGTGTGCAGTGTTGCCTGTCAGATGAGCATTTTTCTGGCCTTTGCCTCCCTGGCTGATCATTCTTGTGGGTCACCCACCTATCAGCCACGTGTGTGAGGTCTGGGTGTTGCTGGCAGCTGTCTCAGAGGGGTTTGGTTGGTTTGGAGAATCTCTGAGGTTTTCAAAAATAGAAATGCAAAGTTTTAATAGTGACTGTTTACTTGAAATGTCATTTGGGATTCTGGTGTACCATCAACTGGCTTCAACAAGGCAAAACTACCCTTGTCCTAACTGTAACCCTCAAGGGAACAAGCACAGCAAAACAAAGGTTTCCAGGTGTGTAGTATGTAAAGCCAAGTGGGTGGTGGATTGGTTCCCTGCTTTAATAACTTAGTTTGTGATGCAGTGCACTTAGAAATTTTGCTAAAATATCATGGGGTTTTCTAGTTATTTATGTAGAGTAAGGAGCCTACTTGTATATTTGTTTGACACCCTGCAGCATATTGTATTTGAGCTCATGTATTGTTGATGACAAATTTCCTGAAGGTCCTTATATGAATTCAGCTTTTGATAACTGGTTTTGGGCATAAATTCAGGTCAGTCATAATCTTTCCAGTGATTTTACAGGAAATTGAATTAGTTTACATTCTTACGCAAGGAAAGATCCTGCCAGGCACAGGGGACCTTCTGCTCTTGGCATCCTCATGCAGGACGGTAGGGCTCTTGGGTCTGTTGAGGACGAGGTCTGTGATTAAGCATCTTAATTAAGCTACTTGAACCTTGAAACATGCAGAGAGTTTTGCAGTTGTTGCTGATGCACGTTTTCTTTCTTTCTGAATGTGTCCATCTCTTGTTTAATGAGTGGCCTTTGCTGTCTCTGCTCAGCGTTTCCCAGCTTTCTCTTGCTCTTAAAGCAATTGTCTGCAATTGGCATAATTAATAACCTGGCCCTGGAGTTGTACTGGCAGTCTCTTTAGGGTTTGCACAAGTCAAATGTATCCTTTGGAAATTATTTGTAAGTGTTTAAGGACCAAACCCAGAGAGGCACTGCTCTGAGTAGTTAATTAGAGGTATGCTTGTAGAGATGATTTGTCTCTTTAAAGTAAGCATTTTGACAAGAGGCTTAGTGGGACTGATGGGGGAGAATAGTGAGGATGTAGAAAATCCATGAAGATGCTTAGAGCTGTTACACAGAAAGTGTGTGATCCTTCATAGTGCTGCAGGGAAATCTGGGTGTCCAGACCAGATACAACATTGGAGCAGGCTGAATTTGGTGGGAAGGAGTGTGGGGATATTGTATGGCTGCTGCCTTCCTGTGCCAGGCTCTGCACCCTTCTCCCTGCCCCCCAGCACCCTGCCTCTGTCACTGATCCCTCATCCCACTTTGCTGCTGTCCTGAGACTTCAACCTCTGACCATTCATCTTCATTCACCTGACATGGGAATTGTAAACCACTAATGCCCCCCAATACTTAACCCTTCAACATTTTGGGTTCAAAAAAGTCTGAAGGACTTTTCTCTAAGTAATAGCAGAATTCTGGGCTGCAAAGCACTCCTGTCTGTTCACTTCAGTCAAAATTGTCTTTTATGCTGTTGAATAAAGCACTGACAAGTAGTGTCTAACTTTCAGTTAGACAATTGCTTTATGTTTTGCAGGCATTTAAAAAAAAATCGACAAACCTATTTTATATTCTACTTGTTTTATGTTTTTTTTCAGGATCAAGCATGAAAATATAGTTGCCCTGGAAGACATCTATGAAAGCCCAAACCATTTATATCTGGTCATGCAATTGTAAGTACTGAACCTCATAAACTTTCTGTGTCAAAATTGCCATGTCTTCTTGATTTAGTTTTTTTCTTTAACCCCAAAGGTGTTTGTCTTGTGTGCTGCAGTCTGCAGAATCTCTGGCAGGTGGTTAAAAATGGGCCCCAGGTATGATGGGCTAGGTTGTCATGAAGTTGGGAATCAGTGTGTTTTGTGCATGGTGTCACCCAAATCAAACTAGAATGAAGAGGGGATGTTGAGGGGATCAGAGGTGGCTCCATACCTATGGGGTTGCCATGGTTTAGTTCTTTGTGACTCAACAAATAACTGGTCTGTATTGGGCAAGAGCACTGCCACCATGTGCATGGGTGCTGGATTTGCAAGAAAACATCATCCTTTTCTCAGCAGCAGTAGTAGCTCAGACAATTCTTGACACAACCCTCTCACCAGAGCCCCTTTTCTTCCCTATTTTCTCCCTCTGAGCCTGAGGTCAGGATCCCACCAGGTTTGTGATAGGTTGTGTCTGATCTGGCCCTCCCATCACATGCTGGCAGGGGAGAGGGAAGTGCTGCTCATTCTGCTTTTTTTTTAATCTTTTTCACCCTTTCATCCTTCTGAAATAAATTTAAAACATGATTTGAAGTTAAAATGCCTTCTTACCATCTCTAGTCTCTCTCTTTTTCAATTATGTGATCATTTCAAACAAGAGCAGAGCAGACAGGGCAGAGGGATAAAGCACAGCTGTGAAGAGACAGATGTGCCAGAGGCAGCTCTGGGGCTAAATATCCCATGGGAAACCTTGGGAGACCTTTCTCTGTTGTCAATGCCTGAATGATGATTTCAGAAGCTGTTGGCAGTATGGGAAGATCAGTGCCCTGTACATCTTTGGTCTGGTTTCGTAGCCCTACGTTTCAACCCAGAGTGGTGCAAAAGGACTTGCACGAGAATATCAGTGTCATAAAAATTCCAACATGGGAATTTGGGAAGAGATGGGCTGTAGGCAGGAACAATTTTGTGACCATTTGATTTACAAATTCTTATTTTTGTTTGATCTATTTAGAAGAAAAATATAATCAATATAACTCCTACTTATTTTAGCTTATTTAATGTAGTGTAACCCTCACTTTTCTAAGTTTCTTACATCCAGATGACTGGATTATCTAACATGTTTATCCTTTCCAACCCAGCCAATTCTATGATTCTCTGATTCTATGTAGATCTGCAATCACAGGTGAAACTGAATGTATATTAGTAGAAATTTTTACATGCTCCCAATTCAACACTTATTAGGAAATCATGCTTTCTGTTATATTTGTAAACCTAGCCAACTGGTTTTCCAAGGGCCAAGCATTTAGCTGTTCCAGATGGACACAGCTTCACTGGTGCCCCCTGGGATGCAATGCTTGGCTGAAGTCAGCTGCCAGGGACCCATCCAGAAGGTGTGGGGCAGCAGCTCTGGGCAGTCCCCAGCCCTGGCTGAGCTCTGCAGCTTGTGCTGCAGGGTGAGCATCCAAATGCACTGAACTGAACCTGACAGGGAGCAGGATCAATGCTTTTTATCATGCAAAGAAAAAAAAAAAAAAGGCAAGAAAGATCCTCAAAACCTACTGTCCTGGTTTGGGACAATCAAGTGACAGCACTGTAACAAACTCCTGCTCACACAGACAAACCCTGTGCACGTGTGGGCTCTTAATCTGCTTCAGTGATCGGGTACAACACATTAGCTGAAGCTTAATTTTATTAAAGTTGTTTGATGTTGTTCCAAGCCATTGCTGTTGGCCCTCCTTGCTGCTGTAAATTAGACAAGGCCATGTTGTCCTCTGCTCTGCACAGGGCATTTCCAGGGAAAAACTTTCCTGTGCCTTTTTGGTAAAGGGTTGTATTATCCCAGGGTGGAGAGGACAAGATGTCCACCCTCGCAGCACTCACCCTCATCACTGGGGACATTGCATGGCATATGTCCACAGTGCACATTGCATAAGGATGGTGCAGCCTCTGCACTGCCTCTGAATTCTCATCACTATCTGGGATTGGGATAAATTGGCATCAATAGTCAAGTGGCAACACCACAAAGTCCAGAAGACTTAAAATTAATTCTGCATGCTTCCTTTGCCTCTTTCTGTCTGGGAGAGGCACGCATGGATAATCTTTGGTTTCCAAGGTAACTCTAACTTGTTGATACAATAGCTGCCAAGCAATGCAGGGCATGAGCTATCTGTTTGTTTACATCTGTGCACTATTTATTATTAGATTCCTTGTGGGGTTTTTAGCTTCTCATTTTTGTGTATTTCTCCTAAATCAGACAGTAGTTGCCTACATTTAAAACTGAGGTTTGATATGAAGTAGAAGGGGTCAAGCAGGTCTCATGAAGACACATCTAGATTAGGAAAAGAAAAAGAAAAAAAAAAAAGGGGAGGGGATGTAACTTTAGGGCCACTCAGAGATCAGTGTCATGGGCACAACATATCTCAAATCCATGTGCCCTTCTCCCTGGCTCATTGCTTGCTAAGTGGGCATTAACCGATGTTTCCCAGGGGAGATTTTTTGTTTCATGGACAGCATTTTCATTGCCAGCCTCTAGAGTTCTTCTTGTTATGGAAAATCCACATTACAGCCCCTGAGCATCTCTCAGCACCCTTGTGGGAGAAGGCTTTTGGAGGCAGACCAAGCCTCCCGGTGTATGTTTGCTATGTCTACTTTTACTTCTTGCCTGTTAGCAGGAGAACTTAAAGGATAAATATTGCACCTCATTTATTCTGTCAGAGGTATGGGCAAGCACAGGTGGCAGTGTCTGTGCTGGAGCTGGCAGGTTGGGAGGTGAAGAGGCAGCCGTCTGCATCTATTTGACACCTAATTTATTCCTGTCAGTCCCCCTGGGAGCTCTTCCCAGGGTTATGTAGCTGTTGGTGAATCTCTCCTGTGTGTTTCCTGGCACGTTCATGGGGAAATCTGATCTCTGGCTTTGGTTTCACCACCTTGTTTTTACATATATTGTATACCAGTCTTCATGAAACTGTTCAAACTGTCACAGTCCTCTTAGAGCATCCAGCTTGGAGATCCCCAGATTTGACAGCTCAGAATTTCGTGTGCTGTCTCAAAGTGTTAACCTGTTCCTTAGAAATTACTGGACCATTTTTTCTTTATTTATTTTCCCAAAATACAGGATATTACAATCTAGTGATTAAGTTTGGCAAGATTATGGACAACTCCATGGTGTCTTTTGCTCCAAGAAATATTGCTCAGCTTTGGTATCAGGTGGAGTTACCAGTGCAGCTGCAAAGCAGAATATAGATGTAGGATAATTGCTGCCTCTCCTGTGATGATTCTGCTAAAATTCTGCAGGCACTAGAAAAAAGTACTGTAAAACATTTAGGTTTTGTCATATTTCCATTAGGATCATGTTCTTTCAAACCCAGAAAACACCTGCTCCTTTGCCAACTTGGGTTCCCTGTAGTACCATTTAAACCTACACAGGGAACACTAAAATCATAGAATCATAGAATGGTTTGGTTTAGAAGAGACATGAAAGATCATCTAGTTCCAACCCCCCTGCATGGGCAGGGACACCTTCTCCTAGACCAGATTTCTCAAAGCCATCCTCTGAAAGTTTGTGGATGCTGTGGGAGATTTCCCTGGAGGATATTGTAGAAGATAGAGGGAAATAAAGTGCTTTCAGAAATAAAATTTATGGCTCAATATGATAGAAAACTTTATTAGTGAGCAGCTACAGGATTTTTGATTGCTATTGATGCCACTTGGCAGAATTACCCTACTGTGTCTTCTAAGCTCTCTGCCTTACTTCATCTCATCAGCATACAGAAGTCTCCTGATAACTTGTTGTGGTTAATATTGTCAGGTACTAATATGTCTCTGGCAAAATCGGTCTCTTTGGGTATTGGTGATTCATTTTCTGCATGCTGGAAAAATGGATTTACATAAACACATCTTTTCAGAGTGTTACAGACTGTTTGCAAATGCTGTTTCTGAATGTGCTGCCTGGGCAGGTCGGAGCAGATTCCCAAAGCTCGACTTTGACTCCATCCATATTGTTCTCCTGAACTGGAGCGTGAAGCAGTGAAGTTTGGTTTCCTACAGATTTGTGTGCACCCTGTGCTAGTCACAGCCCCACAGGAGCTGTGGCTGTTGCCTCTCTGAAAAGACATGGGGACGCGTTAAAAATTCACAAAGACATGAATTTCCTTATTCTCCTTTATTTCTCCGTATTTGCTTAAAAATATAGGAACTTAGTATTTTTTGTATCTCTGCTCTTCCATCAAAGTTGTTTGAAATTCATCCAGTAGGCAAGACGTTCATCCAATAGGCAGACGGGGAGGAAAAGCCATTGCCTTTGTGAGATAGCCTAAAAATTAGGTCTAAAAGACACCTTCAAAAGTTGGGGAACTCCCAGGCAGGATATGCTGCCTGAACCAGCTGATCAGCATTAGCAGATGTTTTACTAACCTTTTCTTAAAAATACCCAGTCACACCCTCCCTAGGGAATCAAAGCCATTGCCTGATATCCTTACAGGTATGGAGCATTTCCTAATACATCTTCCAGGCTGCAGTTTCAACCTGCAGTGCTGGAACTCTTCTTTCTTTAGTTCCTCCTGAAGTTAACAAGACAGTTCACATGGGGAAAGGCTACAGGAGGAGGCCCTGGAAAGCGTGTAACCAAGCAAGTAATGATCAAACTTGACCACCTCCCTGAGTTTCTCTGCCCTTTCTTTTTTCACAGTCAAAAACAGCACCAAATCCAGAGGAAATCCTGTTAATATCAGGATCTAGTTTAAAAAAGTAAAAATCATTCTGCCAGTCTGGTGAAGCTTTCCACCTCTTTCAGGGACCGTGCTCCTGAAGAGCAGGTCTGATCCTGGCAGGAGGGCTGCTTTACCAAGATCCTGTCAGCTGGGGTTACTGATTCTCCAAGGACACCAGAGTATTTCTCCTGCATTAAGTCTCCAAGGCTTTGACATCTCTGCTCAGAACAAGCTTTTAAGGTGACCAGCCTGGCTCTGTCAACCCTGAAACCTTTCTCCTTACCTTTGCAAAAAAAAAACCCCAGACCAAAATAAAACAGCCCAGCTGAGCCTCAAACCCTGACTTTGGGTTTTTCCAACTTGGCATCTTAACTCTGCTGAATTATTCAGATAATTTCCATCACAGAAAAGCCAAGATGATGGGAACTCCTTCCTGCTGGGTGCAGACCACACACCAAGGAGAGCCCTACAGAAGTCTGCAGGCTCAGAGTCCCAGGGCCCCATCCCTGCAGTTTATCAGCTCTCCTGCACCATATTCAAGCACCTTAGAACCCCGCAATATCTTGGGAAGCAGCTCATACAGGCAGGTATCTACCTGCAGTATAATTTGCAGAAGTTTTTGTTATTACTAAAACTTTGCCTCTTGTGGTTTTGCAAATAGGTAAGCCAGGCACTAAGCTGTGATTAAGTGCTGAATTCCCTTTGTTTTTTGAAAGCCTGGTGCCTGAGCACGCTCCGAGAGCAACCGAGCATGGACGGGGCGTGCAAGTGACATTTCAATGAAAATATTCAGCCTCCAAGAAAAACAACAGACAATGGAGGGAAGTACAGTCTTTGCCAGGTTCCTTAAGGACTGTAGCAAGGACGCACTGTGTTACAAAACAGCCACACTCACTCCAAGCTGCTATCACATCAGGATGCTAATTAAAGCAAAACACGGATCTGCTGCATCGCATTCCTTCGATGGGATTTATTCCCACCCTTGGTTTTGTGTGGCTTTAAAGTATTATGCAAAAGACAGAGAGAAGTATCTCTGCATGCACAATGGGATTTATGTGAATGATAAAAGCAAGATAGGTCCTTCAGCAGCAGAAAATACTTCTGTGCAAATACCTTACAGAAACCTCCTGGCATCACCTTTTCTGTGGTTGGTGTGGTTTTTATCTTTATTAGTAATAACAGTAATGCTAACAGGAGAAAAAGCACCAGAAATGAAGAACACTGGAGCTGGTGACCATGGCCAGGGGATTCAGTGTCTTTCCTGGTTCAGGATGGCAGTTCAGCTGCACACCCATACACTCTGCTCTTTGTTTCCAGTACTCCTGGGTCAGATGAGGTGTCTTGTCTCAAAAGTGCCTGGCACCCATTGAAAATATACTGGGTCTGTGTTGAAAATCTTGGATCCCATGTTTGCAGCACCTCCTTGTGCTGCACAGGAATATGTGTGGCAGATGGATCTGATGGGTTTTACTGGCTAGGACACTTAATGGATGGGCCAGGGAAAGACCTGTTCCAAATTTCTGGTCACGCAGATATACATGAATTTGATATTAAGCAATTACTGAATAAATTGTTAACTTGTGGGGTTTTTTGTTGGTTTTTGGATTTGTTTTGTGTTTGTTTGGGGTTTTTTTTTTGAGCAACTAGTACTTAAGAACTGCAGCACCAGGAAGGGTTATGCACATCTGGGTATGCCAGGAAGGAGCCTGTGAGCTTTGCTTAAACTATTAAATAGCAGAGCAGACACTCAGGGGCTTTAGTTAGGCAAAACTTCATGTCCTCCCAGCCTGGGGAGTGAAACAGCAGTGAACTGACCAAATCAGCCTTCCAGAGTCTGCAGGGAAATAAGAAATGGCACTGACTACACCCTGTGTTTGAAAAAAGTCTTTTGCTGCTTCTATGGATGAGAGTTTCTGGACCTGGGGGGAGGGTGCTATAGGAGACACAGCTCTCCAGGGATGGATGAGCTGGTGAATGTGGAAAGCAAAGTGGGACAGAAGCAGCAGGGTGAGCATGTGTGACATGACTGGGAGCATCAGCCCACGATGGTAGGAGAAGTGCTCAGGAAAATGAGTCCTGGGTCCATCCCAGCCTTCAGTATGGATATATGGCAGATGTGGGCCCAAACTCCAGAGCTGAGATGTTAGATTTTGACATGATTTGAAAACATTGACTGAACAACACAGGGCCACCTTGTTAAAAGACTAAAAGAGTAAATCTTACTCTACTTTAGTACTTTCCCACTAGAGCTTTGCAAGCTGCTTACCACATAATAAACTGACCCGTGGCATCATGTCCCTGGGAACTGGGTAGTAGTTATTAATCCAGCATCAACTTCACATTTTGGGAAAAAAAGATTATTACATCAGTAGGATTACACTGATAAGTGTTCAATACAAAGGAGTATCTCTCATTTTCTAATGGCTGAGAGGTTAAAAGCAGGCTAGAAAAGATTAATATTGTGGTAGAGATCAGGGCATGGGCAGGTTTGTTGGCAATAGATTAATAGACAAAAGAGTGATCTCTGGGATGATTTTGACACCTGTAATTGTATGGATTGTCTGTGATCCCAAAAGTGTGATATGTGCTCATTGGAGCATCCTGGCTGCCCCTAGGTTTAATTCTGCTGGGGTTTTTTCTGGCCAAAGGAGGACTTTCAGTAGCTTCTGCTCCATATGTCCCCTCTGAAGACAGCACCTGCTCCTGGGAACAGCACTGAGCAGCAGCCCTTATGCTTCCTTGTCCTGTTCTGTGTAAAGGCTTCAGCTGTGGCTAGGAGCAGGCATTGGAGAGCCCAGTGGGCATCAGCCACACCTTCCTAGAGCAAGACAGGAATGGTGAAAATCTTCATCTCAGGAAGGATAAAAGAATTCCTCATGATGATTTCCAAAACCAGTTAGAGGCAGTCACCTTTGACAAGTGTAGGCCATTTTCAGCATCCTTGCTCCAAAGTTTGAACTCATTATTGTTATCTTAGTCTGAAATGTCCCAGAATGGACTCATTAACAAGGCAACACTGAGGTTGTTTTTTTTAATCAAAGCATTATGTTACATCTGATGGAGAATGATGGTTTTCTTCCTCTGCAGCCTTGAGAATAAAGAGATAATGGAGAAACTTTCCCATTATTTCGTTGAACAGACAGCATTATAATGTTGTTTGCTTTTACAGAAATGTGAACAGTTCAGATGAAAATGGATTTTTGCTTTAAAAGACCTATTGTTGCAAAGCTACTGTTGTCAACAAGGGAAACAAGAGGCTTGGCTAAAACTCCAAATAAACATAATTCCAACGTATTACTCTTTAAAGTTACAGAAAAATCTGAAGGTCTCCTAAATCAGACAAACATACCTGATTATTTTCCTATACTGGTGAGTCCAGTAAGCAAGTACTTTCTGAGGGTTCATACCGGACCCGTAGGGCGAGATTATATGCCTTGATTGGTTTGTTTGTTTTTTCACAGCAATAAATTTTGGCAGCATCAAATTTAGTTTCTTCCTTCATCCCACCAGCAGTTCCATCACTTAACTCCCCAGTTAGGGCCCCGTTGTAGCTGGGCACAGGGGTGTATGTCCCTCTATTGCACAGCTCAGTCTGGTCCAAGCAATTCTCTGGGCAGCAGTATAGATCTGCCAGTAATCCTGTGTAATACCACAGCTTCCCAAGAGCAGGAATGAGGCCTTTCTCTCCAAACAGCAGGCAGGTGCCTATTTAGAGCCCTTAGCAATTTTCTCTCCATTTTGTCAGCGTTGGATAACCATCTCCTTCCTTTCATGCCTTGCCCAGAAGTTTCATTGCTGGTTACTTGATGTTCGAGCAGTCACAGAATGAGCCTTTTACACTGAGTTCTGCATCTCTCAGTACCTGGTAATTTACACTGTGGTGCACTAAAATCAATTAAGTACCTAGTTTTTAGTTCAGGAGGAAGGGGCTTTGCATCAAGCTGATAATAAATGTTAAATCCATGTATGCCACAGTGTGAGAATTCATTATGATATGGTAGGATTCCTCTCAAGCACAACGTGGAGGCCTTCTGATTAAATAGCTACCCTCATTTAAAAAGAAAGGGACTTTGCTATGAAAGCTTTGAAGTGAAATGATGTGGCAGTGTGGCAAAAATAAAAGTGAATGCTGGTGTTCACAAGTCTGTTCTTTTACATGGTGAAACCATTATTAACATTTGTTTTTTCCTCTTTAGCTTTCTTCTGGAGGAAAGTTGTACAGACTGCAGTGAAGGGGACAGTAACAGACTCAGGAGTGTTACATGTCAGTGTGTACCAGAAGATATGAAAGGATTCTGGGGCAAAAGGACCAGGCTCAATTTCTCAAGCATGCTTGTATCTCATCTCCAACCTCTGTTGTAGGTAGTGTAGTCAGACAGGTTACTCTGGTCAAGAGTCTGTATGCAGTTCTAGAATCCGTGTTGGTCTAACTTTCAGTTCTATTTTTTTATTGTATGAAGAGACTCTCCGTACAGCTTCTAAAAGAACCCATTAAACAAGGTGGTGATGAAGCATTATCATCCTCTTCATAGTCACGATGAAGGAAAAGTTCTTTTGCTTTATATTTCATCTGGTAATTGCCCCCAGAACTCTACAAAGAAGATATTTTTAACGCCAGAGAGAGTTTTCTGCGACTGACCTGAGGAACAAGACTAAACAGGATTGTGTAAAACCTAAATTTTTTAATGGAAATACAGGTTGCTGTTTGAACTCCTATTTTGACTTCCTTTTGTAGTGTTATGGTTACTTCTTACAGAAACTATTTTCACAAGACTGCAGAAGTTCTTGTCATAGTTTTCTGCTTTAACATTCTCCCTGGAAAATTATTCCATGGAAAATAAATCCGGAGGACTGGATTTTTCTTTTGTCTTAAAGAGTGGTTAGGTCTGCTGTAGCCAAACTTTTACTTTTTAAAGTATTTTGAGGAAAAAGAAAATATTGCTGCTGGTAAAGTCTTCTTTGATGCATTTATAGACCATAGGCTCATTTTATTCTGATGCATGCCACATGGTTATATCTTAGCCTATAAAAGCCATTTTTTTTCCTTAAATTGGAGGAAACGTGTTCAGAGACCCAAGTACTTATGTCATCTTTTCCTTTCTTCTTCAACACCAAATTCCTATTTTGTGCCTTGTGATCCTGGCTTAGCTGTAAAAGGCTTTCTGTACTACAGTATTGAAAATGCTTTGGAGAAGTTTGGTCTTTATTCTCTCTGATAATACTCTGTTGGTTAGTAACATTTAGCCACTCTGTAATTCTATTTTCTTCATCCTTAGTTGGTGATAAGGAGCATTGGCATCCTTGGGTGAGACATAGCGGAGCCTTTAAGTGCCCATTTGTCCTGAAGGAAAGGGAATACAGAATTTTGCCTATGTAAGCAAAGAGACAGCATTCCTAAAAACTGGGGTTGGCATTCTTAGTATTAAAAGCCAGGTAGCAAACTAAAATTCGTGCAACTATTTATCTCTGCCTCAGGGCATCTACCATTAAAATTCTGCCATGAGTCTCTTACAGCTTCAGGAAAGGGCTTATTCCTTTAGGAGGAAAGGGATCTAAGCATCCATCCTGCCATCACCATGAGGCTCCTTGTTGTGATGGTGGTGTTACATATACTCAGTCCTAAAGTTCATGGTCACCCTGTTGCAAAATGTTCCCCAGTGCCACTGGATAAGAGAAGTATAAACATAATTAAGTGATACTGAGCACAGAAAGGGGAAATTACCTCGCTCTGGTTGCTCACCAGGGAATATTTATCTCATCACAGCCCAGGGTCTTCTCCATTGATTAATGTTTGTTTCCCTGTAAGCATTGGGACGGGCTGTTTGCAGAAAGTGCTTTTGACATTTTGCTTCTCTGGGCTGGAAACTGTCTGCCAGAAGCTTTTAAATCTGCCCTTTTCAGATGGTTTTGCAGCTGGATTGGCTATATAAAGGTTTTGCTTCAGATTGATGCTGTCTTGCCTAGTTTGAAGGGTGGCGAGGGAAACGTAGGTAAGCTTTCTGTCTCTGAAGATTGGGTCATACTTTGTACCAGATTAAATAGGCATTTTAATCTGGGGAAAGGCATTTTGTCTTGCACCTTCTTTCTCATGAGCTTAGCATCATTGCAGTTGAGTGCCTTTTCTTGCTATCAAGATGTGGTCACTCTCTGGGGAGTCACAGCAGCTTCTTCAAACAGCATACAGGGACGTTTTGGGGAGAGTCCATTTCTCTCTTGGGGTTATTTATAATAGAGCAGGAGAAAGCAGGAGAAAGGTGCTATTGAACAGTCTCTCTTCCTTTAATCCTGGCCCTACTTGTGCTGAATAACACAAATTTTCTAGTGCATTCGTGTCCATGTATGTTCAAAAATCACTGCAAAAAGGCAACCGTTTGCAAACAGCATGAGCAAAAAGACAGTAGGGGAGGAAAAGATAAGAAGTCACATAAATGATGTATCTTCTGTCTGTGCATTTAGCTGAAGGTTTGGACCTTCTCTCTGGCCTGAGTATCCTTTGCCTTGCGGAATGCTGTTGGCAATGACAAGGTGATAGTCATATCTGAGGTTATTACTTGTGGCTGACTTCTTCCCTGACTTCCCATCTGCTGTCTGCCCACTCCACTTGCACACATCTTCACCCAGGTGTTCTTCCTGCACAAGGTGTTTTGCTACAAGTTCACCTTGTCCCACAGGTGGATGTTTCCCTCCACAAACCTGGAGCAGCACAGTGTGCCAGAAACATTCCAGAGGGTACCGGGCTTGATACTCATCTCATATCCTCCCATGGGTCACCTGTAGCCAGCCTGTACTTTACAACCCCTTGAATGCTGGCAGGAGGTGGGTACAGGTGTATTTTATTGCTTAGTTGCTTCTCCCAGTGTGTGACAGCCTCTGGCAAGGCACATGAGCCAATGCTGTGTCTAAATCCCTGGACTCTGCTGTGTTTGCTGCCGGCGCAGCCCCCGGAGCAGGGATGGTGGCAGAGGAGGCAGCTCACAGCTCAAAAGAGGAGGAGGGAAAAGCAGAAGCTGAGCCATATGGTACAAAAAGTAGAAGCAGACACAGTATCTCAGTGGTAGGTGCTCATTAGGCTGTCTCTGATGCACTTGGGAAAACCAAGTGTCTTCTGACAGAGGAATTGTGATGTTCATCTCTAAACTAAAAATGCTGAACTGAAATGCAGCAGTGCAGGGTGGATAAGGGACAGGTCTCTTTGTCTGAGGAATAATACTCTATCTTGTTAACCAGCAATGTGTAAAGGCAACCACAGGCTGCTGCTCGCCAGTCTTGAAGGGCTGTTTTTGTGGTTAAAGCACACAGGTCTGAAAACCTTGAGCTCTTGTGTTATTCTGTCATTGATTTACATTGTGGTCTCAGATAATTTTGTCTTGTAATTTCCCTACCCACAGAAAGGGAATACTTCTCTAATTAATTATGGGTAAGATTAATTTGATTTGGTTTTGTGTTAGGTTTTGGTTTGGTTTGGTTTTTTTTTGTTCAAGTCAGTGCTACTCTTCATGCAGTACATTGTTAAATAAGAGTACTGGAATCTGGCCCACTAAGGAGTGCTGTGGTCCATCTGGGAACAAGTAAAAGTGAATGGGCTTGTTTGCTGGGGATTACTGACTATTTTGAAAACATATTTTGGTATGGCTTGATCCCCTCCAGTGTTTCCTTTGGTACCCCATGTTGTACAGTATTTGTGCAGTCACTTTATTCTTCCATCCCATCCATGCCTGTACAGAAACCTGCACAGAACTGAACCCAGGCTGCCTGGGGACTCGGTGTGACAGCATGAGCAGTGATGGCCATCATCACTGCATGGATTTATATATCTATGTGGTGTAGGTATGTGGAAATCTAAAGCAGCAGAGGCACAAGAAACAAAGTTTAAAAACCTCTTGCATAGAGCCAAGATTTCACCTACTGTGCATGGATGTGGATTCAGCCAAACGTATCCCCAGCAATGGAAGGGAACAAAAGGAGGCATCAATTAAAACTTTGGTAGGGAGAGCTATAAAATAGCAGTTTAAACCCAGTCTGGATAAAAATTGAACAGCAGTACCCAGAATTTGAATGTCTGTTTCTTTATGCTGTGGGTGGGTGGAAATGGTTCTTGCAACCCAGGGGCTGAAGGAGCACTGTGCCCAACCCTGGGCTGGCTCCATCACCTCCCTCTGCCATGGGGACCATGAATTGTGCTCCCCCCTGTGCAGCAGGAGCACAATGTGCCCGGATCTCCATGGGAACTGAGGAATGACCAGGTTCCTTTCCAGGTCAGAAAGAAAGGAACTCTGAGCCTCTCTTGTTCACCTGCAAAGAAGTGAGCTCAAAGTGATGGATGTCCAAGGGCACAATGCAATAATGAGTAACTAGTAATCATCTCTGTTTTTTAAATAATTATTGGCCTTAGTAATACACACCAGAAAGGGGATTTGAAAGAGGATTCTTGGAGGCATGAGAGCCTTAGACTTGATATATACCCACCAGCCCTGCTGGGAAAGTTGTCTGGGTGAGGTTGGGCATCTTACTCACACTCTGGGGGCTGGATATGGATTACATTTTTTTTGCTACATCTCCACCAGTAAATGAAGTCTGGATTGGTGCTGGAGTTGTGTCCAGGCATTTGCCAAGAGGATGCATGGCTGAAGGGAACAGGCCTGGGGGAGCATGGCAGCAGCCCTGACAGTGGGAGCAGTTGTGGGACAGTGGGTTCTGTTCCCACTGGGGGACAGAAAAGGCACAACCTCTGTGCCTCTGCTCCTGCTTTGGGAAGTGGAAAGCTCTTTCTGCCATGTGTGGATGCTGTGAGGATACATGTCTTAAATTCTATGAAGTTTTGAGATAATAATATCAGTCCAGGCATGTAAGTGTCTCAGACAAACATATTGTGCAAACACTGAGTGGTTTAAAGTACAGCTTTTGGCACAGTGAAATTCCTTAAAGGCTAGTTGAGTTTGATTTCAAAGTGTTTCTCAAAACAGCTAGTCTGTATCCTTCCAGCCCCTGAAAAAAAAAAAGGAAAAAAAAAAAAAGGAAAAAAAAAAGGAAAGGAAAAAAAAGGAAAAAAGAAGAAAAAAAAGGAAGGAAAAAAAAGGCACGATATTATGAAAAGTCTTTAAATGAAAGAAAAAAACAAAAAACAAAGCAGTTAAAGATTTGTCCTGGTTTAACTTCTTTACATTTCAGAGCAGGACATGTCAGTGCTGTTGATCTGGCCCTGGCACCACTGCCCATTGCCCTGCAGCACAAATCACTGTGGCAAGAGCTTCCTCCTGGCACAATTTTTCCAGAGCTGTCTGACACAATTCAGACTTCAGTCTGGCCACAGTCTCCCAGCTGCCATGAACACAGGGGTACAAAAGTAGTTTGCAGGGTTTTATGCTGCAACCTAATTCCTACCTGGGGATGTCAGCCCTTCTGTAGCCCCAGGTTCCTCTGCATGGTGATTACACCTCCCCAAATGCTGAGAAGGGGACAAGAAGAAGTGGGAGAGGGAACCTGAACTAGCAGGAGAACTGACTCTGTCTTGAATGCACTCTCACGTCATGCATATAACATGCCACGTGGCTGTTAGCGCAAAATTTATTTTTCTTGCTGTTTATTTAATCATTTGGTAGTAAATTACATTCATAGCCTCAGCTGAATAGTTATTTGCAAGGCAAAGGAAGTACATACTGTTTTATTCTGTTTGGACTTTGAACACATAAAATAGTCCTTTTTTTCAGTCTGAATATGCAAGTGCCCTTTTGAATGTGAATATTAATATTACTTTCAGAAAACATATTTTCTTTCCAGTGCATTACTTCTCATGTATTGACCCAGTATAAAGAAATGAGCATTATGTTTTTCAGAGAAATTCCTAAAACAAAAGGTATCCTACTTTCCTTCATATTCATTTCCCACTCAGTAGATCACAACAGATTCCAGTGCAGCTCTGTACGATAAACCTGTGAAGCTTTTTTCCAGAGAGATGGAAAGGAAGCACAATTGCCTGTGGGGTTTTACTTCTGCCAATATGGTCAGAATTTCTTTTAAAAATTCTAAAACTTTATGTTCTCATAAATCAGAGCATCACAGAAGGGTTTGGGTCAGAAGGAACCTTTTAAAGATCACCTAGTTCAACTCCCTTTGCCATGGGCAGAGTTCAGCTCCCCTTGCCCTAGACTGTGTTGTTTAAAGCCACATCCAACCTGACCTTGAACACTTCCAGGGGTAGGGCATCCACAGCTTCTCTGGTCAACCTGTCCCAATGTCTCACCATCCTCATCATCAAGTATTTTTTCCTTATGTCCAATCTAAAGCTACCCTCTTTCAGTTTAAGTTGCCCCTTGTCCTGTTACTACAGGCCCTGGCAAAAAGTCTCTTTTTTTAATTTTATTTTTTATTTTTGTAAGCCTCTTTTGTATATTGAAAGGCTTCAGTAAGTTGACCCTGAAGCTTTCTCTTCTCCAGGCTGAACAACTCCATCTGTCTCAGCCTGTGCACACAGGAGAGGTGCTCCAGCCTCATCTTTGTGGATCATCTTTGTGGTCCTCCTCTGGACCTGCTTAACACCTCCACGTCACTCTTGTGCACTCTTGCTCTGGCTGGGCTGGGTTAAAAATCACCTGGATTAAAATATTATCCTCAGGGCACTCCAAGAGTCTCCTAGAGTGGCCTAAAGCTTTCTGGCTGATTTTGCAGCAAATGTCAGGGTGGTTGAAGTCCCCCAGCAGGGTCAGAGCCTGCTGGTACATCCTGTAACTGAGCTAAGAACATTTCATCTTCATCCTCTTGGTTGGTCAGTCTGTAGTAAAGACCAACCACAAGATTTCCTTTGTTGGTTTGTCCTGTTCATCACTGGTTTTCAAAGAGAACTCTGTGTAATCACTCCTTTTTTTTTTTTTTTTTTTTTTTTGCCTGTGTATATATGTATATATATAATGGAGAATAAAATCTGTAAAAGAAATGTCCTCTTTTAGACATGAAGAACCAAAGTTTAACCAGCCCCAGCAGCTAAATTGGACATAATGAGACCTGTCAGAAGTTCCTTCACCATTTATGTCCTTTACTGGAGTGAAGCCTTTGCACCCTGGCTTGGCCACAGGATTTGCATGTTCTTGGAGTTCCTGTAACATACATGACATATCCAAGATTTCCCTTTTAAGCCCAGTTTCTTAATAACTTGTCCAGATGTGCTGGGGGGACTTTGCCTGGGCCTCCCCAGGGAGGCAGTGTGATGGTGTCAGACCATGCAAGGTGCTCCAGCCAGGCTTCAGTAGATGAATCATCTGAAGGACTCTTTTTTGAAAGACTGGACTCTGATTTGCTCTCCCTGGTGAGCTGAAAATAGTGGGCATTGTTCTCATAATCCTTAGCAACTTGAAAACTGCCATGAATTGAATACTTGTTAATCTTTACCTACAGCAAGAAAACAGGCTACTTCTGTTATTCCTGCAGTTGCTTAGCTAGTGCTAATTAACTGAAATTTTGATGGCTTTGGTTTTTTTCAGCAGTTCTCTACACATTTCACTTATCATTTCAGTGAGTCCTTTACAAACCTGAGGCACGGGGAATAGACTTGTACCTACTGTGCACATTATTAAGTCAAAGCAATGTGTAAAAATACAAGTGTCCAGGAAAAAGGACCCACTCCCACAATCTCATTAATCTTAGATTGTCGAGATTCATAGTACCCTGGATATGTTTTTTGCATGGAATTTGTTTATAGTCATGTCATAAGAGAAAAATAAATGAAAATGCTGTTGCAAAGTGGTCCTGCTCATTGGTGGAGTGGTAGGGTACATACAGAACAGAGACTATAGACCCACCAGAACTAAAAGTTGTGGCCAAAACTGATCCAGAGGACTGTATATTACAGCTTTTTTGAGTATTGCAGCTGTTTTGATTAGTACCTTAACTTGCACTTGCTTTATTTCTCCTGAAATCTCCTCTTTCTCAGTTAGGTTATAAGCATTTTAGTGAATGAATATGTGTTTGGATGGAGCAGTTGAAATCCCGGTGTAGATAACTGCAGTCTGATACTCATCACTTAAAGATTTAAAGGCTGAAGGACAGCTAGGAAGACCATCTCTCAAATGATCAGCTCAAGTGTCCATGCTGAGGAAGCACCATGTGTATGCTTGCAGAATGACAGATTTTGTCCTCAAAAACCAGGGAGTAGCTGTTCTCCAGGGCTGTTGTGTGGCTGTGGTGATCCAGTGTTTCCTATCAGCTTCTTGAGGGGTCACATTTTTATCTTGGAACCCTGCAGACCAGGGATTTCTGTCCTGATCTGCTCAACTGCACTGAGCAAAGGTTTGCCTCCTCTGTCAGAATTGCATTAAGTGATGCACAGATGAAAATTAGCAACCACCAAACCATCTGGGAGTGTTAGATAATCTTCCACATTCAATAAGGAACATCCTCCTCCTTTTACTGTGGAAACCAAATGCCTCAAATGGAACTTCAAGGACTGTGTGGAGGGACTGGAAGCCAAACAGAGAACAAACAGGACCAGTGGGATGAGGATAGGGGTTAGCAGCACTGGTCTGCTTTCCATCCCCAGATGAGGTATAAACTCTTGACACTTCCTGGGGTTTTCTTAACCCTGTGCATGGCCACATCTATGGACACACCATGCTGTTGCTGAATTCAGACAGAATTTTTCTGCTGATTTCAACAGTCCCATAGGTCAAAGATTTGATTTTGCCTCTAGATAGAGCTGTAATGCTTGAAACAATTTCAGCCCTGTAGAAGATGGTAGACTGCTTGTGATAAGCTAGAGAAGTTAAAAAACCCAACTCTGGCAAACAGAATTCCCAGATAAAATATCTAAATAAGGACAGGAATGGGACAAACCTGATGTTCAAGTAAGGAATTCTTCCCAGTCCTGACAGGACTGGTCTCCTTGAGGCCCTAGGATGGTGCCATGAGGCCCTCTCACACAATCAATACACAACTTGGTTTTTCTAAGTTTAGATCATCTCAGAGCACATGAAGGACCATGTTGCAGTCCAGCACAACAGCACTATTCTAGTGGGACACTGAGGGTATGAGCTGCATGACCTGGGGGCCAGCAAGGAGGTGTGGAATAGACAGCTCATTGTAGTGATCCAAAACAGAGAAAGAGTATGAACCAGGAGGGGATCCATGGCCCTCATGCATTCAATGCTTAAGTGAGTGCTTAATGTCATTTCCTGGCTTTCATGTAGTTGGTGTTGCAGATATCCTACATCTGCCCACCCAGCATGAGACCCCCCAAATCCTGAAACTGGATCCGCATTGTTGGATCCTCAAGCAAAGCCGCAACCTCCTTGAGGTGATCAGTGTGTCTGTCTCCCATCCCAGACAATTTCGGGATTGGGGGGGGCATTTAAGGGATGGTCTTGGTGTCTCTGCCCCAGGAGGCTGGGCTGGTTGCTACCCTACCACCGACTGTTGCCAATCCCAAGCTGAGTGTAGCAGCTGGTGGGTAGGAGTTGGTGCTAAGGCAGCATCCTGTGCTTCCCTGGTGGTGTGAAGAGCTGCTTGGTGGTGAGGGAGGAGAGGAGGGAGTATGTTGGGAGGAGGCTGTCACGGATCTGCCTCTCATTGCTGCTCACAGTCCTACGCTGCCTGACTCAGAGCTGGTGGTAAAGGCGAGACCCACAGGGGATCTCTGGGGAAAGTCCACACTCAAAATCAGGTTTGTGAGGGAAAAAGAACCAAGAGGACCTCCTGTCTAAGGGCTGCAAACCTGCAGGGCTGTGTGACAGTAGATGAGGATAAGGACTGTGGTGGAAGGCTGTGGTGGGCAGGTGTCTAAGCGTTGTCTCACACCCCCAGGAACTGTGAATTTGTCAGTTTGGTGACCATTAGGAGGCTCAGCCTTCAGCATGGACCAGGCCACCACATTTGAGCTGCTGAGAATGAATGAGCACTACCCTGTCATCTCTACCACAGCATCCAGTGAGTTTCCCTTTCTTGCTGCTCTTCAGCCTTCACAGCGTGGGTCCAATAGCACTCATGTGCCTGTCCCAGCACACACAAGCCCTGTCTTCATCAATAACACTTTTCAAAGGTTCTTCAGGAGCTACTTGGAATGTTTTATGTTGTTCTCAGTTCAGATGTGCAAAGCCAAACAGGGTGAGCTTTGAACTTGAGCTTATGTTTGTCAACAGTCCAGGGAAGAATTAGCAAAGTTTTCAAAGTTAATTTATCTGAGATAGCATGTCAAGCCATTGAATTTCAGTTTAGCAGCATGCCAAAATATCTCAAGATGTCTCTTATGGTGTATTTCATTGTTTCTTATAATTTGAGTAGTAGGAAAGTGATTAAAAATAAGACTGCATCCTTCTGTTTCTCTTTGATTCACTGTCTAAAAATTCAAGATGTTTAAAAAGGTATTTACACTCGTACATCTAGGCTTCTGCAGTCATTTATTTTACTGTGCAGTTTGAAAGGGATTCAGTTAAGCAATTAAGGTCTAAACTAAATTGTCGCAGACAAAAAAGGATTTTTGCATATGTTACTCACAGCATCCATTTCAAGCTCATTTCCCAGAGAGAAATATGGCTCTTTCTGTTCCTTCCACACATTTTTCCTAATAACTTTTGAAACGTTTTCAGTTTGAGATGTATCTGATGGAGGAGCAGAGTTCTTGGATGCAAGTGGATCCCCGTAAGTTTTGAGATGATGTCTCCCTGATGGAGAGCCCATAAGTGCCTTCAACAGAGGGAAATATGTATTCTTGTGAGTTTGGAAAGTGGTAGTGTGTCCCCCATGAACAACTGAGTGTTTCCTGGTGGCTAAAAGAGGGAGGTATTTCCTTTTCCAACTACAGTGGTTATTTTGAGGGACTGATGGGGGAATGTAAAGTTTCATGCATCACCCACGATGTTTGAAGAAGCATTAGGATATAGAGACTATCTGTGACAAGAAGTACAGAAATTATTTAGGAGGCTGGCAGAAATGCCTGGGAAGAGTTTGAAAGAGCTTCAGAGGTTAGTTTGACTGAGCAATGATTAATATGGGATGTGTTACACACAGTGTCTGGTGGATACAGACTGCTAAAGGGAGAGAAATTGGCTGCTGTGGGAACCCCATACAGACCTTTTCTGGTTACTCACTGACTGCAGGTGTTCAGAAAAGCCAGGAGATCCATTTCTGCAGCTTTGTTGACCTGCTACAGCCAGGACAGCTCTGTCAACCTCTCTCTTTTCAGAAGGAACCGCCCAGCAATCTGAAGGAATCACATCAGCAATCACCCAGGCTAGGATAAGCCACAGTCTGGAGGGAGGTTTAGGTGAAAAGCTTAAGTGTGCGTGTGGGATGTTGTTCAAAGCCACTGAAATCACTGGGAGTCTTTCCATATGCTTCCTGAGCTGCAATTCAGGCTCTTGCTGAGGTGAGGAGAAGGATCTATCCATTTTTTTTCAGGGAAAAGCAAATGCAGTGTGCAGAAACTTTTAGCAAGAAATTCCAAAGAAAAGTTTGGAGCTCATCTCTCCGGTGACAGTAAGCTATGGTTATTTTAACATATTCCTCTGAATTTTAGGAGAGTGACATATTCCATAAACAGCTCTATATTTCCCAGTGGGAGAGAAGAGAGGTGTTTGTGATTTTGGTACGAGATCTGAGGTTTCCATACACCCTAAGAAGGAGGAGAAAGGTGTAAGATAAACCTTGACACGTTTTATGTTATAGCAGCAGTGGAGACTCCAGCAGTAGCTCACAGGTGAAAAGCAGAACTTGGGAAGTGCCCCACTGGGTGCAAAACTTAGAAAACAGCCACCCAGCCAAAAAACGTGGAAGCTGAGGTTTCCCTGATGGCACTGGCTTTGAGACATCTGCCTCAGAAAGGGAAACAATGGTGTGAAAGTAAGAAAAGAATGAAAGAAAAAGAAATTTTTATGATATGAGGACAGGACACGCTCTCCTAATAAGATGAAGTTATCCTCTGAGTGAAGTATGAAGAGATCTGTGTCTCAAAGCTGAACAGGTCAGAGAAGTGGGGAACAATCCTGCAACTTCAGAGGAGTCAGTGAAATGATCGATGGACAAAGTGGTGCTGGAATTTTTCTCCCCATTTCTACTTTCTGCAATTTCAAATTGATGCCAAGAAAATTAGAACAGAAACTGGCCAACATTGCAGATGAATTGGGTATGGTCACACATGAGCAGCAATGGAACATACACTGAATTTTCTCCTGAAATTCTGCAGAGTACATTTTGTATTTTAGTGATAGAAAAAGAGGCTCAGGTTGATTAATCTCTGAAGAGGAAGAATTTACTGAGTAACATTAGTCTGCAGATCTTGCCATATTGTTCCATTTTCTTTTCCCAAATAGCAAAATTCACCCAGTAGAAGAAAATCCTTTCAAGATCTAGTCTGAATATAGAAACTACTTTTGTGCAAATCTGAATATAAACTTGAGAGACAAACTGAAAAACCTCTTGAGGTTATTACATCAATCTCAAAGTTAATAAGCTGGAAGAGAATGTATTTTAGATTTTATATTAACTTCCTTCAGTCTGAGAACCATTTTTCCTTGCACTTCAGTTTCCATCTCATTAATTTATTAATAATTAAGCACTTGAAAAAATAAAGGATCTATTATTTCTCATGTAACATCAATCTATAGATTTCTAATTAACCAGCCTTAGAGCACTGAAAAACAGTTCCACCAGCAGCTGTGGCTACTACCAGCAAATTTTAGTCACAGAAATGGGATTTATCTGTTTTTCTGTGCCAGAATGGAGGCCAGAGGCTAAGTGAGATTTTTTTTTTTAGCACAGAGGCTGTGTGGAGTCTCTGCTGGCATCCTGGACCCACATTTGTGGTTTAGGTGGATCCTGGTCTGGGGGGCAATGCATCTCAACCTCTGTTAGTTGGAAAACCTGAGCTCATGGAGGGGGAAGAATCCACCCATGCTCCCAGCCTGGCTATGGGGGATCTCGTGATGTTCTACACTGGGAGGTCAGCAATAGCCCAGATTTAGTGCTCAGACCTTGGAGACCCCACAATCCCTGCAGCTCCTAGATGAGACAAAGAGCAGATAGGTGAAATGGAGGCATTTGGAGAGGGAAAGTGGGCTTTAGGGCACAGGAGAAGCCTGTGATGATCTCAAAAAAGAAACACACATTTTTCAAACCCTAGTTTTGCCTGTTTCCAGGATGAAGCTGTCTTACCAACCACTCTCCGACACTTAAGAAATCTCCTGTGGGTTGCTGGCAGAGAAGTTGCAAAAGGTGTATTTCAGCTTGTGATCCTGCAAAGGCTTTTGGATTTAACTTTTCCCCCATGAATAATCCCCTCCACTGAGAATCACAGCCTGAAATTATTGGTCCTGATGCACCAAGTGCTTCTGGCTAAAGAAACCACAGTCTATGGAAAATATCCCTAGAAACTCTTTACAGATTGATCAGTATGTCCTGTCACAGTAACCTTTTAAAAAGTATATTTCCTGGCTACTAACTGAGATGACAGCCGTGTATATAGCATGAAACTGCAAAAGCTCTTTGGTGATCTTGAATGGTGCCTGCTAGAGCAGTACTGAGGCTCCTCCTGTGGGGATCACTGAGAAATACAGATGGTAGAAATGCTGGAAGCAAGCAGAAAAAGTACTTGAGTAGCAGGAGGAGGAAAACTAACCGACCGGTAAAGGAAGAAAGTCTGAGCAATGAATCACATGATGTCCCTGCCAAAAGTATAAAACAAAACCAGTGTTTGTCCTCCCCTTGCTACAGACTCAGAAATTGCTGGGGTTTTTCTGAGTAACTTCCCTCCTCTGCATTTTTTGCTGGAAGGGGTGGCATCAATTCAGGCTGAAATCAGGGTCCTGTGTGGTTTGGGGATTTTTTTCAGGGACCCCCAGGCTGAGCAATGATGGTGTTTGGGCTCTAGGGAAGCCCTAAAATCTCTAGGTTCAGGCTTTGCTGCTTTCCAGAGAGCAGAACAGCATCTCTGCTAAGGCTCAGATGAAACTCCTGTCACTTTTTCTGGGACCTGACACCTACTCTGTTCTCCTAGAGAGGACATACTGCCTTGTCACCATCTTTCCTGCCTCTTAGTTAACACTGCAAACAGGAGGTTTGCAGAGTTACTGATGAGACCTCTGCAATGAAGCTCCACAAAATTGACTTTTCTTGATACAGTTGAAAAACCCAAGCACATGGGTTTGTTTCTCAGATAAACCCAGTAAGGACAGTGGTGACCCTGTTCCAGATTGTGATTTATCATGGAATTAATCATAGAATCATAGAATGGTTTGAGTTGGAAGGGACCTGAAAGTCCATCTAGTTCTAACCCCCTGCCCCATCCAAACCCCTGACATCCCTGACACCTCCAAGCCCTATCCAACCTGGCTTTGAGCATTTCTTGTGGACTTGCTCCAAAATCTCTTTGTCCTTCCTGTGCTGAGGGCTGCAAACATTACTCCAGGTGGGGTCTGTCTCCACCCCAGGTGGGATGTGTCCACTACAGCCCAGCCAAAAGTCTGGGGGCTGTTCTGCTTCATGCACACCCACAGCCAGTGTCAGCCCTGCTGTGGACCCAGTAGTGATGGGGATGTGATGTGCTGGGGGTGAGACCAGTTTAGTCCTGCAAGAACTTCTGTTTGGGGGGTTCAGAGCCAAGAATTACAGAATAAAACTTGCAGAGGCCATCTCCATCTATGCAGGGATGAGGAGATAAGGGCCAATGTCACTTAGGTGGAATATAAATGTTGACATCCAGAGCTGTCATCATGAAGATTTCACTTCACTGCTGCTATCCCTGAGGGTGGGAAGAGCTTCCTGAGTTTCCTGTTGTTATTTACTGTAGTCTCTGACCAGCAATGAGCAGCTCATCACTAATTAATTAGGCAAATTGTTGAGTCTTTCCTCTGCTGAGCCCCAGAGGAGCTTGGCTTGGCAGCTGGACTCTGACACATTTAACATGCACCAACATGGTTGAGTCCAGCTACAAATGGAGCTGCAGGTTCTGCTTCTATCAGACCTCTGCCTCAGGAGATAATGCTGGGCTGTGACCTCCACCCTTTCCAGAGCTGCTTCCAGGGTGGGTACCCTCCCAGAAACAGGTGATGGGATTTTGATTTTTCCCTGGAAAAAATGCCAGGGGAATGCCTGAACCAGCAATAATGCTAACTTTCAGTAGATGCTTTTGTTCTTTTTTGCTTTGTCTATTTCCAAAGCCACAGATCTATTTCTCTTTCAAAATGT
This sequence comes from Florisuga fusca, assembly GCA_038090715.1. Taxonomy (NCBI): domain Eukaryota; kingdom Metazoa; phylum Chordata; class Aves; order Apodiformes; family Trochilidae; genus Florisuga; species Florisuga fusca. Next base: position 17,066,210 of record JAAWXA010000007.1, read on the forward strand.
ATGAAGTCATAGGAGAAAAATCACAGAAAAATAAAATGGATTGGGTTGAAAGAGGCCTTAAAGATGATCTATTTCCAAACCCCCTGTCATGGGCAGGGAGTTGGTAAAGCTTTCTAGGGAACAAAACATCAATGCCATAGAAATGCAACATAAATTTACTCAGTAGTTTACTTTTCTTTTTCCATCACTCTGAGGATTTTTGTGAAACTTTATTCTGCTTCTAAACTTGTAAGAAAGACATAAGAAACAATAGAGTAAATTCATCATTTGGGCTTTGTGGACAGTTCACATTTACAAAGCAATGGCAAAATCTTCTCTGACATTCCAAATATTTACATTTTACTTTTTCACATCTTAAAATTTTTAATTCTTCTCCATTTTTAAAAATTTCTTCTCCATTTATGCTCTGGGCCAGCCAATTTAGCTCAGCAGCAGCAGAGGAAGTCAAGAGCCCAAGAGACGAATTTTAATTAGAAGGCAATCAAGCCACCAGATGGCTCTCTGATGTCTTAAATCTCCACTTGGGTGAAATAAATTGACTTTTCTTGAAAACAGTTCTAAAGTAATTTTTAAGCAATGTCCCAAAGCTGAAACATAAGGTTGTTTTTCATAGTTGTGAGGATAATTTGTAGACTCTGAGGCATTCATTGCAGTGTTTTATTTTTTTAATAAAAAGCATTAATGTCTGAATCACTGGCTGCTTTCACACTGTGCCCCATGATCTGTTCTCAGTACAGCTTTTGTTTAAAAAAAATTTTGATGTTAGGATTTAGTTGTACCAAGTTACAGAAAATAAACAATAAATAAATTAATTCTTTCCAATTCTCAGTTTCAGTGTTGTGTCCCTTAGGAGAGCTGTGGCAGTTTGTGATCTGAACCCCAGCAGGGCTGGTGGAGGTGGGATGGGTGTTTCCCAGGTGGGGTGATGTGGGCAGGGTGCAAGGGGACCTCCCAAAATCAGTGAGATATGAGCAGAGCTGGAGCCCAGTACAGAATCAGGGTTGTGAGATAAGCTTTGAACATCATCAATACTCTAAACCAGGAGAGGCCAGAAGGAGGAGGCCTTCATGAGAGTGAAAGGGGGAGAGCAGCATGGCAGAGAGGAGACCTGGGCACCCTGTGATACCCCACTCACTATACTGGAACCTGACGAAATCACTTGTGTATTTTTTCTAGGTGGTTGCAGTAATCTTTCCCTGCAGCTGGGGTCCTTCACTGAGTGTATGTGGGATCACATCTTTATCCCAAATCCCATCTGTTGCTTGAGGACCTTTGAGGCAATTTCAAAGCCTCTTTGCAGTCAGGGGAGAAAATCACTGTTGACTGCAGTGGTTCAGACCTCAGCATCTCACTGGCTTTTTCAGGATGAATATTGAAATTTGTCATCTTGCCTTGGTTGGTGGCTCATGTACTGATGTGGACCAGTTGCCAGCAGAGCTGCATCCTCCTGTCCCAGAGCTGCTTCCCTGCAGGGTTTGCGTCTGCTGCTGCAGGAAGGAATATCCTAAAACATGGCCCAGTTTTAGGCAGTGGGTTCAGCTGCCATATCTAGTTTGGCAGCTCACTCTGAGCTTCTAACTCATCTACATTTTTGTTCCTATAAATAACGACAGCAACAATAATCACGACTATTGTTGTGCCCTCTGTCCCTGGAGCAAGCCCAGTCTTGTGATCCAGCTGCTCCTCCAAGGAGCTGCTGGTTTTTTTTGCACACTCTCTGTGTATTCCCTTTCAGTCTGATGTCCTGCCTGTGCTGCTGGGGGGTCCTGGTGTCAGGGTGATCAAGAGGGATGCTGCAAAAAGCTACAGGTCCCAGGGGGAACCTGACCTGCAGCTACAATGCCATTGCCCCTTCCACGTCTCTGGGTCAGGTTTGTGGTGGTGTCTGCACACACCATGGCTGTGGGATGGACACATCTGGTTGCCTGAGACCCTACACCTGGGAATCTCCTGCACCAGGCCTTAGGGAGCTGGGATGTCTGTTCTTGCAAGCTGAGGTGTTTTAGGAGATGTTTATTAACTACAACAATATTGTCAATCCGTTGTATTGTCACTAGCTGCTTCAATCTGGAGACACTGCTGCGTACGGGATGTGTTACTTCATTAACATGTTCTTTCTGCTGGGTGACCATGTCCCTAAAGAAGCTGAACTGTGGAAAAAATTGTAACAATACAGCTTGGATTTGCATCTTCAAAGAGGGCTTTGGTCAACTGTGAAGCTTAAGTCATCTGGTTTTGTGTCTGAACTTCCAACCTCTGGAGCACTGGGATAAGAGGCATTGCCTTGCTGGAGGGTTGGGCACTTCCAGCCTCAGTGCATGTGGGCACTTCAGGCAGAACATTGCAGCACAATAATTATTAAAAAAAAAAATCATAAAAATATCTGCTTCATTTTCCCAGTAAATGGTTTCTTTTAACTGAGTATGATACAGAGGTGCTTTTAACGTACTGGAACAGAATTATAACAAAAAGTGTGGTTTAACAAGGTTATTTAGGCCTGGTGTTTAACAGCTACAAGGGGGGTAAACATTGAGCATTTCTGTTTCCCTAACCTCCTGAGAACACAGCAGCAAGATCCCTCTTAATTGAACCCTTAAACTTTTAATGCAGTCCCTGGACTGATATGCGTTTGCCATATGTTTTACTTAGCTGTTAAATGGTTGACTAAGGCCTTTACTTGGCCTGTTAAACTGAATTGATGACATTTTAATATTGCACAGGGAATAGCACAGCCAAATAGAAAACACACATCTGTGGCACTGACATGGGTCAGTCCTGGTGCTGAACTGAGGATCTGGACCAGGGAGCTGAGCTCTTGCAACCAAAGCAGCATAAATAACACAGCAAGAACAGGAGAGCATTTCCAGCAGTGGCTTTGGGTGTTCATACCTGGTTATAACTCATTATTTAAGGGCTGTCTAAAAGCATTTTGTAAATCATCAGGATGAAATGTGTTTTCCATACTGGTCTGTAACAAGCAGCTGAAGTGAATGGGTTCTTCTACTGGCCTAAATACACCTGGTTTACCTGTGGGAGAGGTGGACACACTCTCTCTCCTCAAGACCAAACGTGGCCTGATGATTTTTCAGTTACTTGTGGACAGCATGGGCTAACACTATCATCTACTAAAAACCTGACAGGACGGATGTATTTCTTTAGGGGATTGATCTGGCTCCCTACAAAGGTTAAGGGTCCATTTTAATGGACCCTGTTACTGCTCCATGGCATCAGCATCAGTAAGGCAGTCACAGTGCTGAGTAAGTGATGTGGCACTGAGGAAGTCTGAGTTCTTTCTGAGAGGTGGAACATTTTCAGAAAGAAGTAGGGAAAACACCCTGTGGTTCAGGGCACTTTCCAAGAGCCATAAGTGTTGGCTTGAATCCCCCTCTCCTCTCCTCTCCTCCAGCTGGAGCAGGGAGCAGAGTTTGTGCCCTTGGAGCTTTGCTCCTGGCAGGTTGGCTGCATGGCAACTCTTGACCTGGTGGCAGCAGCAGTACCTGGGTTGTCCAAACATGTCTTTGATCATCAATGCTCAATTCCCCCTCCAGGGACCCATGTCCCTTTTTAGATTGATCCTTCAGTGACTTGCCTAAGGTTGTAGGGGAGATCAGTGGCATAATGAAGATGAAATGCAGCTCCCCTGAGCTGATGCCCTTGCCTTGGCCATGCTTTGGTGTTTGCAGGGGTCTGTGATGGGGCTTCATGTCTCACATCTCCCTGCCTGCTGGCATGAGGGTCCTGAGGAGAATTATGGGCTTGCATGGTAGCATTTGTATTGTATTAGGTGTCATCACTGCAATAACAGTAATTTCTTTGCCATGTCTGGTGTTAGTGACATCTTGATTGATGTGCAGGCAAACAAAGATTGCCAGTGAGGTCTGTGGGTTTTTACCCTTTTAGCCCTATTCTTTGGTCTCTTCCTTCAGAGCAGCACAGCATTCACTGACTTGAATGCTCAGTGCCTCCCTGGCATTCTCTGGATAGAGAACACTGAGTTTTAATCCCATTTCAGTCTAAGAATCCCTCTCTGCAGGTAACCAGTTGCACATCTAGTTTTGCCTAAAACCATCCATCAGTGTGTGGGCTCCAAGGTTCTGGGAGGTAACAAAAGCAGGGATCCTGGTTATATGCACACAGTCTTTAAAATAGCAGCATTCTTCAGCTGAGAGCATTTGTCTTCTGACTCTGCTACTCAGACCTCATCTGTACTGGACAATGTTTCTACTCTAGATATGTTTCTTGTAGATTTTATCTGTGTCAGAATAAAAGTAACTTCATGCTAATTGCTCTGCTACACAGATTTTATCACTACCTTGCCATGTCCTTCATAATCTTGGAGTCATTGCTTGTCACACTGGCTTTGTTGTCATGCCCTAAAATTAATGAGTTTGAGTGAAATCTTGCTCTGTTGTCATCAGTGCAGGACCACTGGCATGTCTGGGTCTGTCCTGCTTGAAATTTGCCCATTGCTTGGCAGATGCTGTCACTGGATGCAGGATGCTCAGGATCTCTGTGCAGGGCTTGTGAGTTCTGCAGCTGGAGTCTGAATTTCAGTTTTGTCTGTGAGTTTGTGGAATGTGCTTGGACTACCATGTTAGCAAAAAAAACCCCATAGGTATCTGGCTGTTTTCTAAACTGGCTGTTGTTATTAGTGTATAAATCACACAGCCCAGGAGCACAGTGAAGGGTGTAGTTGCTATATGATGGGATGGAGGAGGAGATTTTGATTTTAATTTTCACATAACTGTGTTTATACCATGCAATACACACTGAGGAGCCAGGATTGGAACATAAGTGTATCCCTATAAAAATGTAAAATGAGAATTAAAAAAATATATTTTTAAGTCACCACAGAATCCATGAAACGATGAGGTCATGTTAATTTGTCAGCAGGAATGCCCAGGACCTCCTCAGATGCTATAATGGCCAAATTAAATAGATAGCATTTAAATGGTAATGCCAAGGAGTCCCTGTGGGATATACTGAGCTATGACAGTGACAGCTCAACATTGCACCCACCAGCACAACCCTTTACACCCTTCAAAAGTGGGGTGCTGTCTTATACCTCCCCCGTGGCCAGGGTGCCTGGCAGAAAACAAACTCCTGGGGGGTCACCAGGAGCCCTGGGCTCCTCCAAGAGCAGCAAGGCTGAGCTGAGAGGAGCAGTGTGATGGCTGTAATCTGAAGCTGGTGCGGTTTTACAGTTTGTATTTTTTTCTGTTCCTCGGGGCTTGCTCATGAATGGGATTTAATAGGGCTGTTTAAGTATGAAATGTGGAACATGGGGGAATTATGTTCTTTACAGTCCCCAGGAGCTCAAGGAAGAGCTGTGCATGAGGCATGGCAGATAGTAGGAGACAGCTATCTGTCTGACAGGTTCTCTTTGAGGCTTCAGGACAGTCCTGTTGGATGCTATGAAGGTTTGAGGGAAATGAGGACTGTGTCCTTACTCTTTCACCACCCTGCTTTGGGGTGGTGCTTCCCAGGAGCTGCCTTTGGGGTGGGAAGGAGATGTTCATGGTGCTATGGGGTGGGATGGACAGGAGTATCACTGTGCCCTTCTCCAGCACCAATTGAGAGGGTGACCCAGGTGTTCAGTGTGAGATAAAGTCTCTGAACTGTGCTGTGTTGGGCTTTTGGTGGTGGAGGTAACTCCCCTAGATCACTGCCTCTGAGAGAACCTGGTTGAGCTTTTCTCAACTTTTTTCCAGATAAGTTTGGTTGTTTGATGTATCAGTTACAGCTTTGATGGTTTCAAGCATCAGCTTTTACAGTTTGTCACTATTTCACCTGTTGAAAGATATTACAGGAACAGGCACAGTGGTGGTAACACAGACTCCCAAAACATTGAACATGAACTATTAAGGACTTGGTTGTTGGCACTGATTTGCTCTTCTGCCTTGAAGATAAAATTAATGTGGAGCTACTTGTGTTGATTAACACAGAATTAGCAGGAGACTAATTTTCTGTGACAAGGAAACTGAGTGAAATGTTAGAACAGACAGCAGGCTAGGAGCAATAATGTATAAGTGGGTATTTAAAATCTCTCTCAAAGCCATGGGGTAGTCCCAGTGAAAACCAGAATGCCTGGCAGTCAGCCAGCCCAGTTTGTTAAGACACAGGAGCAAATAAACCTTTAAAAATAATAGACACAAAATCTTCCATCTTTTGCTGAAGTCTTCATTATGAGCATGAGCATGTGTCTGTTTTTATCTGTGTGATTAGATTCTTGGAAGTTGTCTCCTTGATAAATTGATGATTTCCATTAGAAACATCTCAGTGGCCTGGACTAAATCAGCCACCAGTAAGGCAATAATTGAAGAATTACAAAAATAAGCCCCAGGGCACAGTTTTATGTAGGACATTCTGGAAACTTTCTCTTTTGTGAACTGTTCTCCTACTCTACTATATCATCCTTCCAGGAAGGGTGGTTTTGTTTTTTCAAAACCCAGTAAATTCAGCTGTTGCACACAATAAAACTTATAAATCTGTGTCTGTGGCAAGTGGTTTTAGTGCTGGGCAGTCAGTATGGACTGAGCAAGGAGAGGGTGTTAGTAAGATCATCCTTTCTGTCCTCTCTGGTTTCACTCATGGTTTCCCTGCATTTTTGGACTCTTGTCTACTGGCCAAACAAGCCTGGTTACTCCATTGGCTGCTGGTGATGCCTCATTCTTCCCATCTCTCACAGGGCTGACAGGGACAGCATCTCCTTGAGGAGCTCATCCAATGGTAGTTGAAGAGCATGAATCACATGAGATGTGATGGTTCACATGCCCAACCTCTGGGGGTTCCCTGAGGGGGAATATCAGGAATTAGGGACAGGTGCTTTTTTTTCTTTCTTTAAGAAAATGCCTCTTGTACCTAATATATCTTCTTTCAAGGCCCTGAGAGAATATCTGCGTTGCCCACCCTGCAGCCAAACCACAATAAATCAGTGGGTCCTCCTGGGCCCTGCCGTGCCTTATCTGTGCAAAGGGGGCAGCTTGGAAATTATCTGTTGCTAATGGAAGAAGGCAGCTGGTGATCTGCAAATAAACACAAGGCTTTTGTGGCCACTGCTGCTCTTGGCCCCTCAGCAGTGCATGAGCAGCATCACAAATCACATCCACTTGCAGGCTTCCTGCACGGAGCTGGAAAAGAATGGGCAATGTGAAAAATTGCAATGAATTTGGGTCAATGAGGAGAAAGTCTTGGGTGGAACACAGCAGAGTGTGCAGTGCAGTTGGAGCAGTGGGATTTAGGCCTTTGTGTTTGCCAAAAACTGCTTTTAGCAGCTTTGATCTGTTTGTGTGGGCGATGCATCCTCACTCACTGTGGCCTGTGTCCACTCTCCCCTCTTTAGAGATGACTGGGCAAGAGATTAATTGATTTGCATACAATCCTCAGGTCTGCAAATTCAATTCCTGTTCCTCCGGGTTCTTTTGATGATATTACAAGAGCCATTGCAGCTCCAGATAAAACTCAATTTACTGGCTAAAGATACAAAGATATAATATTGCTTGAAACAGTCACCTAAGTTTTATTTAGCTGAGACTGCACCCGAGCTGTAAGACTTCAGCTTGGTGTCTGTCTACATCAGTCAGTGGGAATATTTTGATTGAACAGCAATGAGATAAACATTCTGAGATGTAGCAGAGTGAACAAAATGATGTTCAGAATAGAGTGGTGACTCCATATTGGAGACTCCATATTCTTTTTAGATTTTATTTAATTCAATACTGAAATATAGGTGCTTGGCAGTGGTCCAGATGCTGTCAAGAATCATTACTGATGCAGATGTGAGTATACTCAACATAGCAATTAAAGTTTCCAGATGGAGAACTGGCAGTGAGCATCGATGTACATGTGCTCAGTTTCTGGTTATCTCTTCAAGGAGGCTGTGAGGGTAGCTGCTGATTATCACTTTTCTCGGAGAGAAACATCAGACTGAAACAAGAAAAAATGAAGTTACCACAACCTGAAAAGAGTAAGGGTGCTTTAATGTTGCTGAAAAGTCTGCAGGGAGTGTTGGTAGGGATCCAATGACAGGACATGAAAAGTTATCAATGGAGAAAACCTCCATGTAATTAGTCAGTGCATGTAATTAACCATTGGACAAAGTAGACGAGGGATTAGTGGCATCTTCTAAGTCAAGCCTGGCTATGCTGCTAAATGATAGTTTTTTGTTCATCCAGGAACTAAAGATCTGAAGCAGAAATTGTACAGGCTTTGTTTTGTCTGGGGTCAGACTAGATTATTACACTGGCTTTAAAATCTATGAGTCTGTCGTATTTGATCTTAAGTGAGTGAATCAAAAGATTCACTTAATGTAGATATGCACATTCAGACTGGAGTTCAGTGAATTATTCAATAATTAATTTGATGAGCACATATGTAAGACTACGAGTGCCATTCTTTTGGGTCATGCTGAAGATTCAGCTGTTCCAGGCCTGCTCCTCAGATGACAAATGTTTTCATGTTAAATCTGCCACCTCCTAATTCCATATAGTTGCCCATTTCTCATCTAGATTGTGAAATAATTGTTTGTATTTCCCTTTCCCATGTTCCATCCTTTTGAGGATTTTGTAGAGCACTACTGTATCTCCTCTGTCATCTCTTCTGTTTGACTATACTTTTGGCCAAGGCATCTTCAGGACTCTTTCCTTAAAGGTCATCAAAATGTATTTGTCCAAATGAACACAGAAATTGACATTTCTGTCCTTCACACCCTGGAGTGTGCTCTTAGCAGTATCACACCCGAGAAATGCCTCCTTCCTTGTGCTAGCTGAAGGAGATGAGGGTGGTAGCTCTCATACAGATGCTTGTTCTGTAGAACTGCCAGACTGGGTGAGATTAACTTTGTCAGAAGTGTTGAAGGTGTGAGTGCACCAGAGATGTTTAGACAAATTAGACAAATTATGTCCTCCTTTTTACTCAGTTTTGTCTCAGACCTTCTGTTTGCTTTTCCATGGCTGCAGAGCACTTCAGAAAATTGTCCTTGATAAGTCAAACATTCATTTCTAGACTTTTATAGATATTGTATGTCCTAAAATCATTCATGTACCATATTTTTTTTCTTGTATTTACTTTAGTTACTTGAAGATTTTTAAAGAAATACTTAATCATTATAAACAAGTAGAACCTTGTGTTTCCCAGTTCTCTGCAGTTTCTTCACAATTTCTCAAAAGTTGAAGACCACATTAGTGACTTTAAAAATGTATATATAATTTTTTTAATAGTCTGATAAAACAAGATATCTATATCATTTAGAGTTAAGTTGGTCTTTTTGGTTTTAATAATGTTCTTCATATCGTATCTACCCAATCCTTCGACAAGTTGATTTTTATAACAACATATCTTGACCAGTTGATTGTATTTCTTCCTTTGGTTCAAAATAAATTTTCATTGTGTTCATCCAGGACAGAGGGAAAATCCAAAGCCTGTACATATGGTACAACCTATAGAAAAGCTAGAAAAATAATACAATTCCTATGAGGTACAGCTGATACAAGTTGATTCAGAGTTCATCAGAGACAAGTATTGCCCTGTGTCATTGACTGTTTCCACAATGCCATCTGCCTGCAAACCTACTTGCAAGAAATCACGTGGAAATAAGGCTCAGAAAAAGGAATATGCAGACTAAAGCAATTTTTTATTGAGTTTTATTCCTAGAAAAGCTGAGCTTTTTGAGGTCCAGCTGGGAGTGACTTTGCTATACTTTTCTGTGGTCCTTTCTCATAGTTAGGACAATTCTTAGTGCTGCATTCATCGGGTGTTTCATAATTGTTTACCCTACATTGCGTAACTTACGGTATCCGTTTTCAGTGACATCAGTTCTCATTATTTTTAGGTCTGTTCTTCCTAGTTAATGCTGGCAGGACATCGAGGTTGGTTTCCATTGGAAAACAAGTCAGAAGGAAAACAAACCCAAACTGTTAGTGCTGAAACATGACCTACTTTTAAATTGCTGTCAGGTGAGGAATCTCCTCCAGATTTTTACTATCCGCTTGTGTTATGGAAAGCTGGAGGAATGTGACAACAGTTAGGACACACATGATTCCAGTCCTCAGACACTGGAAAACATATTTTGTGTGGTGATTTGTCTACAGAGATCTATTTTTCTGTTTTCTAGAAGCAAAGGGAGAAAGGCTGAAGCAACAAAATCTCACGTGTGTGTGTGTATATATATACACAATGAACAAGAGTGATTGGGCTGATTTACTAACATCTTATATAAGGAAATTAATAAGGGAGTAATTGCTTCTTTAAAACTAAACTTCTGAGTTATTCAATGCATACTCTTCATATTTGATTGTCATTTTAAATATACATCTTTTTTTTTTCACATGGAAACCTGTGGTGAAACCATTGTATGCACAGATTCACATGGTGAAAGGATTCACAGGTGAAAGTCAACATTGCTGAACTTCAGCTTTGCATTTTCATTTCATGCAAAGCCATGAAGAAATGTTAACTGGATAGCCAACATGTATGCCTGAATCATAGAATCATGGAACAGGTTGGGTTGGAACAGACCTTTAAAAGCCATCCAGCCCAACCCCCCTGCAGTGAACCAGGACATCTTCAAGTAGGTCAGGTTGCTCAGAGTTCCATCCAACCTGACCTTGAATGTTTCCAGGGATGGGGCATCTATTACCTTTCTGGGCGACCTGTGCCAGTGTTTCATCACGTTCCATAGTTCTCTTTTTAAATGGCAAGGAGCACACTTGAGTGTGATCAATCTGTTAACACTAGATGATTCCGTGGCTCCTGTGGAGGTTCCAATCAAACTATAAGCTCAGCAGAGTGGAAAAAAAGATGTGCCCGTTTTCTGCACATCATGGTGGCTGTAGACCTCAGCAGAGCACTAGGGATATGAAAGTTTGCTGCAGTATTCCTTAGGATTTGATTGGAGGTTGCTTTACTGCAGATATGTTCCTCATAATTAGTGATGGAGCATTGCTGTAGCTGGCTCCCCCAGGAAGTCTCCCCCACACACTGCTCTCTGGGGGGACAAGCAAAGATGGAGATAAGTGGGATGGTGGCATTTGAAGGGCTGACATGAAAGAGTAAGGTTTAGTCAAAGAGACTTAAAAACCTGAGGTCCTTTGTCATTTGGGTGCTCTTAGTGCTGTCACACTTCTTCCTGCTGATGGAACCAGGGGAAATTTTGAAAACTATGTTTAATATTTGAATATGGAATAAAATTTTGACTAAAACAAGGCAGTATCCATCTTGAAAAATCATGGGCCTCAAAAGAGTTCTGCAGTAATGATTCTGAGAAGGAGAATCTTGCCTCCAAAGATTTGAACTGCCAAACAACATTGCAGCTCTGAGCTGAGCTTTCCAGAGACTTGATGGTCTTGTCCCAGAGGAAACAGAAGTCTGTTCTCCAAAGCACAGCCTCAATACAGCTGCTCAGTAAATGTCACATGAAACTTCTCATGCAGTAAAAAAACCCCCACATTTTGTTTTGCTCAGTTTGCTTCTGAGAGATGACCACCTCATTTTTGCCCAAATTTTTTGAAAACACCCTCAGAGTAGGGGGCAACCCACTGGTGATAAAGGGCTGGGGAACCATCAGCCCCCCAAAATCAATCCCCCAGCAATGTTGCGTTGAACAGTACTATGAATGGGAATGGTGAGACAACCCCTACCACATGGACACACTTGTATCCTAGAAAAATAAGGAAAAATTAATCCCACGTCCTTTCTTCGGTGGCATTGGAGTGTATGTTGCAGTCAAACTTTAAGGTAGGTGATTTAAAGCTACAATAACAAGGGAAGTTCTTGCCTCGTTCAGGCTGGATACTTTATGATGTGCTGCAAATGAGAAAGCCAGTACAGCTTTCTGAGATCTGTACTGAATACTGTAAGTCTCTGCAGAACACAGAGTATTTCTACAGCTGTATCTGTCCCTCCCTGATTAACACCTTAGATTATTGGTAGAGTGAGAATTTTAATCATATAGTTATATTTGCAAAAGGTCATTTTAAATAATCATAATATTCCTTGCTGGGTCTGAGATCTATTAAATCTGTTCACTCATTTTCTTTTTATGTACTAGGCTGTTTGAACAATGAGACAAGAGCAGCCAATTTCTCTTTCCTTTCGAACAGTGAGCTGTACAGGTTTCCTTTCTGGTTCTCATGCATTTTCACAAAGGAAGTTTAAAGCCTAACAGCAAAGCCCACCATTAAAAAGAAAATAATTTTTAAAATGTAAATATTTGTATTAATAATACTTTCTTCATTAGAGAAAACTCATACTCAAAGCCTGAACTTCCCAGGAATACTCCCTTCAGTCTTCCTTATCTCACCTCACAGTTCCACCTTCATGCCCTGGGGCTGAGCTTTGTGCCTTTTCTGATTTATATTGTAGGAAACTGTGAATGTGTAACTTCTGACCTGTGAATGTGTAACTTCTGAGCTGTTCTCAGCTGTAGGGTAATGCTTGTATTTTACCTATTTTTAATATTGGCCTGGAATGCTCCAAATTCCTGCAGTCAGCCCTCTTTTCATTAGGCATCCCTAAAATGCAGGTTTAAGATGTTAAGGAGTCCTTGGGGATGTCTCTGCCTTCCTGCTCTGGTGCTTCTAACCCAGCCTGGTGGCAGTTTGATGACTTGTCCACTGGATCTTGGCTTGAGCTGCAGTGAAGCATCAGCTGAACTTCAAGTGTTTCTGGAGGGAGAAGCCTGCTGGCTCTGAATGGCTTCAGTGGGATTCTTTGTGTAAATCTACTGCTGATGGGTTCATCAATAAGACTTTTGATAAAAAGCAATTAAGCTGTCAAGCAGTAAACAATCCAGAGCAATTTCAGCCTGTACTCCCAAGGATACAGAAAAGAAAAACATCAACATTTTGCCAAATGGCAAGGAAGCCAAAGTGGTATTTCAAAGGGTGTTATTTTTCAAGCTCCTAAAACAAGCAGAAAGGTTGCTAGACTTGATAACGGGGGGCAGGGTGGGTGAATAAATTAGAAGATTTATCTGTACACACAGATGGTACCAGCAAGAGAAAAAAAGGGTAACACAAATACTTCATGTCAACAGATGAATAACATCTTTTTTGTGAATGCATTGACTTGTTCTTTTATTCATGTATTTTGGTTTTTTACCTGAAGTCTAACAGATGTAGGCATGTCCCCTGCCAGCAACCCCACTGCAGTGGTGGCCTGGCAGGGATCTGTAGAATGATCTGCAATGCATGGGTGCAGGTTTCACACAAACCATCAGAAATCCAGACACTGGCTCTTTGTTTCTGAGTTTAGAAGTCTTAAATTATGAAAGAGATTTTATTTGCTGCTCATCTTTGAGCAAAGCAGTTCTTTGAAACTTTTCATGTTGCATTTTCCTGATGGTGCTGCAAAGGGATCAATTCCTTCAGAAAAAGGTTGATCAAGTCCTTTTTCCTTCCTTGCATCAGGGGCTGTTTTCTTTTTGGGTGCCAATTTGGCTCTTTCCTCAGTAACTTCACAATTAAATGGATTAATGTAAAGTGAACGTGTAATACTAATGCTGAAATGTCTTCTCATCTTTCCCAAAAAAGAAAGGGGGTACCTCATCTGTGTACACAAAAGCACTAGAATTTTGGAAGTTTTTTGAACCCTGTTCTCAACCAAGACACTCAATGTGGCAGCCTGTGCTGGAGGTTTGGATCTACATTTAAACACCGAATTGGGATCAAACAAGAGGCAAAATTTCCAAATCCAGCCAGGGGGGAAAAAAAGAAAAAAAGAAAAAAAGAAAAAAAGATTAAAAATATAAGAACATACACAAATTCTATGTTTAACATCTCTCTGTTTCCATGTTCAGCATCATTAGAGCTGGACAAACTCTGCATAGCTGACCTTAGGCCAGAGCACTGTAGGAGTTTCATACAAACTCCAGCACCAGGCTAGATCCTCTGAAAGATTTGCATCATCTGCATCATTGATACAAGAATTCTTCTTAATGAAACACTGCATCCATAATGTTTTATCTGAGGAAAACCTGGAACCCAAGTGCAGTCTGTGTCTCCTCGCTGGCACTGCAGATAATGCCTCTGGTTTCATATGGTCAAGCTGTGTCCTACTGGCTCTCTTCAAAATGTGGTTTGATGGCTTTGGGAAGGCTTTGCTTTTAGCAGGGTAGGGCCTGTGGAAGAGGGCATTGCTGTACATCCTGGTTGTTTCATTGGGGTAAGTATGATTCTCTCTTACATGCAATGAAAAAATGGAAAAAATGTTTATTCTGGCCTTCCTCATGTTGAAGGTTTGCAAGTTGAACTAAAGGGGACAAAGCTGCAGGAAAGCTGCAGAGAGACTTTCACAAGGGGATGTAGTGATAGGATGAGGGGTGATGGTTTCAACCTGAAAGAAGGTAGAGTTAGATTAGCAATCAGGAAGAAATTGTTTACAGTGAGAAGGTTGAGACACTGGCACAGGTGATCCAGGGAAGCTGTGGCTGCCCCATCTCTGGAAGTGTTCAAGGCCAGGTTGGATGGAGCTTGGTGGTCTAGTGGGAGGTGTCCCTGTACTTGCAGGGGTTTGGAACCAGGATCTTTAAGGTCCCTTCCAACCCAAACCATTCTATGATTCTGTAGGCACATAGCATCAGGTAAAAGATACGGAAGTGAAAAGCATTCATGTTTACATTTTTGTTTTATTTTGTGGTTTGTTTAGGGTTGTTTTGTTTTTTTTCATTTTTCGCTAAATGAATCTTCTGGGCATTGTTTTGAAAGTAATTCCCATATTCCTAGAGCCAGGCAGGACAAATGTTGATGGTGTCCATGTGTGATGTGGACACCCAGCTTAAATCCTTCTCCAAGCACTGGGCTTTCCCCACAGCCTTTGGTGAAGCAGGGCAGAGCCACTGCTTGGTGGCCAAGCAGGGACCAAGGGCTGGAGCAGCACATCTCACAGGGGGTCCCAGCAGGTGTTCATGCAGAAGAAGATGCAGCTGCAGCTACTTTGCTGATTTTTGTACAGCTCTGAGGCCCTGGGCAGTGCTAAATATACTCAGGATCACAGCATGACACTTGAGCTGTTCCCAGGGTGAAATGCTTCCCAGGTAACTGCACTTGGCTACACCTTCTTTGACTTTGTTCTTGCAAGGAACCCAGATCAAACTCAGCAGGGGAGAAAGGTTCCTTGTGCTTGATGTTTGGGACAGAGTGCCCAGCTCCATGAGCCAGTGCCAGCTGCAAGACAGGAGGAGTCCTCTTCCACTAATAAGAAATTCCTCCCACCCTCTCTTTCTCTTCTGTTTTAAATTTCTTTAAGACAAAGACCTAATTCTCCTCTTACTCCCTGCAGTTTCAACTCTGCCTTCTCTGCACTGCTCAGAATTGCCATAGAGAGGGCAAAGCTGGTGCTGCCCTTAAAAAACAAAAAGTGAATTATCCCAGAATAATAAAGACTGGAACAAACAAATTGCAGGAGCACTTTTTGAGTGCCCAGGTCTGTTCAGAGCAAGATGCCAAGAGGGGATTGGGATGGAGACCAGCTCTAGACAGACAGGCCATGTCTCCTCCATGAGCTAGAGCTCAGATGCTCTCCCACAGCTGCCCTTGCTGGTTTGCTTCTGGAACAGCATTGACTTCTGCCAGATCTCAGGCACCATACAGGGAGCAGCATTTCCAATAATGTTTCGGGTGAGTTAACCCTATTTTGGAGGAGCAAAGCCATATGGACATAAGCTCCACATGGAAAGTAGTCATGGCTTTGGGTGCTGATTTGCAGAGCAGTCCTGGAAGGTGAACCCAGCCATGACACATGCCCACAGCTGGGAGAGTCCTAGGTGGGTGCAAACAGTTGTGTGTACCATAACGTGGTGTGACCCCATGAATAAATAGGAGCAGGGATCCCTTGACTCTCAGCATGTAACTGGGCTGCAATTAACAATCTGAAAAAGAAAGTGGCTGCAAACTTACCAGCTGCTCCTTCTGAGTCCTTGGATTAAGCTCTGGCTTGAAATACATCATTTAAGAGGTTACAAATATTTTCTGTGCATTGAAATAAAATTATAAGCAGATTGAGCTTCGGTACAGTAGATCCACTGGGCTAAGCTTGACTAAGAAAAGCTTTCAATTAAAGACTGAGGCTTAAGGGGGATGAGGAGTGAACTGGCATGGAGGGAAATTCTGTTGTCATGAAAAAAAATTTGTGGAAGTATGCTCTCTGCAAATGTTGAAGGAGAGAGTCCTTGTGCAGGAAAGCAGATGATGTAAATCAGTATGTAATAAAGCAATTCATCTCTTGAATATAACAAAAGTTACTGTAAGAAATTGCAAAACAGCATGCAGTGCATTTTCATGGGGAAATGTGCTGAATTCAGTCATACTAATTACTGTGTGGGCTCAATTTTCAGTGCAATCAATCCACAGGAAACAAAAGGGCTGGAGGGGAAATATAGAAAGGCAGTCAGCTAATGGGAGCCAGATTCAATAGAACCGTATCTGCCTTCAGCAAGTGGCAGGGCAGAGATTTGCCTGTTCTGCCTTGGTAAGGCACATGATGGGGTGGGCAAAGGATGTGAGGGCTGAGTGGGGCTTGAAGGTGTGTATCCATGCACCCTGTGCATGTATGCAGATGTATATGTACACATCTATATGGGGACTGCAACTCCTGTTGTGAGAAACAGGGCAAGAAAGAGTTTTCATTCAAGTTTTTCTGTGCATTGGTCAGGGTGTCCTCTCAGAGCAGGTTCTGCTGGTGCAGCTTCTACCCACCCGTGGCTCCGATCCCACTGTGCTATTGACCATGGCCTCTCCAATTCCATATGGTACCATAATTCCATATGGTACCAGGGAGTTTTCCTCGCCCACCACCAGTCCAGCAATGCTGCAGCAGCCCTTCAATGCCAACCCAGGGCTGCTGGCATGACATGGGGTCTTCCACACTCCAGACCCTGGGTGAACTTTGCTTGTACCACAGAGTTTGGGGCTGATCACCAATAATTTTAGCAAACTGCTTGGTAACGCTTAATAAGGGGATTATCTGGGGTATTTTTTTTTACTCCCTAGATTGCTTTTCAGTTGTGAAGCTGTGTTTATTTTCAGCAGTAGCCCTCCTATTCAGGCTCCAGATTCCCTAGGAAGTGACTTCATGGCATTATTCAAGCAGATTACTGCTTGGAGTGGCTGTGTCTGAATTACCTAGTGTTCCCATAATGGCAAACCCCCACTCCAGATGTATTTAATGGCTGCAATCATTTATTATTTCCTTTTTATTAGGTTTGTTTTTAAAGAAAGTTTTGCTGTGCTATTTATGATATGCTAAGTGGTGCAACTTGCTGAAAAAAACATCACATACATTTTTTAAATGGCTTTTGCTTGTTAAAATGGAAATCTTTTATTTAGCCTTGTAGGGTAATTTTTTTGCTGACAGTTTTATTATTTCAATTACTCAGACATTTCTTTCCTCTTTTCTTACCCCAGATATTCCTCCAGGGAATTTTAATGTGTCCATTCTTTATTTAAGATTGGGTTCTGATCTTATTTCTAGCAGGGCAGAGGAAAAGCGTAATATAGCAGACATTAACTAGTGTATGTCAAGGTTTTATTTTCTTTCCTCTGAGTTGTGGAATCCTTTCCCCATCTCTGTCATCATCTGGTGATTTATTGCTCTGATAATCAGTGCTTCCTCATCAATACCCATCTGCAGCCAGTGCTGGGCAGAGGCCGTGCTCTGCCTGAAGAATTTGTGGCTGCTGAGAAAGGAACAAATGTGTATGGGTAAAGGGGGGGGTCCTCTGAGAGCATTTCAAATTTCCAGAGACTCAGAGTCCTTTAATAGACTGACAGTCTTTAGGTACTGGCAGTAACTGCCATATGCATTACACTCACTGAAGGGCAAAGGAGAATGAGCCTCTTCCTCCAAGGGCAAACCTCAAGCTTTGGTCAATGGAGTGAAAAGTGGGCTCCAAGGGCTCATTTGGGCTGAGGGAGTTGGGGCTGCTCATCCTGGAGGAGAAGAAACTCGAAGGAGACCTTACAGCTACCTTCTAGTCCCTGAAGGGGCTACAGGAATCATAGAATCTCTGAGTGGTTTGGGTTAGAAGGGACTCTAAAGATCATCTAGTTCCACTCAGCAAGGGCAGGGATACCTCCCACTACACCAGGTTTCTCCAAGCCCCATCCAACCTCGCCTTGAACACAGGGATGGGGCAGCTACAGCTTCCCTGGGCAACCTGTGGCACTGTGTCACCATGCTCACACTGAAGAATTTTTTCCTAATGTCTAACCTAAACCTAACCTCTTCCAGTTTAAAGCCATTATCCACTGTCATATGTGGATGGTTTTGCCCTTACAAAAAGTCCCTCTGCAGCTTTCTTGTAGGCCTGCTTCAGGTACTGGAAGGCTGCTCTAAGATCTCCCTGGAGCCTTCTCTGGGCTGAACAACCCCAACTTTCTCAGTCTGTCTTCACAGGAGACATGTTCCAGCCCTCTGATCATCTTGGTGGCCCTCTGCACTAGCTTCAAGAGCCCCCTTCCCTTCTTGTGTTGGAGTCTGCAGAAGTGGGCACATTCTGGTCTCACCAGAATAGAGTAGAGGATGAGAATCACCTCTCTTGACCTGCTGGCCACACTTCTTTTAATGCAGCCCAGAGTACAATTGGCTTTCTGGGCTGCAAGCACACATTGCTGGCTCACGTTGAGCTTCTCATCAACCAAGACACTCAATTCCTTTTCCTCATGGCTGTTCTCAATCCAGGAAAGCTGGAGAAGGACTTAAAGGCGTGTGTAGTTATAGAATGAGGGGGAATGGTTTCAAGCTGGAAGGTGAGAGATTTAGATGAGATATTAGGAAGAAATTTTTTACAATGAGCATGGTGAGACACTGGCACGTGTGGCCCAGGGAAGTTGTGGATGCACCATCCCTGGAAGTTTTCAAGGATCAGTTGGATGGAGCTTTGAGCAATGTGGTCTAGTGGAAGGTGTCCCTGCCCCTGCAGGGGGATTGGAACTGGATGATCTTAAAGGTCTCTTTCAACCCAAACTATTCTATGGTTCTATGACACTAGTAGGGAGCTTTCCAGCTTCAGTGGGCCAGCACCAGTGGGACAGGCAGACCAAATCCAGCTGTTCACTAGGGTGGGACAGCATGGAAACTGGCACCTGCTTCCCTGGCTCTTGCCAGAGTAGAATTGTGATTTCCATCTTCAAGTTCTAGCGAGTCTTTAACTATTTCTGATTTAGTTCTTTTATGCCTTTACTTTGCTACTCTTCTGGTCTCTGAGGCAGTGATCAGTCCTTGGCTTGTGAAGAAACCAAAACCAAGTGCTTCTTGGGACAGTGGGAAAGCCCCAGAGCTCCAGAGGGATGTGTGCTTGGACTGCCTGTGGCTCCTGCATGGCCTTGACCACCCTTTCCTGAGAAGGAAACCACATTACAAAGCATATCCTCACCCTTTGGCATCCCATCCTGTGTTCCAGGGTGTCTGGGGGAGAGCTTTTTGACCGCATCGTCGAGAAAGGCTTTTACACTGAGAAGGATGCCAGCACCCTGATCCGACAGGTCCTGGATGCTGTCTACTACCTGCACAGAATGGGCATCGTGCACAGGGACCTCAAGGTATGACCACAATGGGACTCAGCCCTCTGGGCAGGGTTAATGAAGGTTGTATAATTATGGGGATCTAATGCATGAACACCCAGCCTCCCCGAGGACTGGCTCTTTCAGTAAGAAAGTTTTACCATAAGAGGGATGCTCTGAAGGCTCCAAATCCTTCTGTCATAATGGGTTTGAATGGGGACTTGGCAGTCGGTGCTGTGACAGTGGGAGTTGTGCACATATCATGTGGGGGAGAAGTCATTCATCAAGGCAATCAAAGCATTATATTAAAGCAGGAAACTCAGCTGGGATGTGTTTACTGCTGTAACACAGCCTTGCGGATTTGATGTGCTATATTTATTGTTACTTACTAATAATTAGTAACAATAAATCGTGTGGGAAAATCAAATTATTTCCTATGGTGCTATTTGGACCAGTGTTTTTGGAGACATTGTTAACGGTAAAGGCTTCTTCTAAGGAACATTGTGTTGCAGTATGATTTTTAGATGAATTTTCTTTCAGCTGTATTGTGTTTTCGCATCAAAACTGCTCAGCTTTTCTGTCAAAAAAAAAAAAAAAAAAAAAAAGGAAAAAGCCCAAAGCATTATTTATGTAGTTTCCGCCCTATGTCCTAAAACAAGCAGAAAGGTTTGGATTTCACAGCACACAGCTAAACTTCCCCATCTGTGGTATCACAAATAATAAATTAACAGAAGGAATCAGAAAAAGATACAAAAGTCAAAAGAAAATTGGTTTCACTTGCTGAACTAGTTAATTCTATCAAGGTCTACTGCCAGAAATTAAGAATTCAGTGAATGGAATACCACCTCTGGTTGTTTTTTGGAGGGATGCTCCAAACAGGAGTTGCTTTGAATGCTGATGCTCTGGATGCTCCAAAGAGGAGTTGCTTTGGATGCTGATGCTCTGGCCTTCAATTGTCCCCATGTAAAGACAGTGGAATTTGGCTAAATAGGTCATATTGTGTAAAGGCTAAATGAGCATTAATTGAGTCAAGAACCACAAAAATTGTTGTTTTGTTTTGGTTTTTAATTCTTAAATAAAATTTTATCAAATGCATTTTAAAATTAGTTGTGTTTTTATGCAGTCTAGTATTAAAATGCATGTTTGCAATTTTTTTTGCAAACCCTCTTAGTGAAGCTTGTAGTGCTGGAAATGTGGCCTCACTGTTTTGGCCTTAAGATGGGTGAAAAAAAACGTAGTGATGAAAGATACTATTTGCTTTTCATCTCCTCCAAAATGAGTGCTAATGTGAAATGCTGCCTGGTGTAAAATAATTAATGACAGGCATGTTCCAACAATGCCATACAGCAGGGCCAAAACAGAGGCCATTACTGGTGTAACCACCAGCACTGCAGTCCTCCAAGGTGGAGCTGTGCCCAGGACAGGCAGACGTGGCCTTGTTTGGTGAAAAACCTCAGTGCAGCCATTTCCTTCTGCTCTTTGAATCCCAAATTTGAGTCTTTTAACTGTGTGCACCCCATTCCTGCAGGGCTGTGAGCTTTTCCACATCTTACTGCTGCAAGGCTCTTGCCTCAGTCCTCAACACTTCTGCCAGAAGTGGGAAATCTATGTTGTTCACTTCAAAAGAAAACCTAAAATCATAGAAAGTGTATATATATATATATACTTAAGTTTTGCACAAATTTAAGGTAAAACTTTGAATCCACTGGAGGAAACTCTCCACTGATGTCCACAAATAATATTTTATCCTCCATGTTGTGCAGTTTAGTCCTACCAGTCCCAAAGAATGATTTTTTTGTAAGGAAACACTGGTGGGTCTTCCAGCTCCTTACAGTCTTCACAGAATGCCCTCAGTTCCCATTCACTTCCTGCTCCTGTGCTGACGTCCATGGAAATATTCTTGTGTTTATTAGAATTCCACCACATTTCGGTATGGAAGTGTTGTTTGGTATTTTAGCATGACCATCTTTCTCCCAAATTCAAGTTTTAGGAAATAACTTCAGGCTTCTTTCTGCAGCCAGAGGGAGGTCTGTGTCCTCTTAATTCAGATATTCAGTTGTATGAGCTCTTAATATTCCTGTCTTTTAAAGGAAAGCCATATCTCTCACTTTATAACAGATAAAAATTTAAAAATTTTTAAGATTTGAGATCCAGTAACTAGAAAGTGGATTAATCTTCAAATTACTTTCATTTTCCTCACAGAGTTTGTGTAAGGAAATGCTGAATTTAGATCAAACCAATCTTCTCCAGTGGAATTTTTGGGCAAAAATGAACGCTTATTCTTTATTTGTGAGTTTTGTCAGTACCACATCAGCTGTTAAAATGACTCATAAAATATGGTACATGAGGAACACGTACTGTGAGGTTCTATTAGTACAAACATACCATGATAGTGAAAATAAGGATATAATGAGGCTTCTTTATTGTCTCAAAATATCAAGATAAATGCAAGTTTCGGATTATGATCACCCAAAATGAAACTTCTGGGAAAGAACTGCTCTATAAAAATACAATCTTTAAAGCATCTATAACATTTATTGTAATTATGTGTTACACACATACCAAAATAGTGCTTGCTGTGCTGTGGGGAAAAGCAGAACTGTTCTCCAAGTTTCTAATCTAAATAACACAGCAGCAGATAACAAGAAATGGCAGCAGATGAAATCCAGGGTGTACAGAAGGACTGAAAGACTGATCATATCCTCCTGTTGGTACAGAGCCACCTGGTTAACACTTCTTCAATTAAATATCTTGAAGAACCAGAGTTTTGTAAAGTGTTTTTAAAAAAAGTTTAAGTTTTAAATGGTTGGGTTTCTTGGGTTGGGTTTTCCTTACAAAATATGAGTAAGTGAAGAGCTGCGGTGATTTAGCAGAAATTGTTGGAGAATAATTGTCTTTCCCTTAATGCCAGCTCTGCCAACCCCTCAGCAGGTCAGAAGTGCATTGGTAAAAAATCAGGAGGAACTCCAGCCAAGGGTAGACTGTGGCATAAAACTGATTCACACAGTGCCTGAAAACAGTGTCAGCATTATAACAGCCAGTTAAAGAAGTGGCCTGACAAGGTATCATAAGAAAGAAACCAAATAATACAACTTCATAATTATTTTTATAAATATAAGAATTTCCCTTTTTGCCTCAGCCCCAGCTGTCTCACACCCCTGGATGTAGATGCTCCCATGGCCATTGTGTCCCATGGATAAGACCATCACTACATGGCTTCATTCTGGGGTGGGGAACCAGAGAGTGCTTTAACCTCTACTTGAAGCTGAAAGGGGACCTTAGAAAGGGTGGAGGTGGTGTCACACCTCATGCTTCTTTGTCCCCCCTTTCCCCAGAGCAGGAGGTTATGACAATGGAGGAGGGAAGACAGATGCTATTGCTGCTGCACTGCAATTGCTTCTCCTTACCAGCCCAAACTTGGATGTGTCCCAAGAAATCTGATGATGTTTTGAGGCCACAAGATGCTGGACCTTTCTCTGAGTCCAGATATTAAGCAGGGGCAGAAGTGTGCTCTACAGCAAGAGCTTTGCTGTGTAGCAGTAGCACATTTGAAAAAGCCATCCCGAAAAGCTTCTTCTGGAAAAGCTGTCAGCCCATGGCTCAGACAGGAGCACTCTGTGCTGGGTTAGGAACTGCCTGGAGGTTCCAGAGTGATGGTGAATGGTGCTGCATCCAAGTGGGAGCCATGTTGTCTCCCAGGGATCAGTGCTGGGCCCGGTTCTGTTTCATATCTTCATTGATGATTTAGATGAGGGGATTGAGTCCACCATTAGCAAATTCACAGATGACACTAAGTTGGGAGGGAGTGTGGATCAGCTGGAAGGCAGGAGAGCTCTGCAGAGGGACCTGGACAGACTGGTGGGTTGGGCTGATTCAAACGGGATGAGGTTCAACACGGCCAAGTGCTGGGTCCTGCACTTTGGCCACAACAACCCCATGGGGAGCTCCAGGCTGGGCACAGAGTGGCAGAAAGGGACCTAGGAGTCTGGATTGACAGGAAGCTGAACATGAGCCAGCAGTGTGCCCAGGTGGCCAAGAAGGCCAATGGTATCCTGGCCTGTATCAGGAACAGCGTGGCCAGCAGGTCCAAGGAAGTGATTCTGCCCCTGTACTCAGCCCTGGTGAGGCCACACCTCGAGTCCTGTGTCCAGTTCTGGGCCCCTCAGTTCAGGAAGGAGATTGAGGTGCTGGAGCAGGTCCAGAGAAGAGCAAAGAGGCTGTGAAGGGACTCCAGCACAAGTCCTGTGAGGAGAGGCTGAGGGAGCTGGGGCTGTTCAGTCTGGAGAAGAAGAGGCTCCAGGGAGACCTCATCACTCTCTACAACTACCTGAAAGGAGGTTGGAGCCAGGTGGGGGTTGGTCTCTTTTCCCAGGCACCCAGGTGATTCTTGTTTTTTTCTCAGCATAAACAAGCTGCTGTGCTTAGTACTGTTGCATGTTTTCCTAATTGGCTCTAGCTGAAACATCCTTGCTGCACATCTGCTAACTGTAAAGGCATTTCCTTTCTCATAACAGTTTGTTTCCAATGGAGAAGATACTGAAATTCTCTAATACCTAGTGGTTTTTCTTTTTTTTTTTTTAATGCTGTAGAAAAAACATTTCATCACACTACCTGGATTTACCATATTCACCTGCCTTCAAATTAATCCCTATGAAGTGATGATATGTCAGACACATTCCTTAAGGAACAGATTGGCCTCATTTCTTTTTTTGGGGTGCCAAAAAAACTTGACTATCCCAGAAAACTTACTCAGAGCTCAAAGTGTCAGCTTCTTCCACTAATTACCATGCAGGAGTCTGGAGAAGATCTCTTATAGGTTACAAGAATAACTCTTTAGGATTTAGGGAGACCAAATTACATTATATGTATGATGTAACTAAGAATTGTATTAAATGCAAGACATCAGCCAACAGATGTTGTTACTGGATTTACTTATTCAAAACCCATCTTGCTTTTTCTCCTTTCTAGCCTGAGAATCTGCTCTACTACAGCCAGGATGAAGAGTCAAAAATCATGATCAGTGACTTTGGATTGTCAAAGATGGAGAGCAAAGGAGATGTGATGTCCACAGCCTGTGGGACTCCTGGCTATGTTGGTAAGAGATTTGGTTATATTGTCCATCCACTCTTCCAGCTGCAATGCAGACACATAGTGAAAAGGAAGTAATACTTATAATACTTTTTTTCTAGTGCTGCTACATAGTGCACATGAGATTTTACAGATGTGTGTTAGATTTCAGAAGTTGCTGGTGCTCTGTTTTATGTGCTCTTCTCCCTCAGGTCCCAATCCTGCAATCCAGCTCTGGGTTTATGGGATTTACTTTTGTGTTTTTAATCCTTTGCAGAATGAGTCTTCTCAAAGACTCTGCTTGTGGGTAAATCAGGAGCACTTGAAGCATAGCCTCAAATGTATTGATTCTACAAGCACCTTCAAAACCAAAAAGCTTTACCTAGTGTAGTGTATTATTTTAATAATGAAGTATAGCTTTTGCCTGATTGTCCTGATAGAAGATGATAAAATGAAAGAGTTACATTTATTCAGACATACACAGTAATCCTCTCTTACAGCTCTGTTAAGTTACTGACTCTTGATGTCATTATGCAAAAGCTCTTTAAATCCTTGGGTCTCCTGTAATTTGATTCCTATAATTTATTCTTTACCCTCCTGTCCATTCAGTCACCATTTTAGCAGGCTGCTGATGATCAGTTTTTACCAGCTTATCCTTTTAAAAACATGAAAGTAACTGAATATTTGAGCAAACTCTATTTAAAATGCTCACTTCACACATGAGACAGGTCCAGCAAGCCTGAGCCTCCTACAATACCAAACCAGTCAGCTGAGACAGTAAAATTAATCTCTGGGGTATCCATGAAATCCATGAAATGAAAGTGACAATGACTTACCCAGGGATAGATTTATCTCACATCTTTCCAGTAGGGAAGACCTCTTTCAGAAATCAGAGAGAGGCTTCTTTTGCTTGGCAGCTGCAAAACTCTCACCTCTGTTTTCATAGCTCTGATGACAACACGGTATGAGAACTCAAACAATTGATGCAGTTATGATGAAGATGATCAGAGGGCTTGATCACCTCTCCTGAAGTTCAGGTTGTTCTGAAGAAGCCTAGGGAAGAGAAGGCTCCAGGAATGTCTTACAGAGGCCTTCCAGTACCTGAAGGGCCCACAGGAAAACTCAAGAGAGACCTTTTACAAGGACATGTAGTGACAGGACAAGGGGTAATGGCTCTAAATAAGAAGAGGGTAGATTTAGGTTAGGCATTAGAAAGAAAATCTTTAGAGTGAGGCTGGTGAGACACTGGCCTGGAGAACCTGTGGATGCCCCATCCCTGGAAGTGTTCAAGGCCAGGATGAATGGGGCTTGGAGCAACCTGGTCTAATGGAAGGTGTCCATGCTAATATCAGGGGGTTGGAACTAGATGATCTTTAAGGTCCATTCCAACCCAAATCATTGGTGATTCTCAGGTATACCTTTTTCCAGGGATTATCTTCATGCTGCACAGGCACATTCTATCCTGATAATGTCAGGAAAAGAAACAGGTGTCTGTCTCCATCATGAAGCCATCAGCCCATCGTTCTTTTATTTTGAGACATCTGAGTCACTCTGCACTCCGTACATCCTGAATAGTTGTCTTGTGTAATCACACCAGACTGGAAATCTTCTTCCAAAGCACTGACAGGAATTGAGCTGAGACAGCAATTTTTGCTGTCAGCTCTCCTGTACTTCATTAACATGGTTTGTTTTATTCTGAAGTGGGCACTGACTAGAATAAGCCTGAGAGATGCAGAAAAGCTCAGAGGATATTTGTGGAAGCACTGATGAAAATGATGGAGTGTGACTTCTCAGGCACTACAGTGATCTCATATGGCCTTTCATTGGATCCATTTACATAAGAAAACTTGCTCCTTTGGAGAGGGAGAATGTAACACAAAAGGTGGTGCTTTGAGAGATGTTTGAGAGCTCCAGTTTCTCGAGGTATGGGCACTGATAGCTGCACAAGTGCCTCCAGGCCTGTTGTTACCTTACTGAGCTGCAGGATTTACTCACTGGGGTTCAAGAGGTCATGGCCACTTATTTCTAAAGTGCTGACAGGAATTTTCCCCTCTCTCACAAAGAAAACATCTTTAAATGTTTGTTCTATTTCTTGTTGTGCACAGGAGACAGCTCCCATTTAGTGCTGCTTTTAAAAAATATAACTGGTTGCCCAGATGACATTTTCTGAGCAAAGAAGTTTTTTGTTGTCAGCTGCTGTGGTGATGCCCACAAATGAGCCTCTGTGCATGTTAACACCTGATGACATGGCTTCTGCATACATGGACAGCAATTTGTCTGCGTCCAAAAGCTTTCATGACTTCCAGCATCACTCCAATTTGCAACACCTGTATAAAATGCCCTCAACTAAATGGAAGAGTGCTTCCCCCTCATGGCAACAGGAATATATGTTCTTGTCTGGATCAGGGAAGACATGGGCCACAGTGTTGGCCCATGAAGTGTCCTCTCTGCCAATTTTTTTTTTGGGGGGGGGCTGTTTTTCCAGCCATTTTGCCAAGCATTGAAGTAACTCTCAGTGGTCCATCACTTCAAATGAAATTCCTGGTGCTTTTCTTTAGAGATATGTAGAATATCTCATTTTCTAAGATACTAGGAGGATTCAATTATTTTTGTCAGTTTAAACACTGTGCTTTTAAATTACTGGAAAAAATTAGGCATATTGTCACATGCCAAAGGCACCAGGGCAATGGTTAAGAAGTCACTATTTGCTACTCTTTATACCTCTTTATCTCCAGAAACAGATCCAGTCAGATCCCACTGTGTAGGGTGCTAGATAAGCTTCTGACTTGGTAGCTAACCTGATTTTAAGTCAGATCTTCTGCCCTTTGCAATTATTTGCAACTGTGCAAGGCCTCCTGTCATTTCTGCCCAATTTTGCTCATTAAGGATATACTTTCAGCTCTTTGTGTTTCAGTTTTTCTTAGTTTTAGCCCCAAGGTGGGTGGTACCCAAGACACTACATTCCTGTTGCTGTGGTTCAGCAAATCATTGAATAAGTGAGGGTTTAATTAGAATTAAATCTCTTAATATAATACTGGGTTTTGTTCTGAACATTAAAGTATTACTTATCAAATTAGAGTATACCTTAAATATGCATAGCATATGCATTAGCACATTAGGTCTTAAGGCTCTGGCTTATGGATTGAAGAGAATTTGGTCCTATGGTGAAATGTTGACAGTTTGGATAATTTAATTCATTTAGACTTAGCTGAGGCACTTTTGTTAAACCTAAATGTTTACCTACTGAAGAGGAAACTGATAGTGCAACCTCTTCTAATGAAAAGGTCTTCCATTTTCTTTTCTGCTCAGGACTCTTATCTCTCTGTTTCTTTTGGAAGGAGGCAAAGCGATGAGCTAGGACTAGACTTGTAGATAGCACCTAAATTGGGTAAAATGAGGCAGCTTGTGTGTTTCATTTCATGGCCCATTAGGTGTGTGAACTGACCTTCAGGGATCCTGCCCGTCTTCTATTCTGGAGAAGTGGTGTTTTCAAAACCCTGAGTGACCTGTGTGATTATAGGCAAGATCTGTGTAAGATCTGTAGTGATCATACACGGGCTGCTCAGCTCGAGACTTTTTATAAGAAATTAATTTTCTTGAAGAAGTTGTTCAGAAGTGCCTGAAAATGAATTTCTCTGGAGGTCTGTCAAGTTGGTCCCTCACCAGAAGGTGACTCCAGTCATTCAGCTAATTCCTCCAAAGACATTTTTTAGCTGTTTGGGAATTAGGTCTTAATGACTGACTTTTGGTGAGAGCTGATCTCTCAAAAACTTCAGTTTCTTCTGCAGATGGGAATTAGACTTGCAAAACACTTACAAGCACTGAAGTTTGGAAATAATGTTAGAAAGCCTGTTTTAGACAATCTGATCTCCTTTTACATGAATGCTGAATTGCAAACTGTGTTTGTGGCTGGCTAATACCTTAATCCTACTGAGATTTAAAAGTCTTGCTCTGAGTCCCAACCCAAAGTCAAGTAAAATTTTCTTGATTGGGCTGGATCCTGAATGTGTGGTTGGTCCCTGTACACACCACCTCACTCACTGTTTTTATTTTCTGTGGTGCTTCTGTGAAAGGTCCTTTCACACCTTTAACTACATTTAAGTATGCAATAGATTTCCATGTTTAATTTTGACTTATGTGGTTTCCTTTGAGCTAAAGGTTTGAAAAATTCAATAAGCCTTTGGAATATCCTCATTAGCAAAAAGCAACCCGAGGAGTCATTGAGGCAGTAACTTGAGTAATGAAGTAAAACTAAATTATGGGGACTGCTCTCACTTGGGTTTGCTCAGGCACAAACTCATGACAGTGTGATCATTCAGCTCCATTGTTGTATCCTGAAACAGAGTTCACTTGCATGTGGTTGTAGCTGCATTATGTCCCATAAAAGCTATCTAAATCTGACTCTAACCTGAAATACGGACAGCAGGAGCACAAGAAGCCAACAGACAGGCACCAAAACCCTGAGGACCTTTGGAAACAGTCCATAACTGCACAGTCTTGGGCAACCAGAACAAGATGAACACTTGAGGTCTGTGTGAAAGAGAGCAAGAAGTTGTTTTCATTCCAGGAGTCAGTGGGAGAGGGACTCCAGTCTTTTGGTGAGGATGCGTCATATGCTGCTATGGCTGTTTGCATCATGAGGAAGATGCTTTGTATGGTGCCCAGATGGCCAAGAAGGCCAACAACATCCTGGCTTGTATCAGCAATAGTGTGGCCACCAGGAGAAGGGAGGTGATTATCTTCCTCTACTCAGCACTGGTGAGGCCACACCTCAAGTACTGTGTCCAGTTCTGGGCCCCTCGCTACAAGAAGGACATTGAGGTGGAGCATGTCCAGAAAAGAGCTACCAAGCTAGTGAGGGGCCTAGAGAATAAGTCATATGAGGAGTGTCTGAGAAACCAACATCTGATCTCTATTCAGGGAAATCATCAGGTGATTATCCATTAAACAAAATGTAGAGGAAATGTTTATAGGCAGGGACCTGAATCAGTCAAAGCCCAAAGGCCTCTGTATGAGTTCCAGGCTTTGTGGGAGTTGTGGAACATTCTGCTGAACCAAGCAGACACCACCTCTGGATGGGAAGGACACCAATATTCCTGGCCTTGCTCACTCCCACCTCTCATTGGACCTATATGAAACTGTGTATTTTGCACAGTCAGTGTAAAACAGAAATGAATCCAAGTTTCTTTGGGGGCACCATCCCTGGAGATATTCAAAAGACATGTAGATGAAGTGCTACAGTAGATGATTAAGTGGTTAGGGGTGTAGGGTGGATGGTTGGACTAGGTGGTCTTAGAGGCCTTTTCCAACCTTGATGATTCTATAAAGAACTGGGCATGTTAAATTTAGAGAAGAGAAGGCTGAGGGGAGACCTCATTGCTCTCCACAGCTACCTGAAAGGAGGTTGTAGGGAGGTGGATGTTGGCCTCTTCTCCCAAGTGAGTAATGACCGGGACCAGAGGAAATGGTCTGAAGTTGCAGCAGGGGAGGTTTAGATTAGATATTAGGAAGAATTTCTTTACTGAAAGAGTGGTCAGGTACTGGAACAGTCTACCAGGGAGGTGCTGGAGTCACCATCCTTGGAGGTATTTAGGAAACGTGTAGATGTGGCACTTCAGGGCATGCTCTAGTAGCCAAGATTGTAGGGGGTTTTTTTGTTGTTGTTATTGTTGTTTTGGGGTTTTTTTTTGCTTATTGCCTGTGTGCATGGTTGGCCTCAGTGATCTCAGAAGTCCTTTCCAATCACAAGGATTCTGTGATTCAGCTCACCCCCCAAGAGAAGGGATGGATTTGTCCTTTGTGCACCCAACCATCAGTGGTGTGGGGTTGCTTCTGTCTGTCCAACTTCTTAAGTACCTTCGAGCATCCTGAGTACTGGGGCTGGTGCCATCTCCCTTTGATGTCCCTTACAAACTCTTCCCCCATCTTCCCTCTTGGATTTCATGGCCATCTTCTACCCGCACAGCCCATTCATCTTTCCCCTTCTTTACGTGCAGGTCCTGCCTATATATATGATGAGAACTGGCATTAAAAACCAGCTGAACTTCTACTGCTGGCTTGCACCAGGCCAACATGCTTGGCCAGTTGAGCTGTGTCCCTGCTCAATGCAAGCAGGTCCCTGGTAATTTTAACCCTATTTAGATCTTTTTATTCCTCCCACGCTTCCAGCAGGCTGCTGGTTTGTCACTCCTATGGGGATCTTCAAAACCTTCACCCTTTGTTCAGAGGCCTTGTTCCTTCTGGCATGCAGCTTGTGGGAAGCCACATAAATGACAGAAAATAGCATTAAGCTGAGTTCTTGTGAGACAGCAAAATCTGCTGGGAGTAGCACCATCATGGGAGTGAAGAAGAATCCCTTTTATGTATGAGGCTGGTATGAAGAACAGGCACCCTCATGACTTCTACAGTTTGTTCCACAGGCTTAAAGTATCAGAACAATCCCCATTACTTGAGCTCTTTGCAAGAACATGGATTGCTGTTTTGGCATCCATCAGCTGCATTTTTAGGAAGCTTATTAACATAGCTGTGCTCACTGGGGGTAATGTCATGGTGGTCTGAAAGGTTTCCAAATATTCCTGCTCTGTACCTTTTCTTAAACCCTCCATTTGAAACAAACCTGTTATTATTAGTGTTTTTTTCCCTTAATAAAACCAAAACATAACTAAACAAAGAAAACCCTATCTGGATACTAGTGGATCATCTAGCCTTGAAGAGGAGTGCTTTAGGAAACAGATCTTTACTTACCTGTAGGTGGGATGAGGCCCTGGGACAATTACCCAACAATTTACCTGCCACATGTTACTCATTATCCATTCTGATTTGGTCTGAAACAGGGTTCCTGGATGTGGAGGAAGGTTCTGGATTTCCTTCCTTGCCTCCCCTGTCTCTGATTGACTGTTGTGCAGCATTTGACCCCACAGCCATTCCCTGAGGAGGTGCCATACTGGAAGCCTGGCTGGCATTTTCCCAGTGCTAGAAATGGAAGTTTTGACTTTCCAGTTCTCCTTACTGCTGTTTTGTCTCCTCAGCCATCAGTGTTGATCCTGCATTGCTGTCAGCTCCTGGATTTCATTGCATCTCCTGCTTTTGCCTCTTGGCACTTACCTACCATTATTTCTAAGAACTCATCTGACTTGTTTTTCAGCTCATTGCATGTTTCCATCTTTTCCATTTATCAGAGGCAGATGATGTTTAGCTATGTTGTCCTGCTCATGTTGCGTGTCTGCTCTTTGGAACAACAGCCAAAAGCAGCCATTTGGCTTTAATATAATTATTTAAACCTTCTAGTTTTTTTCCTTAAAGTTTACTAAAGCTGAGGTAATAATCTCACATTTGCTTTGGCCTTGGTCCTGCGGTCTTACCTGCTTCACAGCCACCATACACAGCTGTGGCTTTCTGTTATCAGTGCTCTTCACTTCTTTAAAACAAAGAGAAGTGCTCCAGCACAGCGTTGATGTTTTAAGAGGGAGAATCCTTATACAGTTCACATCCCTTCATCTCAGATTTGTTTTCTGTTCTGTTATGTTAATGTGACATATCTGTATAATGTCAGGAGCTCACTAGGATCCTTGGTGCTCAGGACTCATTTGCATAATATTTTCTTCGGGGGGATATAACATCTAAAATGTTTACTAATCTTGAAAATGACACAAACAGGAGCAGACAGTCACAGGGAGAAGAGATGTGTGAATAAAGTATTAGGAATTTGGAAGGACTGAAGCACTGGAAGACGCTTAATCACCTAAGGACAGGGAAAATTACCTCCCTTCTTCAGTATGTTCTGTCACAAGGGATGAGACAAAAAAGAAGCGGAGACTCACAAACCCTATTTGATGCACATTTTGAAAAAAAAGTTGTTTATTTTTAGGGGAAAACTTAGGACAGAAAGAGTCAGGTTAAGGGGCACAAGGGTAGTCTGGAAAGGCTGTACCAAGATACTTTGATGTACAACTGGTTTATATAAGAAAAGTGTAAGTTTGCCAGACTCTGCCAGCTTTCCAGGTTTTTCAAGGGGCCATGGTAGGCCAAATAGGATGGCTCTCTAGTGCTTTATTCTTTTATCCCAAATTCACCCCCACCAGACTGGGTAGCACCAACCTGACACATAGACCCATCTGTTGGGAAAGGAGTTGCCTTTGGGGTGCCAGCTGAAGGTGCCAGTTGTATTTCTGCAGCTCTGGCCCCTCTTGTAGTAAGAACATTTTAACCTTTGTCTTGATAGAGTACATCAGCATGCCCGTGTCCTGGAAGGAGTCAGAGGCTTCTTGGGAACTGGAGTGCAGGTTTCTGCCAAGCACCTAGGGCCAGATTAGGAGTCATTCAAGCTAGGTACAGTGGAAAAAAACCTCCTTTGGCACATTGTGTGTTGGGAGTATTCACTCATTACAGCAGTGATTAGCAATATATGAACAAACTTGTAATTTCTTATGCATGCAGTTGTCCCATTTTGCTGTGTCACTTGAAGACTGAGTTATTTACCCTGTACTGCCATATCCCAGTCTTCAAGAATGATCAAAATCGAGCTGCCAGCTATATTTCTATCATATTGCCCTGGATTTTATTCCTTTTCACAATGTCTCTGCAGTGTGACTTAGCCCTTGCCATCATTCTGCTGCATGTAGAAAGGCATCCTGGATGCCCTCATCTGCCCTGTGTACTGCCTTCCCTTAAATCCCTTCTGTAAGTTCTCATGTCCAAGCACAAGAAAGTGCTTTTTTCTTTCTCATTATTGCTTCCTGTTCCCTTCCTTGCTGGCACTTTTGACCTGAGTTTTGTTGACTTGTCTAGCTTAAGAAAATAACTCTTTGAAGAGTCCTCACCAGCACACCAAAGCATGTGTAGCAACTGCATGTAAAGCTCAAATTTTAATACATTTATGTGCTTCACAATTTTTCCACTATTCAAGTATCTAACTGCTTTGATGTTGGTAGCAGAAGAAGGTGTACCCCTAAGAAATATTTTTGCTGGGACTTGCCCCTTCATTATTTTTTTGCAGCATTTGAACTCCAAAGTATTTAGAGGAAATACTGTGCTTTTTAAAACCCAGTGTGGCAAGTCTGCTGTAGGAATGCCACAGGCAGTGATTTCTTGCATTATTGTGTACATTTTGCTTTGAAAATAGCAAAAGCTTCTTTACATGAAAAAGATTAGAGTCACAGGGTTTTCATATTTAGGTTTAAGCGTTTGCACTGCAAGATCCCAACAGGGAAGGCATAATACTCCTGGCTCCCAAACAAAAATCTGCTTTTTAAACTCTCCCTGGTGTTTGGGAGGAAAGCAGACCCACAGAGAGTTTCAATAAATGGCCAAGCTCTCACTCCTAGCAAAATTCAGACTATGGTGGCTAAAAGCTATAGAGGCATAAGGTTCAGATCTTTTGTTCATGTGTCCAACTCCTGCTATTTTTCATTTTTCCCTCTGAGGGGTCTGTGGTTCTAGAGGCAGGAGGACAAATGGATCCCTCTGAGTCTGATATCTTACAGACTTTGGAAGGCAACTGCTGGGAGGAGGTATGGTGGCAGCTCTCCTTCCTCTCCTGCAGATGTAACTTACCAATTCCTTGACTCATTACACTTTTTGAGTTGCCTGTTGAAACCCACAATTTGGCAGCAGAATGTGGTGGACCTGAAAGGCTGTCAGGGTGAATGTGCATCTCAGCACCAGTGCCAGGCTCAGTGTTCTTTTCCTCTCCAAGTGTCCAGAAGTTCCTCTGACAGGGAGGTGATGGCTCTCTGACTCTCGTGGACTTTTCTGTGCTTAGTTTTGTTTTATGACCATGGAGTCAGAAAATAAGGAGTTTGCTTCAATATCAGAGTCATCCTTCTCTGTGAGAATACCAGCTTCAAAACCATCAGGATTGTAGCAAGGTGGGTGTTGGTCTCTTCTCCCTATAACAAGTGATAGGAGGAGATGAAATGGCCTCAAGTTGTGCCAGAGCAGGTTTGGATTGGTTATTGGGAAGAATTTCTTCACTGAAAGGGTTATCAAACACTGGAACACGCTGCCCAGGGAAATGGTGACATCACCATCTCTAGAGGTGTTTAAAAGCCTTTTAGTTGTCATGCTTAGGGCCATGGTTTAGCAACAGGCTTGGTAGATTAAAGTTAATGGTTGGAATGCATGATTTTAAAGGTATTTCCCAACCAAAATGATTCTGTGATCTTATACAAGATATTTGCAGGTGCAAGGGCTGTGTGTGGAGCGCAACATAAAGTCTCAGGGAGCTTCAAGTTTCAGGGTCCTACGTCCTGTCCGTATTCAACTGTTTGGGTTGTAACATGTGCTTGTTTCTCTTTTTGCTTTCAGCTCCTGAAGTGCTGGCCCAGAAACCCTACAGCAAAGCTGTGGACTGCTGGTCTATCGGGGTCATTGCATACATCCTGTGAGTATCTGTTGGATTTTCAGTCACAGGCAGGTTTGGGACCTGCATTCTCCCCCACCACATAGTTACCCACTTAGTCTGAGCCAAAGAAGTTAATTTCTGACACTTGTTATCCAGAGTATCATGAACCCTGGACACCTCCCAGTTACAATAAGGCTGAAATGTGAGCAGAAGTGGTAGGAGATGAACTGGGATCCTTTAAACCTGTGTGAATTAGTTTGGGCTTCTCCAAGTTGAGGCAATAGTGAACCCTCCCCTGCTCAGTTTAGCTTTGACAACAAACAAACTTGGCCATGTCCACAGGGCACAGGATCATAGCCATGGATGTATCCTGGTGTGCCACTTCTCTCCAGATGTCAACGTAATGGATTTTCATTCCCTGGGAAGAGCACAGAGGGATATAAGGGGGGAGAGCTTTTCATATGATGCAATGAATTATTTTCATTGAAACAGAACACAAGGTTCTGAGAATTTACTGAAAATGAGGGATCCATTTCAACACCCCCAACCACCAGGTTCAAAAGGAGAGGGTGAACTGACTTCTGCTCTGTCAGTTCTGTCACTCTTCCATCAAGCTGTTAAACTTCTGCATTCAGGACTGAAATTTGCTCCTCTAATGGGTCTAAATGTTGCTCATAAGAGTGGGGGTTGGTTGCTTGAGAAAACCATGGAGCCAGGACTTCTGTGCATTCTCTGAAGGGGTGGATAGGTCTCAGATCTCATGTTTATGGAGATTTAGTGCCTGTCTTCATTCAGTACTGGTCACCCTTCTTCACAAAGGCTCACTATGATGGCTTAGATTGGAAAAGACCTCAGGAAGCCCTATCTTGAGATCAGACCAGGTTGCCTAGTGCTTTCTTCATTTGGATTTTAAATCCAAATGCAGATGGAGACTGCACAAAGTTTCTGGGCAACCTGTTCCACTGTTTAACTGTCCACATGGGGAAAAAGGTTTTCCTTATACCCAGACTTGGCTACATGAATTCTAGCAGCCAGTACTCTAGATATGGGTGTACCTGAAGTGCTTGATCCATGAAAGTAGGTAATTCACTGACTGAACCAGCAACAACACCTGGAAGGATTTTAGAGGTGTCCTGGTCACTATGGTGATAGGGATACTCTGGTACCAGGTTAATGCTCTCCAGAGAGTGGCAACCATAACATTTCTGGGCACCATCACCTGAATCCCAGCCCTGTGTGCATGAACATATAAAACCACTGCAAATTTTTGAGTGGAGAGGAAAATGCAGAATTTTTTTGTGAACCTGATGGGAGACTCTCTCTCCCATCTCACGGACCTACTTTGATGGGGTAGGGTCTGGTCTGTGCTCAGAGCTTGGGCTTCTGAGTCCATGAATGCCATTCAGATAACAATTACACTGGTTGCTTCTGGGGCAGATTTTGAAGCAGGAGCCATTCACTCAGCTCTTCAAGAAGAGGTCACCATGGGCTGACCACACAGAGCACAACGAGCCTGTTCCTTTTGTGCAAGAGGGCACAGAGCTGCCGTGTAGCTGTTGACTGCAGGGGAAACAAGTGACTTTTCATGCCATCATTACCAGTCCTTTCCCTTTTTTTTCAATTTTTCCCTTTTACACAACTGTCACAGTTACAGAAGACTGAAGGGAAACGCAGCTCCAATGACGCACAGCATTAAAGCATTCCTACTTTGTTCCCTTTCTCTTTATGCAAACATTTCATGGCTTGTCAACATGAATAACTTTTTGATGGTGTAGTAGAACTATTTTTGCCAGGACAAATATCATTGTTGGATTATCCACTCTGTGAAAATGTTTGTTCCTTACATTTTCATTTAGTCTTGAGCATAAGCTACATGCTACTCAAAATAACTTTTTAATATTAAAAGAGTATATTTATTTGCACGTATGTTTATTTATTTGAAACAAGGCCCTGCCTAAAATCATCAGTTTTATGACTGGATTTGCCAATACACATGAATATTTGAAAACTTCTTGAGTACAAAACTTTTCAGGGGGATGGGTTTAATTTAGAGCGACCATCAACAACGAGATGAAAAAAACTTTGCATAAAAAAGCAAAAATCAACAGTGCTGATTCTGACTTTGTAACAAAGCCCAGAGGGATGTGTGACAGCAGTGAGGAAGACAGCATGCATGCTGGAATACCTCAGAGGCTGTGTCACATATCCTTCCTCAGTGCTCTTTTAGATGAGGATGGTGTGCTGACCCAAACCACCATCTTCCACATGAAACCTAAGCATGGAGGGGCCACAGGCTGGGGTTTTTTTGACATTTTTGATCCTTGCCATCCATGGCAGGACAATCAGTCAGAATATTTTCTGTTGCTTTTGTAGCACTTTGTTCACCACCAGGAGGAAGGGCGTTGCAGGTTGAAGACAGCAGAACTTTGCCTCACTTCCAGGCTCAGCTCATTGTCAGATATTCACCATGACAATAGGTGTCTATCTGGCAGCCCACAGGAGGGGTGAACTGTTGCATTCTGGCTGCCAGGAGATACACTTGACTCTGCTTTCCCCCAAGTTTTCAGTCCCTTTCCTCCATGGTTCATGCACCAAAGGTCTTTTTTTGCTGTCAGACATGTTGTTGGTTTCACTTGTTGCTTTTATGAATCTTATATAATATGGATGAAGCACTCCTAAGCAGTGTGTCCTCTGCCACCCTATTAGCAAAGACATCTTTGATAGGTGGAAGGTTTCAGTCTCATTCATAAACTTCCCCCACTTCCATTGTGAGTTACACAGCTCTTGCTGTAAGGTTCACCTCAGTCATTTCCTGCTCTGTTTTCTAAATCAGCATGTGCTGGGCTTGTCAAGAATCTGCATGTGCACTCCTAAAATCCAAATTCCCCATTTGCTGCATGGGGAATTCCCAACCTGAAGGCTTAAATCAGTTTGGTAAGAACGAGTCCCTTTGAATTCGTGTTTGCAGGACAAGGAAACCTTTTCAGGGTTTCTGTACTTCATATCATAAGGACCTGATCTGTGTTATGTACAGTCAGAATGAATGGCAGTAATGTGCTGCTGTAGAAGGAGCATGGTAATGTGTTTGCCACACACTACTACTGCTTGGGTGGTTTGGGTCTGAGATCAACCCACCTCCTTGACTGTTTCACTGTGTGAGCTCCATTCTTCAGCTCTTATTACAGTCAACAGCACTCCTGGGATAATTTTGGTTGTCCTCATGTAGGTGCTTAGCACTGTTTCAGTCACCTACAGTGACCTCCTGCCTGGTCTCAGGCTGTGGCTGTAGGATGGTCCTACCCTCATGGCATACCTGCTGGCCCTGGGACAAGGGTCCTGTGCACTTGACAGCTTCTCCAGTGGCACGAGGCTCTGCATGAGGGCACCTCACCCCAGCCTGGGTGGATGCAAGCAGACATTTCACCAGGATGTGCCTTTCGCTGGGGTGTCTGGGACAGCCACATAATCCATGTGGCTGTTGGCAAGTGAAACACACTGCAGAGACCTTCCTTCTGGAGAGGCAGGTGGAGACCAAGCAGGAGACCATGGACCATGTCAAATAGCACCAGATGTCCATGCAGAGTCTACTGGATCACACCCTCTGTAGTCAGCCCCCTGCCTTCACAGTACAGTCTCATCTGCTTCAGGGTACATTTGCATCACTCTCCAGACTTGGTTGACTCCATCTCTGTTGACTGGGATGGGAGTGTAGAAACCCAACCCATATCTTGTGTGACTTCACCTTGAACTGGATCTCATCCTTGCTTCCAAGAATGGCCAGAAACTGCAAACATGGCCTCATAAGAAAGTGGATGTCAGGGGTACCATAAAGCCAGAGAGGAAGACAGGTCCTTCCCTGAGCTGGTAGGAAGAAGCCATTCTGGGGTGTCCAAGACCACCAATTTAACTTGTGGGTTTGCTGTCTCAGTTCCACACCACTGGAGGGAACAGAGCCAGCAGAGAGTCACCTTGCACACCAGAACATGGTGCTGAGATGCCCTGAGCACTAGAATAGCCACCCTGGTGCAATGCTGGTAGTTTGTCCTGCCTAGAGCAGAAGTTGACAATTCCAACATGTCACCACACACAGACAGATATG
Organism: Florisuga fusca; assembly: GCA_038090715.1. Classification (NCBI taxonomy): domain Eukaryota; kingdom Metazoa; phylum Chordata; class Aves; order Apodiformes; family Trochilidae; genus Florisuga; species Florisuga fusca. The sequence goes on from JAAWXA010000007.1 coordinate 17,105,214, forward strand.
CCATTTCCAGCTCCACAGTCAGCACAGTTGGAGCTATGTGCATGTGCCCAGGCCATTCAGAGCCATATTTATGCATAGGGCAACCCAAGCACATTGTCTTGCATCCACCTCCCCACCTCTCCCACAAATCCTCACAGCCACTCTGAACAGGCTGGTGTCAATTAAGATGGGAACTCAGGGGAATCCAACACACAGGCCAGGCATAAATTAAAGATGCTTTGAGCTATTATTATATCAAGTGGTTTGAGTGCCTCCAGACACAGACTCAGTCTCACATGAGAGTCTTCAGTTTATGGCAGTGGGAGAACAAACTGTTTCTGGGGCACTGATGCTCTAGTCAAGTATTTGTTTGTGTGATATGCAAAGTGAAGGAGATCCTAGGAAAGAATACCTTTGTTTCAGTGCCAGTCTCTTATGCTTCTTGTTAATGTCAGGCAGATTGCAGAGGCTGCAGCAGCCTCTTTTTATCACAAGCTGGTTTGCATGAGAAGTCATTATTCATATGAACTAATTTTAGTAGCCTGAGATTTCCTGTTACTGCAGTTGCAATACTTTTCAGTTTCAAACAGCCTCGCTGTTGAGCTCAGCTTCCTACTTATTCCAAAGTAGTTTTGATAATGTGTTCATCTTAAAAATATAAAGCATAAGAAAAACGAGAGACTTCACTGGATTCCCAGCAGCTGGATTTTGGATCTGTTGGGGTCACATCAGGGTTTACAAAAGCTTGGGGAGCTAAAGTACTGATTGCACTCCTATCTGATATAATGATTAAACTAATATACACAAAAAACAAAGCACCTGGGGCCACAGAGAGCTCTGCCTCAGTCCCTTGTTATTTGTACTCAACACCTACTGTCTCTTCTGCACTAGGCTGAACACATTTTGCCCTGAATTTTCTTCTGATTCTGTTCATTGGTAGGACAAGAGAATTACTGATTTGTTCTTATTTATAAACAGCGAGTATCTGGAGATTAATCATAGAATTGTCTGGGTTGGAAGGGACCTCAGAGATCATCAAGTCCAACCCTTGCTCCACTACTGCTGTAGTTACTAGCCCATGGCACTGAGTGCCACATCCAGTCTCTTTTTAAATATCTCCAGGGATAGAGAATCCACCACCTCCCTGGGCAGCCCATTCCAATGTCTGATCACCCTCTCGGTGAAGAAATTCCTTCTAATATCCAACCTAAACTTGCCCCGGCACAACTTGAGACTGTGTCCTCTTGTCTTGCTGAGAGGTGCCTGGGAAAAGAGACCAACCCCCCCCTGGCTACAACCTCCTTTCAGGGAATTGTAGAGAGTGATGAGGTCTCCCCTGAGCCTCCTCTTCTCCAGACTGAACAGCCCCAGCTCCCTCAGCCTCTCCTCATAGGATCTGTGCTCCAGTCCCTTCACAGCCCCCTTGCCCTCCTTTGGACCTGCTCCAGCACCTCAATCTCCTTCCTGAACTGAGTGGCCCAGAACTGGACACAGGACTCCAGGTGTGGCCTCACCAGGGCTGAGTACAGGGACAGAATCACCTCCTTGGACCTGCTGGCCACGCTGTTCCTGATCCAGGCCAGGATGCCATTGGCCTTCTTGGCCAGATCTTGGGTCATACTTTCCAGTACTTCTTTGCTGCCGAGTTGGTTTTGATTTTCAAGTAGATGTGCATGAAATCAATGTTTGCATGCAAAGATTAAAAAGTACAAAGTATGTTATACCAGAAGGAGTTTCCACCATCCTGGAGTCATGTGTCAGGAAAAGCTGGTCAGTCATCTTGCCTGCCTGGCATCACACACAAGCCTAAGGAAGAAAGTGAGGAATACCTTAATTGTGCAGAGGAGGGAGATGGAGTGCAGGCAAAATGTACCCAGGAATGTTGGGCTGCTCAGGAAAACACAGTTAAACACTGGGAAGCAACCCCAAATGATTGCTCCTTATTGCTTGCTTCCTAATTTGTATTTTATTACCCATGCTAAAATATGTCCTTGTCCACCATTTTGTAAGGGCAACAGTGTCAACCAGTATGAGGGTCCATTCCCAAAAGCAGAAGAAATATATTTGTTCATCCCTATAAATAGTGCTCGGATGAGTTCCCACACCATACAGCTCAGGTCTTTGAGCACTTTCTGAATTCTTTGCTTTAATCTCACTATAAAATTTCTTGTGAAACTCCGACCAGAGCCTCTTGTGCTACTGGCTGTACAATGGCCATGCAAGTGGGCTCTTTAGTATTGCCCCCAGTATGTAATGAGAGCTTGCAGGGGGTTGTGTTCTCTGCCAGGTGAGATGATGTTCCTGGTATTCCTTTTGTGCTCTCCTGATGGCTTCTAGAACTTACTTCTTCAGCATCTTTCCCCTGTACATCCACCTATGTTTTTCTTGTCTGCAACCCATTCTTTTTAAGGCAAGACTGGGAATAGGAGGTTAAGGAAAAATCTGTTGCTGATGTGGTAAGGTTGCTAAATAATTCTGGAAAGCTTTTATTTGGTGAAACTGCGAGAAAATGATGACAACTAATAGCTGCCTGAAGCTCCCCCAGGACAATGCAGGATTTTTTCACATTGAAGACAGAAGGGTTATTTTTGTCTTTCTGCATATCTGAAGAAAACCAGCAGAACCTCTTACATTGAGGTCATTTTTTTCACACAGAAATGTCCAAGCAGATGGAACTGAAGCTGGTGAGATTCTGATTCTGTAAAAATTAAATAAAAACTTATTATGGACTTTGGAAGTTAGCCCAGTTGATGGCAGTCCAGCAATATTTCCTCCAGCCATAAATTGCATTATGGGCCAGTTTACTAGGGCTTTCCCATTCCTTACTGAAAAAACAGTAATGTTAAAACTTCTACATCTTCCTGAACTGATTTTAAGGGAAAGGACAACAGGATAGTCATTATTTTGTATGCCACAAGGAGGATCTCTGCAAAGATNATTAAAGTGAATGGTTGGAATGCATGATTTTAAAGGTATTTCCCAACCAAAATGATTCTGTGATCTTATACAAGATATTTGCAGGTGCAAGGGCTGTGTGTGGAGCGCAACATAAAGTCTCAGGGAGCTTCAAGTTTCAGGGTCCTACGTCCTGTCCGTATTCAACTGTTTGGGTTGTAACATGTGCTTGTTTCTCTTTTTGCTTTCAGCTCCTGAAGTGCTGGCCCAGAAACCCTACAGCAAAGCTGTGGACTGCTGGTCTATCGGGGTCATTGCATACATCCTGTGAGTATCTGTTGGATTTTCAGTCACAGGCAGCTTTGGGACCTGCATTCTCCCCCACCACATAGTTACCCACTTAGTCTGAGCCAAAGAAGTTAATTTCTGACACTTGTTATCCAGTGTATCATGAACCCTGGACACCTCCCAGTTACAATAAGGCTGAAATGTGAGCAGAAGTGGTAGGAGATGAACTGGGATCCTTTAAAAGGCAAAAATCCTGTGTGCAATAGTTTGGGCTTCTCCAAGTTGAGGCAATGGTGAACCCTCCCCTGCTCAGTTTAGCTTTGACAACAAACAAACTTGGCCACGTCCACAGAGCACAGGATCATAGCCATGGATGTATCCTGGTGTGCCACTTCTCTCCAGATGTCAACGTAATGGATTTTCATTCCCTGGGAAGAGCACAGGGGGAGATAAGGGGAAAGAGCTTTTCATATGATGCAATGAATTATTTTCATCGAAACAGAACACAAGGTTCTGAGAATTTACTGAAAATGAGGGATCCATTTCAACACACCCAACCACCAGGTTCCAAAGGAGAGGGTGAACTGACTTCTGCTCTGTCAGTTCTGTCACTCTTCCATCAAGCTGTTAAACTTCTGCATTCAGGACTAAAATTTGCTCCTTTAATGGGTCTAAATGCTGCTCATAGGAGTGGGGGTTGGTTGCTTGAGAAAACCATGGAACCAGGACTTCTGTGCATTCTCTGAAGGGGTGGATAGGTCTCAGATCTCATGTTTATGGAGATTTAGTGCCTGTCTTCATTCAGTACTGGTCACCCTTCTTCACAAAGGCTTACTATGATGACTTAGATTGGAAAGGATCTCAGGAAGCCCTATCTTGAGGTCAGACCAGGTTGCCTAGTGCTTTCTTCATTTGGATTTTAAATCCAAATGCAGATGGAGACTGCACAAAGTTTCTGGGCAACCTGTTCCACTGTTTAACTGTCCACATGGGGAAAAAGGTTTTCCTTATACCCAGACTTGCCTACATGAATTCTAGCAGCCAGTACTCTAGATATGGGTGTACCTGAAGTGCTTGATCCATGGAAGTAGGTAATTCACTGACTGAACCAGCAACAACACCTGGAAGGATTTTAGAGGTGTCCTGGTCACTATGGTGATAGGGATACTGTGGTACCAGGTTAATGCTCTCCAGAGAGTGGCAACCATAACCTTTCTGGGCACCATCACCTGAATCCCAGCCCTGTGTGCATGAACATATAAAACCACTGCAAATTTTTGAGTGGAGAGGAAAATGCAGAACTTTGCTGTGAACCTGTTGGGAGACTTTCTCTGCCTTACAGACCTACTTTGATGGGGTGGTCTGTGCTCAGAGCTTGGGCTTCTGAGTCCATGAATGCCATTCAGATAACAATTACATTGGTTGCTTCTGGGGCAGATTTTGAAGCAGGAGCCATTCACTCAGCTCTTCAAGAAGAGGTCACCATGGGCTGACCACACAGAGCACAACGAGCCTGTTCCTTTTGTGCAAGAGGGCACAGAGCTGCCGTGTAGCTGTTGACTGCAGGGGAAACAAGTGACTTTTCATGCCATCATTACCAGTCCTTTCCCTTTTTTTTCAATTTTTCCCTTTTACACAACTGTCACAGTTACAGAAGACTGAAGGGAAACGCAGCTCCAATGACGCACAGCATTAAAGCATTCCTACTTTGTTCCCTTTCTCTTTATGCAAACATTTCATGGCTTGTCAACATGAATAACTTTTTGATGGTGTAGTAGAACTATTTTTGCCAGGACAAATATCATTGTTGGNTAAAAATATAAAGCATAAGAAGAATGAGAGACTTCACTGGATTCCCAGCAGCTGGATTTTGGATCTGTTGGGGTCACATGAGGGTTTACAAAAGCTTAGGAGCTAAACTACTGATTGCACTCCTATCTGATATAATGATTAAACTAATATACACAAAAAACAAAGCACCTGGGGCCACAGAGAGCTCTGCCTCAGTCCCTTGTTATTTGTACTCAACACCTACTGTCTCTTCTGCACTAGGCTGAACATATTTTGCCCTGAATTTTCTTCTGATTCTGTTCATTGGTTGAGAGAATTAATCATTTGTTCTTATTTATAAAGAGCGAGTATCTGGAGATTAATCATAGAATCATAGAATTGTCTGGGTTGGAAGGGACCTCAGAGATCATCAAGCCCAACCCTTGATCCACTACCACTGCAGTTACCAGCCCATGGCACTGAGTGCCACATCCAGTCTCTTTTTAAATATCTCCAGGGATGGAGAATCCACCACCTCCCTGGGCAGCCCATTCCAATGTCTGATCACCCTCTCGGTGAAGAAATTCTTTCTAATATCCAACCCAAACGTCCCCTGGCACAACTTGACACCATGTCCTCTTGTCTTGCTGAGAGGTGCCTGGGAAAAGAGACCAACCCCCACCTGGCTACAAACTCCTTTCAGGGAGTTGTAGAGAGTGATGGGGTCTCCCCTGAGCCTCCTCTTCTCCAGACTGAACAGCCCCAGCTCCCTCAGCCTCTCCTCATAGGATCTGTGCTCGAGTCCCTTCACCAGCCTGGTTGCCCTCCTTTGGACCTGCTCCAGCACCTCAATCTCCTTCCTGAACTGGGGGGCCCAGAACTGGACACAGTACTCGAGGTGTGGCCTCACCAGGGCTGAGTACAGGGGCAGAATCACTTCCTTGGACCTGCTGGCCACGCTGTTCCTGATGCAGGCCAGGATGCCATTGGCCTTCTTGGCCAGATCTTGGGTCATACTTTCTTGTACTTCTTTGCTGCCGAGTTGGTTTTGATTTTCAAGTAGATGTGCATGAAATCAATGTTTGCATGCAAAGATTAAAAAGTACAAAGTATGTTATACCAGAAGGAGTTTCCACCATCATCCTAGAGTCATGTGTCAGGAAAAGCTGGTCAGTCATCTTGCCTGCCTGGCATCACACACAAGCCTGAGGAAGAAAGTGAGTAATAACTTAATTGTGCAGAGGAGGGAGATGGATTGCAGGCAAAATGTACCCAGGCATGTTGGGCTGCTCAGGAAAACACAGTTAAACACTGGGAAGCGACCCCAAATGATTGCTCCTTATTGCTTGCTTCCTAATTTATATTTTATTACCCATGGTAAAATATGTCCTTGTCCACCATTTTGTAAGGGCAACAGTATCAACCAGTATGAGGGTCCATTCCCAAAATCAGAAGAAATATATTTGTTCATCCCTATAAATAGTGCTCGGATGAGTTCCCACACCATACAGCTCAGGTCTTTGAGCACTTCCTGAATTCTTTGCTTTAATCTCACTATAAAATTTCTTGTGAAACTCAGACCAGAGCCTCTTGTGCTACTGGCTGTACAGTGACCATGCAAGTGGGCTCTTTAGTATTGCCCTCAGTATGTAATGAGAGCTTGCAGGGGGTTGTGTTCTCTGCCAGGTGAGATGTTCCTAGTATTCCTTTTGTGCTCTCCTGGTGGCTTCTAGAACTTACTTCTAGAAGTATCTTTCCTCTGTACATCCACCTCTGTTTTTCTTGTCTGCAACCCATTCTTTTTAAGGCAAGACTGGGAATAGGAGGTTAAGGAAAAATCTGTTGCTGATGTGATAAGGTTGCTAAATAATTCTGGAAAGCTTTTATTTGGTGAAACTGCGAGAAAATGATGACAACTAATAGCTGCCTGAAGCTCCCCCAGGACAATGCAGGATTTTTTCACATTGAAGACAGAAGGGTTATTTTTGTCTTTCTGCATATCTGAAGAAAACCAGCAGAACCTCTTACATTGAGGTCATTTTTTTCACACAGAAATGTCCAAGCAGATGGAACTGAAGCTGGTGAGATTCTGATTCTGTAAAAATTAAATAAAAACTTATTATGGACTTTGGAAGTTAGCCCAGTTGATGGCAGTCCAGCAATATTTCCTCCAGCCATAAATTGCATTATGGGCCAGTTTACTAGGGCTTTCCCATTCCTTACTGAAAAACCAGTAATGTTAAAATGTTGAAGTACGTAATGTTAAAACTTCTGCATCTTCCTAAACTGATTTTAAGGGAAAGGACATCAGGATAGTCATTATTTTGTATGCCACAAGGAGGATCTGTGCAACGATGCCCTGGTCTTCCAAAGGAGCTTGCTCCCTTCTCTCATGCTTTCTGCTATAGGTCCTCAATGATTCATCTCCTGGAGGAATGTCCTTGGGTCCCTGGATGCAGAAGGTTCATCCCCAGCCCTGGACGAGCCAGGACCAGCTCTTGCCTTACACTCAGCCTGCACTCAGGCAGGGGGCTGGTTTGTAGCAATGTCCTTGCCCATGACCCATAGTAGTGATTAACACGTCTAAAACTCTCACCAGCAAGGGAAAAGCAGTGACAAAAGAGTCTGTTTTCTGCCCTGTTCCAAGATTCCATCAGCCCTGGCATCCTCCTGCATGACACTGACTGCTCATACATCAGACCTGCATCACCCCTGTGATGGACTGCAGTGTCCTCCCAAACACAGAGGGAGATACCCTAGACCTGTGTAAGGTACTCAAGCCATGCAGAGGAACAGAGGAAGACCTGGATATGTTGTAGGAAGGGGACTGAAAGGCTCTGGAGGGACTGGGGCTCTTCCTGCAGTTTGTGTCTCTCTACTCCCCCCCTTGCAACTCTGTGCTGCTCAGAAGTTTTCTCCCACCTTTCGCTGCCACAGGCATGTGTAAATCACAGCAGCCCTGACCTCTGCTCTTGTACCTTTGCCAAAGTAATTAGTACAGTGCACATTTTAAGAGAGTAATTCCTCTCTCTGGAGTAGCCTGCCAGTGCCTCAGCATGCTCAGGGCTGTCTGCTTGCCTTAAAATGCTTTATCAGAGCAGATTGCCTTTGTGTAAAGAAAGTGCTGAGGAAGGCAAGAAACTAATGAAAGGCTCTAATAAGGTCTAATAAGGTCTCTTTAAGGGACCTTTAAAGTCGCTTCTGACCCAAACCATTCTATGATTCTAACACAGCCTAATGTGTCACCCAGGGAAGGGGACAGAGGGATGGCTCCAGGTGCCTGTGGAGAATCAGTTTTCCTCCCCCCTGGGCGTTTCTACCCCAGTGGCCATCCTAACAGTTGTGGTGCTGGTGCTGTCAGCTCAAGCATTTCCAAACCCCTCAGTAAAGCACCCAAGATCTTGAGGGTTTTGTCAAAATTCTTCATTATGAGGGTGGTAAGACAATGACACAGATTGTCCAGGAAAGTTGTGGCTGCCCCATCCCTGGAAATGTTGAAGGCCAGGTTGGATGGAGCTTTGAGCCACCTGGTCTAGTTGAAAATGTCCCAGCCCATTACAGGAGAGTTGGAACTAGGTGAACTTTAAGATCCCTTCCAAACCAAACCATGCTGTGATTCCATGAAGGGGAAGATCAGTTTGTGTACAATCCCCCACAAGACTGTGGGAGTTAAGCATTGATATTTACTACATTAAATAGACCTCGTCCAGTGTCTTGCCATCCTCAAGCTAAAGAATTTCTTCCTAACCCCTAATTTCTTCCTCTTAACTGCCCTCTTCCAGTTTGAAGCTGTTCTGCCTCATCCTATCACTCCATGCCCTTGTAAGAAGTCCTTCCCTGGCTGTCCTTCATATACTGGAAGGCTGCTACAAGGTCTCCCTGGAGCCTTCTCTTCTCCAGGCTGAACAAACCCAACTCTCTCAGCCTGTCCTCACAGGAGAGGTGCAAGTTATATAAATATTTTAAAAAGCAAGTTATATAAATATCCTCTATAGATACTTGCAGAGCTGGACCCTGCCTGTGGATCCAGTTGCTGCATTACACTACCCTTCGTTATCCAGATGCAGGGAGGCTTTCTGGCATTTGCTTAAATGCATTATTTTTAATAGCCCTTCTCAGATGCCACTTCCACCACTGGGTTTGACATAGGAGTTGCTGCATCAAGCCTGTGCCCATGAAATAGGCAGGCAGTCCTGCTCTGATCCTAAATGCTAATCTGGCATGAGGTTATCTTCCTTGCTTTTGATAATGGCAGCCATCCAGTGGGACACAGATGAGGACTGGTTCATCTGCTTTGCAAATTACAGAGAGAGATTTCTGATTCAGTTGGACCATGGTTATAATGCTGCAAATTTCAATAGAGTTCTCCCAGGTCAGTATGGATCTGATGCACATCAACATCTCACTCTGCATTTAAATTATTTATCAAGCACACTGTCTCTCCAGTGCTAACAAAACATTGCTCCTTTCACCCTCAAGTGTTGAGTTGGTGCAGATAACCTCCGGGGCATCTGGATGGCTTTGGGTTATAAATAACTTGGGCATTTCTTTTCTTTCAGTTCTATCCCCCCCTTGCTCTGTTGTTACAGTGTAGTGTTACAGTGAGGTCTTGAGTCTGTTTATAATGGTTTGCCCTCCCCAGTTAGATGCTTTATTGAGGCTGATTGACTCAGGGTTTAAGAAGACCCTGTAGGAAAAAAAGATCATTTCAATATTGGCAAAGCATATGAATGACTAATTTCCACTGTAGACTAGAGATAAGAGAAAATAACTGTGGCATTTCTATACAGAATCACAGAGAATCACAGAGTTGTTCTGGTTGGAGAGGACCTTTAAGATCATCGAGTCCAGCCATTAACCCAACTTTTCTGAGTCCAGTGCTAAACCATATTCCTAAGCACCATATCTACATATCTTTTAAGCACCTTCAGGGACAACCACCTCCCTGGGCAGCCTATTCCAGTATTTAATAACCTTTTCAGTCATGGTTTCTTCTACTATCCAATGTAAACCTCCCCTGGTGCAACTTGAGGCCATCTCCTCTTGTCCTGTTGCTTGTTCATAGGGAAAAGAGACCGTCCCCCATCTTGATCCAACCTCCCTTTCAGGTAGTTGTAGAGAGCAGCCTCCTTTTCTCCACACCATGGAGGACAAGGGGCAGGAAGCCCTGTTTAACTGTGAGCAGGATGGGTTTGCTAAAACCTTGGACCAGCCTTGAAGGTGAATCTGGCACTTAGTGACATTGGTATTAAAACTTGAGGAAGGGTTATTCCTGCTGGCATCTTTGCACAGAGACAAGGTGCAGCATGCAGTGTTGGCTGGACACGAGGGATCTCTGACAACTATCCTGCAGTCTGCAGCACTGGGAGGGTGCTGTGTTTGAGCTCAAACCAGGCAAGTGACATTCAATGTGCTGCTTGTCCTGTAGCTGGGTTTGCTGAGAAGTCTGATTATAACTACTGAAAACCAGCACAGGATTGCTGTTAGCCCTAGGCAAGGTAGGCAAGTGGATGTGGGCAGCAAAATCACTTGCAGAAGAAAGAAAAGCAGAGGCACTCTGGGTGCTTCCACATCAGCTGCCGGTCCATGTGCAGGCTCTGCTGCAGAAATGGAGTGACTCCCAGACATCCTCTTCCTTGTGCTTGGGGACACAGGGCATGGCATAACCTGCAGGTATGTCCTGGCTTCTGCCTGATTGCTCTGTGGGGTTCCTTGTCCTGCTTTGCACCAGCTCTTCCTCCCCTTTGTGCTGGAGAAAAGGACCAGGCAGATGGCTCCCCAGTTGCACAACAAGGCTTCCTGCAGAGCTAAGGTCTCTTGCACAATACAGACACCCCAGGTTGTGCTCAGATGTGCTCATGGTCCTGATGCCATGCATGTGACTGTCATCACCTCTTCTGCCTCTGGTTCCCAGAGCTGTGCTGTGCCCCTGTGTCTGCCAAGCCACAGCTTTGCCTCTCCACCATCTGGGAGACACTGAAAGTGGTGTAAGTGGCTTGTGTCAGGTGGTGTGGTGAGAACAACCCAGAAGGATGATCACAGCAGAGAAGCCACTGTGGAGAAGACTCTGGGGTGGGGAACAGTTGTGCAGAGGGATGAGGGGGACTGGTGCTTTGTGGATGTAGGGTGTAGCCCATGCAAGCTTGTCTTACCACATGTGTAGGAGGGGATGAAAGGGCTTACAACTACGTAATAAAACTCTGACTAAACAGCCAAAAGTATGTGGGGGCAGGCCAGGGTATCTGTGTGAGTCTGTGTAGGATCAGCTGCACCAGGTGTCCGTGTAGAATTCCTCTTTGTCCAGGACAGAGTACCTACTTTTCAGGGGTAGGTTTACATGTCCCCGAACAAACTTCTCTCATGGCAGTGCTTGCCTGCTTGGGAACTTAATAGGGAAAATGTTAAACAAGACGTTTTCTTTCTTCTGCCTCCCTCTTTCTCAGCTTCTTGACTGAGGGTCATGTGTCTCTTTTCTTGTTCACCATCAGGCTCTGTGGGTATCCCCCTTTCTATGATGAAAATGACTCCAAACTCTTTGAGCAGATCCTTAAGGCTGAGTATGAGTTTGACTCTCCGTATTGGGACGACATCTCAGAATCTGGTAAGAAGCCACTGCTCATTTCATTGCACCAACCATGCATGCTTGCCTGTCTGTTGCAGATGTTCATCTCTTGGTGTGAGGATACCCATCATGCGCAGAAAACCATTGGGAATGTGCATTTCTTTCAGCTCAAATAGTTACAGGAGGTTATTTCTACAAAAAGGAAGTACAGTTTTGTCCAGTCACGTGCAAAGCACTGAAGTGTAGCTGGAAAAGCAGATGAAGACATCAGAAGATTGTCCCAAGAAAACAAAGCAGTTTAATACCTCCATCATATACCAATCAAATGCAAATGGCTTGTGTGTCATTAATAAGGCAGCAATTTTTTTTTTTTGGCTCTGTTACTGAAAGTGCACCACAGGCCCAAAGTGAGTGAGAAATTAATTGCTCCCAAATGAGGTGGGCAGGCAGATTCAGAAACTGGGAGGACTTTCCACATGGTTGGATCCAAATAGCTTATCCAGTTCCCCACCCAGTGCAGTGTGGCAGGTATACAACCCTGTTAGAGGCAAATGTGCTCAAAGGCTCCTGGCTCCAGCACAGCTCATGAGCTGCCAGCATTGGTGTCCATTGGTGACAGCAGGAGCTGCTGATGTGCTGTGTGGTCTCTGAGAGGTCACTCAAGCTCAGTGTCCTTGCTCTGCCTAACCTAGGTGAACATCTGCCATTACACACAGGAGAAGGATTTTAGGAACTTTTCATTAGACAGAAATATCCCTAGAAATGCAGTTTTCTGATTCATTAGTACTACTGATGAAGACAGGGGAGGTATAAAAAGAAGTGTTTTATTTTAAAGATGATTATATATCCTGTTATCTCGACACAGAACAATATTTCATGCTGCTTACATCTGCAGTCCAGATATAATTTTGATGGATTGCTTAAAGATATATGTGAAAGAAGGTTTTTTTAAGCCCATGGTGGTTTTCTGAGAAAATATGAAGGTCTGTTGGCAGACCTCTTTGCATTTGAGGGGTAAAGTACATCACCTAAATCAGCACAAGAATTTTCCTGCCATATTTGGCTTTGCTGTGGCTCCTTCAGCTGTTCTCTCCAGGAGCTACTGGATTCAGGCCATGCTGCAATCTCTCTTCCCTCCATTATAATGTTGATTAAAACCACCATACCTCATGCCCAAGGGAGTCCATTTTCCTCTGTAACTTGTTTTAAAAAAAACCCAAAATGTCCTCACAGTTGCCCATGTGTGCAATTGTTTGGAGTGAGCAATGAGAAGTTCCTCTTACTTTGGATTCTAGCCTCCTCCTTTCTTTTTCCAAGCAGTTTGCCAGTGTCTCCAACAGATGTGGCCATCTTCAGGTCACTAAGATGGTCAGAGGCCCTTGACTTACTGGGAAGCTGGGAGCTGGCAGGCTTGAACTCTGCCAACTCTGAGTTATCCATCCCACTCCTAAATGTATTTGCAGGAGTAGGTGCCTTCAGCTTTTCCCTAAATGCTAAATAGCTTGGATTGAGTCCTAAGGCACTTTGGTTGTATCTATACCAATAAATGACAAATGACCCAGGGCCGTTTTCCAGTGTTGTAGCCAGATGGCACTTGTTAGCTTCATCAGTTCTGATCATCCTGCAATAGAACTGGGCATCAACCCTATTGCTTTGAATCACTCTCTTTTTTTTTTTTTTTTTTTTTTTTTTAAAAGATACACCTGTGAGCAAGCAGCACGGCACCCTTGGTAAGCAACAGCCACCCTCAGGACAGAGAGCATCCTATTACATTCATGGGCAGAAGTATTTTTTCTGTAAAGTAGTACAATAACCTCTACTAACTAACTAGCTCACTGTGCTCTTATTCTTGCATCCCCCACCTTCACCTTCCAGATTTTTCTGGAGAACCATGATGGATTTAATCTCATGCACCAGCCTGTTGAGTGTCTGTGTAAGGATTCAGAAAAGCCACTGATACAGTGTCAAAACTAGCTCAATGGCTTGATGGACCATCCTAGTGACGCAATTTGAGCCCAGGGATGAGCCTTGGGTAGTGAGTTATAAACTAGGTGGTAAGAAAAGCACAGGCATAGAAGTTGTCAATGAGTTTCAAGGTACCTTCACTTTCTGCTCTGAGTTGGTGACATTCATTCAGAGGCTGAAGTCTGCATCCCTCTGAGACTAGGGAGCTTTATGAGCTGGGTTCTNTGAGAACCCAGTTTCACATGCTGTTTATCATTACATTGAACATAAGAGATGGTAAACTCTAGAGAGGGCTAAGATGACCTTGAACTGGCTGTAGCAATGCTGTTTCTCTGCAGTGACTACAGAAAAGTACCCAGTCTGACTTTTCATATTTCAGACTTAAATCATAGAATCATAGAATTTTCAGGGTTGGAAGAGACATTTAAGATCATCCAGTTCCAATCCCGTGCTATAGGCAGGGACACCTCCCATTAGATCAGGTTGCTCAGAGCCCTGTCCAGCCTGGCCTTAAAAACTTCCAGGGATGGGGCTTCCACCACTTCTCTGGGCAACCTGTGCCAGTGTCTCACCACCCTCATGGTGAAGCACTTCTTCTTAACATCTAATTTAAATCTCCCCTCCACTAGTTTGAATCCATTCCCCCTATTCCTATCACTACCTGACATCCTAAAAAGTCCCTCCCCAGCTTTCTTGTAGCCCCCTTCAGATACTGGAAGGCTACAATAAGGTCTCCTCTGAGCCTTCTTCTCTCCAGACTGAATAACCCCAACTCTCTCAGTCCGTCAACATAGGAGAGGTGCTCCAGCCCTCTGCTCATCCTCCTGGCTCTTCTCTGGACACACTCCACCACATCCAAGTCTTTCTTCTAGTAGGGGCTCCAGAACTGGACACAGTACTCCAGGTGGGGTCTCACAAGAACAGAGTAAAGGGGGAGAATCACTTCCCTCGACCTGCTGGCCACGCTTCTCTTGATGCAGCCAAGAATCTGGTTGGCTTTCTGGTCTGCAAGTGTACACTGGTGGCTCATGCTGAACTTCTCATCCACCAGCACTCCCAAGTCCTTTTCCTCAGGACTGCTCTCAAGCCAGGCACTGCCCAGCCTATATCAGTGTTTGGGATTGCCCTGACCCAGCTGCAGGACCTTTCACTTGGTCTTGTTGAACTTCATGAGTTTGGCATGGGCTCGCCTCTCCAGCCTGTCAAGGTCCCTCTGGATGTCATCCCTTCCCTCCAGCCTGTCAGCCACACCACACAGCTTGGGGTCATCAGCAAACTTGCTGAGGGTGCACTCAATCCCACTGTCCATGTCACCAACAAAGATGTTAAACAGGACCAGTCCCCACATTGATCCTTGAGGGACTCCACCTGTCACTGGCCTCCATTTGGGCATGGACCTGTTAGGTGCTTTTAATTAGATGGTGCCTTTGCACATGGATGACTTCATGAATGTTACCCAAGGATAATGTAGCTGAAACAAGAATGGCTCATGTATTTTGACCAGCCCTAGGTGACTGAGCTTCACCCCACACCACCAGCTGCATCCACAAGTGGCCTCTAGGTCAAAGTCTTTTAGGACAGGGATTATTATATATGAAGGAAGAGATTATTTTGGTTATTATAAAAGCTGCAACAGAAAGGAGTCAGTGGCATGAGATTTCCACCTCCAGTGTGTGTTAGGCTGTGTTTTTCTGCTGTTAAACTTACCACAAATGTAATTTCCTTTTGCTGTTTCTGGATCATGGGCTGGATAGGAACATTAGACTGTGCATTTGCAGGGGAACAGAAAGTCTTCTTTAGTGTCAGTAGCCCCTCAGAAAAGCTACTGATCCAGTGTCAAAACTAGCTCAACAGCTTGATGGACCATCCTAGTGATGCAGTTTGAGCCCAGGGATGAGCCTTGGGTAGTGAGTTATAAACTAGGTGGTAAGAAAAGCACAGGCATAGAAGTTGTCAATGAGTTTCAAGGTACCTTCACTTTCTGCTCTGAGTTGGTGACATTCATTCAGAGGCTGAAGTCTGCATCCCTCTGAGACTAGGGAGCTTTATGAGCTGGGTTCTGGTCATCTCTGCTTCCTCAGCAGTCGTGGGTTTTGGACATACTCCTTGACCTTTTGTATCTCTGAAAGGACAGAACTTGGTACCCCACTTAAAATCAAGTTAAATTTCAAAGCAGTGTAAAACTTCCAGCTGGTGCTCTGGAACAAACAACTTTGGTTTGGCTTTGAGGGATTTACCCTTCTCTCTCTGCCTCTCCTGGTTTGTCTCATCTCACTGGTGCTCTCAGTCCTGGGATTTTATGGAAAGTAAATCCTTTTGAAGGCTTTTACCATTCTGCCTTACTTGCTGATAAAGTTGTACACACACAGCCTGATGAGTTACCCCCATCATTAATCAATGGTTTGGCACTCAAGGTTTTCAGTCAGTTGTGACTCCAGAATTATAGGGGGAATGATGTACTGGTGGCTGACTGCAGATTGCCCATTGCTGTAATTACAAATGAGGCTGGAGATAAGATTGAAGCTCAGCCTTTGCAACTGAAAAGTGTTAGGAAAGGCTTGGTGTGAGGAAGGCAATGTAAATCATTGATAAAATCAAATTTCTGTGGCATCCCCTGTGCCAGTGACAATGAGATGCATTTTACAGGTGGTTATTAGCTGCATCAGTGGCTGGCATTAATACAAACAAGACATGAGGAGAAGTCAAGACCTGGGCCTGCCCCTTTTCTGATATCCCATCAATAACTGTGTTGTCTGTGTGAAAAAAGGGAAGTCTGGGAGATGAAAGCCAGCTTTTGTAAGATGAAAAAAAGAATACATTTCTAAATGATACTGACCTGAGCCTCAGGAAATTAAACAAGATACAAAAGTCAGTATTAGAAATACAGAATAAGCAATGGGAATGCAATTCCCAGCAGAGAATGAGGTGACCATTTGTATAACACAGCGGCAGATTTTCCAAAGTCTTACATCCAAGATACACAGAGCATAAGCATCCAGCTCTTGGCCCCACTGTGTCTGTGTTGGTTGCTGGAGTGCAACAAAGAAACGTGGCACTTATAAGACACACAGCTTCTGGCCCCTCCTAAAGGAACAAAATGATTAAAGTGTTTTCATTCCTTTTTTCTTTTTTCTTTTTTTTTTTTTTTTTTTTCCTTTTGCTTGTCATGGCCAGGGGCCAGTGGAAACTCACAGTCTGGCCCATAATTTTTAAAATATTTTCTACAGAATCCAATCTTCCATTTAAAACCAACCCCCCAAAAAGGGTTTCCCCCCATTTCTGTGGCAGGGGGTCTTCTTCTGCTGGGCTGACTTTGCAAGGCAGTGGTTCCTTTGCAGGGATACCTCCCAGCCCTATAAAGCATGGCTTGGGGTCAGCCTTCAAGATGTCAGACATGCAAATGGCACCACAGTAGGGAGGGTTAAAATATTCACCATGTTTCCATACCCCATCCCAGATCCCCCTCCCCTTGTCATGGGGACAAGATGTACAAGTGCATTAAAGAGCAGCAGGACAGTTGTACAGCGAGAGCAAAACGTGGAGGTTTCCAAAGACATAGCTTCAGGTCTGCCTCTCTCCTCCCTAGTGAGCTCTTGAGCAAAAGCTCAGTGCCTCCTTTCTTCTTGCTTTGAAAAGATTTCTGTATCCTAGTTGTTGCAGTTACAGACCTCTCTGGAGAGTGGTGTAGGGATTTTTTAGAGGTTTTGGATCCTGTAGTGATAAATGCTACGAAAATGCCTCTTTGGATCATCAGGGCTACTCACCAGGATATTATCTGTTACTTCAGACTTACTGCTAGGATCTGCTTTGCCAAACATTGCTCAAGAAGCGTTTTCCACCCAGATTGCTTGTGCCAGGAAATAATGAGGTTTTTACTGCTTCTTTTCTCATCCTAATCATTGTATCTGTTACAATGGCATGCTCCCCTTTTACAGAGGTGAAGGCCTTTTCAGAGGAGGAGATCTCTGTGGTCAGCTGTGTCACTCCCTCAGCCTGGACATATTTAAGCTTCCAACAAGTCCAGGTCCTTTCTCTCACGGTTGCATTCAGTGTTGCAGAAACTGGGAGAGAAAGATGCAAGTGTTTACCCAGTGGAGACAGCCTACTGTGACTTGTGTAGTGGGGGCATACATCTGTTAGCAGCCTTACCTCCCATGGTGTCTGCATAGCATGGTCCTCTCTGTGTCTGACCAAGAGTAATGAGGTAGGAAAGACTACTGGCTTAGTGGGAAGAGATGGTCAGAGCAGGCTTCATGTGTTCCCTAAATGATACACTCCTGCAGAGTGCTTACACTTCAAGTAGCCTTGATAGCATCCCATAAAAGGTTTGGGTTTGTTTTTTTTTCTGCATGTTTGGGTCTATAGAGCAAACTGACTGGAGAAGCAGTTTTGAACCTTGTAGTTCACATGATGTGAACTCCTGCTTCCAACTGAGGTCGATGGGAGTTTTGCCACTGGCTTGGGTGATGGTCAGGGTTTGGTTCCTTCTCTCCACAGCAGAACACAGAATGTCTGCCTAAGTCCCTGGTGCTGTGCAAGTGGTGGATAATTAGTATTTATGATGAGGTGGCTCTGTGTAGTGACATTTTCCAGCTTTCCCTTTCTCTTCTTCCCGTGAAATCTTTTGCTACAGTACCAGATAATTGGATTCAGCCACAAATTAGGAAGAAATTTATCAGATCCTGAGCACTTACCATGTACTTGATTAGGAGAGAAATAATTAAGTGTGCATGAGATGGCTACCTGCCCATGAGATTTTGTTGTCTCAATATATAACCTTTGTGAAGAGAAAGCTGATTCCAAAACATACCTTTTATTTTAATTACCATGTTTTTATTAAAACCTTCCAAACATGGCTTGCAAGAACTGGATCTTGCAAGATATTACATTTGTGCCTATAAGGTTTAATAATCTCTTTGAATTTTGGGAAACTGCTCAAGAATAGCCATCTATTCACATGACTAAATGTTTGTACAGGATCAGACCCTAAAAAAAGTAAACGCTTCTTCCCAGTGGCCCACTTTTCTGTGCTGTATCTGCTCCCCACATGCCTGCATTTACGTGATGTTTTGCTATTTATAATCAAATGGCCCTGGAAGGGGGAGGCTATGTTAAACTTGGAGTTGGCAGAAAAGAAGGCTAATAATTGCAGTGAAGTATGGTAGCTGAAACAGTACAATATGTAAGGCTTGTTGGTGTAATGATTACACCCCAGCCTGCACAATCTGTCCATTTATGCAGATTTCTCTAGTTTTCTGGAGCTAATTTCTACAGCTGATTTATGCTTTCCATTGGCAAAGTTTTTTTTTTATTGTGTCTTTCACTGAGGTTTGCACTGTTTGTGGTGTGCTTGTGAAGGTGCAATGTTCTGCTTAGTTGTTCCACTCTGACTTTTTGACAAGGAGGTGGAAAATGAAGGTAACTAAAGAGTGGGTAATTTTGCCACAGCTTGATACATTTTAACATTTCCTTAGCTCACATTAATGACAGAAATTAAGTTTATTTAATATATTTCCATGTCAAAACCCACATCCTGTTCAGGGCAGTCACTCGGTGACTCAGGGTGGGCAGCAGAAAGCCAAGGACCTGTTTTTTTTCCAGCTCCAGAATCACACTGAGCTCCTCATCAGGTCAAGCTAGGTCCTGCAGCCCCAAATTCAGCCTCCAGGCTCAGGTCAGAGGAAAAGAAAACAGTCCTTGGAGGGTGAGGAGCAGGTCCCACAATTAGGAAGCTGGTACAGGAATCGGAAAGCGTGCCAGGAATTTCTTTGCTCTGTCACACATTGCCCAGGTGACCTTAAATGGGATTTAGAGCTGTGTGGTGAAGCTGGTGACAGCATCAAAGGCAAGCTGGGACATGCAAATTAAAGTGTGATGTATGTATCACCTCCCTGTGAAGACTGTATAAGGGAAAAGAGAGTTGTGGCACCAAAATTAGACACATGTGTCCATGGGTACAAGTGTGGTCCTCACTATTTCCTCCTGCTCCCAGAGAGGGAGAATGGATACTTGGGATGTGCCAGCATCCATCCCCCACTACATTGGACAATCACAAAACTTTGGCAGGGATTGAGCATCTGCAAATTGTGACCATGACCCTGAGTGTTTATTATGTGCCAGAGAGCATGAGCCAGATCATAATTTCCACCCAGAGAAAGGACATGGTTTATAAAGAACTCAGTTCTCAGGCAATGTTGTTTGAAGTGTGAAAAGGGCTCCCTGAAGGGAACTGCTGATGTTTACAACATTAAATCAAACTGTTATCGAGTTCATCTCTGCACCCTATTTTGGAGCATCAGTGACACAGTATGTGTGTGTGTACATTAGACACGTGTGTGTGTGTGTGTGTGTATAGAAGAATTATGATCCTTCAGCATTATCCATTACAGCTGACTCCATGTTTCCTGTCATCATACTCAAGAGTATTTCCAAGCACTGCTCAGGCAGCACAGCGTTTGAGTTGGCTGCCTTCAGTATGAAGGTTCAGAAAATAATGGCAGATGAAAGCCTCTGTCTGCCACTGCAGGCAGGAAGGATGTGAGAGATGTGTCCTTGCAGTGTGCTAACAAAGAACTGTCCAAAAGGAAATGTACTGGTTTTGTCTTTGTTGGAGGTTCCTTTCAAGGCTTAGGAGTGCTACAGCCAGATAAATTGCTGTGATAGCTTTGAACTCAGAGAGACAGCAAAAATAAATTAGATACTATGAAATAATATTTGATCTTTAGATTGTATTCCTCTCATTGGCAGGGACAGATTTGCAATGGTTATTTCTGGGAAATACCCTTCTTAGCTTCAGTGGAAGCATTTGTGATAATTTGTCATCAGAGTATGGCCCTCGGTATCCAATTCAGTGTGTTGAGACACTTTATAATTATAACTGGATATAAGAACAGCTTCAACATGAAGGTCCCTAAGCCATCATCAAGGTGTAGCTGCTTTCAGGTGCTGTGAAATGGGGATCCCTAGAGAAAAGCCAAGTTCCCATTAGGATGATAAGACCTTGTTCAGTTCTGGGTGATGCTCAGCATGGAAACAGATCATACATTATTCTGATTTGTTTAATGTTCATGTTGTATATGTGTGATAGGTAGAAGCAATATCTTACACTGGGCCAACTAGTATAGTTGGTAAAAACAAGCTTCAGTGCTGACACAGTTGATTTCAAAGTTAAGTGCAAAGCTAAGAACTGTTGCTCAGGGTTTGACTAGATACAGATGAGTTGTGATCATCTCTGAAATAGAAGATGGCTGTTTCTCAGGGAAAATGGAGCTGATTCCTGAGGAGAAGGTTATATTGGGCAGGAGGAGGAGGAAGAAAGAAAGGTGCTAAGGTATTTGTGTTCTTAAAGAAAAAGCAAGACGTTTTATAGCCTGTGCACTTGGAGAGTTAGAGAATGGTGGAAGGACAATCATAACATGCTCTAAAAACAGGATCTTTATTAAATTTCACACATTATCTTCTCATCGTGGGAACTAAAGTTTGTGGCTAAATGCATTCAATATGGATGTGATGGTCCTCATGATACCCACCTCAGGCTGGGTTTGTGTGCCCAAAACCTTACCTCATTTTTCAAACTCCAACAGTTGATTGTATAAAATATATGACTTCTGTCTGCTCACCCCCACCTCCCTTGCCTGTGTCCTTAAACCACCACATCTCCAGCAAAACACCAACAGCAAATGGGTGTTAACATTTCTTTTGCTTTCCTAGAAGTAAAACTATACTATAAACATTATGCTGCCATGAGTATTTTATAAAAGTTTGAAGATCCTCCAAGGCAAAATACAGTATAAAAGCAGAGTCCTTATGTTACAGCAATGCACTGTTAACAGGATAGTTCTTCAGAGACAGCTTTGGCAGTCAGGGCTGCATTTTGGGCCACCCTGTTTGGCATGCCAGCACGTGTTTGAACAGATCCTGATGTGCTAAATTAGCCCCAGCACTGCTGTTGTTTGCTGTGATCAAAAACTAACATCTGCAGGGTGCTAATGCTGCTGAAGAGACCTGAGATGTAGGATGGTTGCCTTCACTGGGATGTCTGAAGGCTTCCCAGGGTGTCTGTCCATCCCCCTGTGAAGTTCACAAACACTATTCTGCCTATTTGGGAAACATCCAACATACCAAGACTGTTTTTCTGGAATTAGCAAAATGGCACAGTGAACGTAGAATGAGAGGTGGCAGAAGACAGTTTGTGAATTCTTGGAACCAGCAGTTTGTTATTGAAACCACCAGCATTTCAGAAAGTGGTCCCTAAACCCAACCAAATGTTTAGCTTGAGCTACAGGCCTGATGAAAAGTTTCATATAGCAAAAAAGCATTTGGGAGTCCTTGTGGAGGCTGGCAGGAAGGATCTTCTGGGAAAGCTGGCAAGGGTATCATACTCCAAGAACTTGTTCTGCCCATGTTTCCAAAATACAACTTGACAAGTGGAAAATGTGAAATGTGCTTATGCAGCTTGTTAACAAACTTGCTCGTAAAGCAAACTGCTTCATTAGCTTTGGAGGGAAAATGCTGTTTGCAAATGAAAGTAAATTGTCTCTTTGTAGCTTGGCCCTTTTGGTCAGTTACTGAAGGGGCACTTTGGATTGTAGCTGCCCACATATTAAGTGTGTAGCATAGTTTTCTTCTACGAATCTGTCATATGATAGCCAGTGCTCCCAGCTGGCTCAGGTTGAGGACATTTGCCTTCACTGAGGAGGTGTCCTTGGACAGAGCAAAGTGCTCATGAAACTTTGGAGTGACTGTATAGCCTGTCTGCATCAAGAGGATGAGTGGGTGCAAGGAGAACAGGTGCAAATCTGTGCACCTGTACAGAGTGTGCTGTGCTGTGCAGGAATGCCAATCATAGAATTTTCAGGGTTGGAAGGGACCTTGAAGACCTTTAGTTCCAACCCCCCTGCCATGGGCAGGAACACTCCCCACTGGATCAGGTTGCTCAGAGCCCCATTCATCCTGGCCTTAAAACTTTCCAGGGATGGGGCTTCCACCACCTCTCTGGGCAACCTGGGCAATACAGCTTGAGTCTTCTCAGTCTGTGTCACGGTTTGACACCTCTTGTGAAGTGACCTAGGGGCAGTCAGGGATAATGGTGTCCATGTCGTTTGGGTCATATAGGTGTGACTGGGGTAAAGCTGTAGGACCTACTTCACATGGTGATTTCCTGCTAGAGAAATAAATACAGAAGATGTGCTGTATGGCAGGTGCAAGGCCAGGTGAGCTTTGTGTCCATCCTGGAGCACATACTGCATAGGACCCTCCAGGGTCTGTGCTGGGCCCAGCAGTATTGTCTGTGGGTGACAGAAGATGGAACAGTGAACATGATGTTTAACCCAGATGCTGCCTCACCAAACTTTTAGCTGCCTGGCCGCAGTGGGAAATCCAGAGCAACACATCTCCCTGTCAGTGGGAGAGGTATCAGAAGGAAATTTCTTCATAGGAAGAACTGAAGATCTTCCATAGGGACCCAAGAAAGGATGTCAAATGCTATTTGTGCCCCATGCTTTGCTCATGGTACCTGTTCTTCTGTCTGCTTGAGAAAGACATTATGTGGCAGTGGTGGCCAGCCAAGTCCCCTTCCCAGTTGGAGGTGAACTACCTTGGGTGGGAGCCCTGCTCCTTTCTGCCCACAATTGTGCTGGCTACATTACTCTTGAATTACTCAATACAGATTAGCTCAGTGACAATCCCATCCAGAGGATGGGATTTATCCACTCTTGGGAGCTGGGGGTTTAGTCTCTCACCTTATTTCCAAGAGTAAGTTGTTGCTTTCATCTCTTTCTTTTCTTGGGTGAGTGTCACCAGCAAGAAGGAAGGGAGCAATTTGGAGGAGACTGGTCCCAGAGAGTACTTCTTAGGTGTGTCATTGACACAAAGGAATAAAAAATTGCATGTCCTTTGAAGAACAAGGTTACAGTTTGGAACAATCTGGGCAAAATGTAAAGAATGTCTCCAATTCATGGACACATGAGTGGAAACAGCAGGCTGGGCTAAGTGGGCAGAGTTTCATCTTTAAGAAACACGGAACAGTGCTGTCATTCTGCTGCCTTAGTTGGAAAACAGTGAACACTCTGGGTACCACCCTCTAAGGGAGATGTGGACTTGTTGGACAAAGTCCAGAGAAGCTCAGTAGATCAGAGGATTAGAGAATATGAGCTATGAAGACATAGTGAAGGAGTCAGTTTGTTTAGTCTGGAGAAGGGAAGACGGAGAGAAGACATGATAACAGTCTTCAAATATGTGAAAGAATGCTTCAAAGACAAAGGGAGTAAACTGTTTTCCGTGTCTTCTGGGAGATAATGGGGCACTGGAATAGGTTGCCTGAGGAGTCTCCATCTTTTGGAAATCTTTAAGGACTGGTTAGCCAAGTATCCCTCAAAATTATTTTGGCAGAGCAGGTGTGGGGGAAAGGAATAGATGACTGCTGAGTCCCCCAGACCCTCTGATTATTTTATTGGAGATCCCCAGGCTGGGAGGCTCTGAGCCTGATGTATTTTAACATTTCTTCTAATTTTTTATTGTTGATGGACATAGATTTTCTACACTGTGGCTAAAAAATGCATTTCTGAAAACATCACATGCAACATAAGAGACAGTCTTTGCTTTCTGGCTTTACCTGCATTAGATAGCCCTTAACTAACCCAGCACATGACCTAACATCAGTCCACTATAGTGCCTATTTTGCAACAGATCTCATGCATTGTGGAGTTAAAAGAGCCTATAAAATACACTTGAAATAAGTTTACTGAAGATTTGAATACGTTCTTATCCAATCAAGAAACTGTGCAAGATCAGTGAAGTTTTTAGGTTGACTGTTGTTCAGCTGAAGTTATCTGTGCAGCTTGTGCTGCTTCAGTGAGTGTCCATGTATCTGCCTTACAGTAAATCTACATTAATCATGATGAATGGCTATGTACATTGCAGGGTGGCAGGAAAATCTCCAGTGCAAACAGAAATCAGACAGGTTGGAGTGGCTCTGGAAGCTGCTGCATGGTTGAGGCTAAAAGTAGTCTCAGGCTGTTGATGTTAAATCTTTAGATGTAAAGAAAAAAAGAAGGTAGAATGTTTTCATCTAGGGCTGTAATGGTGATAGGAAGCAGCCGTGTACCAACAAAATAAGGTTGTACCTCTTTGTAACTGCCAGACCTACAAGCCTTATCTCTGCTTGCTTTTATTGCCCCAGATTTTCCACCAATGCTGCCAGCAGAGAAAGTGGTGGGAAGGTTGAGGCCTTGTGTGAATGAAATCATCATCACTGCAGAAGCAGTCACATCTTGGATCAGCCTTCTCTGTGAGGAGGGGTATTAAAGGAAGGCAAAAGATCTCCTAAAACTTGTCTTGTCTGTCCATTTCAGGATTGCTGGTGATACAGCACTCAACAAAAACATTCACGAGTCGGTCAGCGCTCAGATTCGGAAGAACTTTGCAAAAAGCAAATGGAGAGTAAGTGACCTGTCCTCAGGGATGGAACTTAGACACATAACCCTGCTAACCTGGCAGTCATACAGCCACCCTTTCAGCATCTTAGTGCTTTTGTGGCATAAAATTTTGGTCAAAATAAGTGGTGGGTGGTGGGTGCTACGAACCAAATGTAGGAAGCGTAATGAGTGTGAGGGATGGGGTTGGGGCTGCTCATAGCTACAGCATCAGCTGTTATGTGCAGATTTGGGGTCAACACTGAGGGGGCACATGAAGAAATCTGGACACCCTCTGTGTTGGTACAAGGAAGGCTGTGTTCAATATTTCCTTGCGAGCTGCTGCATCCCAATGGAGTGCTAGAAGGAACAACGTGGGTCAGGACCAAGGCAGAAATGGGCATGGGTTGATATTGCTGTTTCTCATTTAGAAACTAGGAAAAGGCTGAAAGATGATGGACTCATCCACTTCTGACAACTCTGAGCAGCCATGAGAGGAGCAAAAGTGATCTTTTCACCTCCAATTTATTTAATTTTTGTTTTCTTTCTCATTCTTGTTTTTTTTCCAGCAAGCGTTTAACGCCACGGCGGTCGTGCGGCACATGAGGCGGTTACACCTGGGCAGCAGCCTGGACAGCTCGAGTGCCAGCGTGTCCAACACCCTCAGCCTTGCCACCCCACTTCCCGACACGGCCACACGGAAAGATTGTGAGTAGCCAAGAGCTGAGCAAATTCTCGGGATCCCCATTTTCTCCTTGCCCCCCAGGCTGCAGTCCTCGCTGCCAGTAGGTTCGCTTTCTGTGAGAAGGTGTTTAAAATAAGGACTGAAAAGGGACTGAGGCCTTTGTTTTTAGCTGGCAAAGAAAATCCTCTATTCAATTGGAAAAATCTGTGCATTTAAAACAATGCTTAACAACAAACAAACAAAGAGATTCTTAGCTTGGCTCATTTTTGAGAGAAAAACATTTTTCCATGTAGAGAAAAAGGGCTTTCTCTTGGGAAAAAGACCCAGACCCCCACAGAAAAAAAAAAGTTCTGTATTTGGTTGAAAGCTGAAAAAGTTAACTCAAACTGTTTATGTTTGATTTTCCAGTATTATGATAAGACATTTTTCTGTAAAAATTGGTTTATTTTCCATTTCCATTTTCCAAGGAGGAGACTGATCCTGCCAGTCTGACACAGCTTCCCTCTCCCTTGGCCAAATTAAGCTCCTGTACCAAGACCCTCATTTGGCTGAGCAGGACTTGGACTCTGTACACCACAGGAGGGCTTGGCTGTCTGCCTTGGTTTTTATATGCTGTAATTGGAATTTTGCAAGCTGCCTGATGGAGTCAGATCCTTGGGATATACATTTTTTCTGAATGGCGGGGAAGGAGACATGGCACCTAAGGGATCATTTGGAAGACAGAAATGCTTCCTTTGCAAAGAAATCTATTTAATCTCTGGTTTCTGAGCATTTCTTTTATTTTTTTCTGCCCATCTGCACAGAATTTTATATCACAAGTGGGACATGGACTTCACTATTAGAGGATATTATTTGGAAGTATAGCACCAAAAAGGAATGCTAATAGTTTATGGTGCAGCAAATCAATGCTTACTTCACTGGGGACTGAAATGGTTGTTTCTAGGCCAAACCCCACACTATGCAGGGTGGATTTCAGGTGCTGCCTCTGTCTGTCTCTGCCACACCTGCTTTCCCACCTCTGCTCCTTGACAAGGACATGTCACAGTGCCCACAGCTCTGGGCAAAATCTGGGGCTTCTCTTGCTGTCGTGGTCATGGTTTTCCCCGTGGCTGGGGTGGGATCTGCCTTCTGGGAGCTGCCAGAGGTGGTTTTCCCAGCCTGTGCTGAGACAGAGCAGAGCCTCTCCTTTGCATCCCAGACCTGGTTCATGCCCAGTGCCTGGTTTGCAACACCCAGTGCCACTCCTGCAGCAGCTGCCCAAAAAGCATCACTGTGCCCCTGGCACACATATGGCCTCTGGACTGGAGTGATGCAGCACTGACCTGCAGCAAAATGCTTCCTTCTACCCATGCACTGGCAGTGCAGCTTTATAGAAAACTTACAGAGGAGAAATAAACCTCTATTTTGGTTCCTGCCCCAGTACAGCTAAGCTGGACCTTAGTGAGGTCTAAAGGATCTGATGGAATGCTTTGCTGTTAAACTGATGGGTGATGAATCTCCATCCATCCACTTGATTCATCTGGAATGGTGATAATTATTTGCATTTGCCTCGAGGAGTCTGAATAGTAATGGGAAGACATCTATGAACAAGGAATGGGAAGAGAACAAAGTGTTTAACTGCTGCTACAGAATCCAACAGGTCCCTGCACAGAATCTGACAGTATTTTGTAATGATGGAGAAGTCAGACAGGATATGGAGGATAAAATAAATGTGTTAAGATAGGTGAAGTTTTTTTCATGTCTGGAATATAAGGCAGAAAAGTACTGAAAGATGTCCAAGCATCCCAGGGTAAGCCCATCTTGCCAGACAATACAGAAGAGCTTCCCTTCCTCAAATAAATAAAGAGTTAGGACGTGCTGGAGCCACAGAGAACCAGTGAGAGGAGGCAGCAGCAAATACAGGGAGTGATATTAAAAGGGAGTTGACTTGTCAAATGCCCTCCAGGTACCTCTAGTTGGGAAAAAAAGAAGGAGGTCTCTATCCTGCCTCTTTATTTCTCAACAGTTTTCTTTGGGGAGAGATTTCTTGCATGAGAAAGATCCCATGCAGCAAGTTACAAGAAACAGCTGTGCCACCATCACAAGACATAATGCTGTCTGATGCTATTAATAGACATTTAATGAGCTTTCCAAATAGTTTCAAATGCAGCAATTTCACATCATTGAAGACAATTAAATACAACCTTTGCCTGAGAGTAGGTTATGTCAGGCTGCATCCTAATTCTGGTCTCTGTGTTGGGGCAGAGCAGAGGTGATGGATTAGGCTGGATTATGCTACCTGTTAGGAAAGTCAAAGTGAATCACTCAGGATTTCTCTAGTGTATTGTCCTGGTTCTCAGTCCATGCCTGGTTTATTCTGTTTAGACATGACTGGACTGCGTAGATTAATTACAGCACCTAGAGCTCTGTATTTTTAAAGTAACAGATAAATTGCAGCATGAAGCCAAGATGTCCAATGTTGATACTGCTGGGAAATGGGATGTGGCCAAGTGTAAGTACAGCATGGTTATCCCTGAGGCTGAAATGCCTCCTTGAAGCACAGAAAAGTAGATAAAGCCATAACAAGCATCAAAAAGATCCTGAGTAGTCAAGGGCCCATATCAAACTCCAGTCTGAGAATATATTAATGTAGGTTTCATATATTCTTTATTTCATATTTCATATTCATATATTCTTTATTCACCAGGCTGGCAAAATGACCTGTATTTCTAATCACTCTGAGTCTGCATCTTGACAGAACAAGGTGACTGTGTTGAGTCCGTGCTCAGCAGCTTTTCTCTCACTGGAGCTGCCTTTGCACATCAGTGCCTACAGGGCTGCCAGACTGCATGGACAGCTGCCCATGCTGGCAAGATCTAAGGATCTCTCCAGTGGGGTCTCAACAGCCACTGGGAGAGGGATAGTTAATCCATGGAAAGCTCTGGCAGGGATATATATTATTACTCTTCATTAATGCTTTCCGTAGGAACTGCTGACATGTTGAAGTAGTGAAATACTGAGACTGTCATTCAAAATCCTGCCCACTTTGGGTTCTCAAGGTTTATGCTTTGGAGGGTTTTGGTTTTTAAGCTGTGGGGAAGGATTCACTGGAAGTGGACACTTTGTATAACCATTTTTGTTTATCTAAACCCCCTTTTTTCATTTAAAAATATGTCGTAAGTCTTTGATTAGTTCAAAAGGAACCATCTGGGTGTGGTTTTGAGTCCAGATACTGAACCTACATCAACCTACATCACTTAGCTGGAAGTCCTGGAGACATACCAGCAAAACAAGGAGCAATGTAAGCTATTGCTAGAATGATGTCCAAGTCATACAAATTTACATTCCCTGTAGGTTTACTGGAACTCATCAACAGATTTGACCCACTGTACTTTTTTATCAGCAGGTTTGCAGGATGCCTGGGGAAATTTTTTTAGTCCATGTGCAGAGTCTGTTCATTTAGCTAAAGGCCATGATGAGAAGTTCAATCATCTTTAATATGCCCACAAGGAAAATTACTCTGAGCAAGTACAGTCCTGGAGAGATTTTTTTGAATCCCACAACCCTTTGTCTTCAGCCCCAGAAACGTGGACTCAGTCTGGTTGAACACGTACCAAAGCTGGACAACCAACTATTCACTGCAACGCTGAGACTGCCAGTGGTGGCATTAGGTGAACAGCCATGGGCCAGGAGGGCAGAAGATGCCCTGTGGAGGTACCCAGCTCAAGCCACTGCTGCAGGAAGAGCAGGAACACCACCTCCAGCTGCCATCCCCTCTGCTCTGTAGCGCTACGAGAGCATCTCAGCTTTGCCAGCGTTCCCACCTCCAAAAATAACATTTCTAACTGTGTTTCTGGCTTTCCTTTTAGGTATGTCTCCATCCACTCTCTGTAGTTTTGTTTCATCTGCTTCTTCAGGCGTTTCTGCAGTAGGAGGGGACCGGAGACCCAGACCCACCACAGTGACCACAGTGCACACAGGGAGCAAGTGAGAGCCGGGGCGGCGAGGAGCGGGCAGGCGGGGCGGCCCCGCGCCCTCCCGCCCAGCGAAGGACTAGAAGAAAGAAGATTTTTTTATGGCCATATTTTATACTGCAATTCTGAAATGTTTCATTTATCACAAACTGCAATGACTCCAGGGGGAACGGATCTAACAGTCTCTGGTGCTGTACATATATATACATATATAAATATATATATATATATATGTGAGTCTAGCAATGTTCTAGCTAATGAACACTCATTCTTTTCCCCAGTGATTTACTCATTTCTCAGTGTAGGTAACAGTTTATGTTGTTTTGGGTTTTTTTTTCATTAACTACGAACATCTCAACTGGATTATTTAAATAGAGATACTTTTCTGAGCATTATTTTTCTTTTTAAGAGTACTTCCAGTAATGTCCCTCCTTCCAGTTTGCTGGGGAGTTGGCTGTTTCTGTAGGTAGGGATTGATGTTAACCTTGCAACATGGGAGGATTTCAATGTCATGACATTTCTTGCTCCTCAGATTGGACTGCAAGCCTGCCTGTCTTTAGTGGAGCTTCTACTGCTCAGATTGAGAAACTGTTGCTTTCCCTCCACTCCTCCTCCACTCCTTCTTCTTGAAAGCCATGGCATGAGTTAGATTGTCACCAGCAGGTAGCCAGCTCATCCTTAGTCTAATTCCTGTAGTGCTGGGGATCTGCAGCACCCTTGTTTCAGAGGAGAGGCAGGTACATGGTGCCAGAGCCAAGAGCTGAACAACTGAAATGACAGAGCACATTCTCATCCTTCAGCTCCTATCTCCTTCCAGTCACTGTGTACTGCAAGCAGAAGAAAAGGGAAGATGTGGGGCTTGGAGTTGTAGTCATTCTCTGCCACTGACTCACTCTGCTGCCTTTGGGTGAGACATTTAACTCACCAGCCTTCTCCCAGCCTGCCTCTGCTGTGGGTGAATCCAGCCTGAGCTCTCCATGCCAGAGGTGTTGAGCACCTGCTGCTGCTCAGGGCTTTGCCTGGTGTTACTGATGCTCAGGACCTGCCAAGGTAGCCAAAACTGAGTATCAAAAACCAAACAGACCTTGTCCTCTGCATGTCTGAGTTTCCCTCCTGGGGAGTGGGATGACACTTGCACCTCTCAGAGAAGCACTGTCAGGTTCTTGGCTGCAAAGTGCAGGATGTGGTGGGGTGTTGCTCCATCACACGTAGCTCTGTCTGAGAGCTGGCAAGGAGCAGGGGAAGCAGGACCTCACCAAAGGCACAGGCACTGGCAGGTGCAGTGGTGGCACTGCCTCACCTTCATCCCCAGAAGCTCATATACAAAAGCAAAACCAATTTCCCCACTTTTTCATTACTGAATACATGCACTTCCCAGGCTCTGTGGGCTGGTTCATCATTTAGGAACAGCCACCATGACTGTTGAGCAGCTGGAAATAGTAGAAGGGAGCAATTCTGCCCAGATCTACCAAAGGGCACCATGTTCCTTCCATACCATTTCCATCTGTGATTTTCTTTGGAGCAGGAGGGATGGGAGGCAGGCACCCTTCCCCAGCTGCTGGGAGCCTCTTACACCCCAGATGGGTCCATCCCCAGCCAGAGGCACAAGCCATTCCCTACAGCCTGCCCTGTTGCCATGCTCACCTCATTTATCTTGCACAAAAAAATCATGATATCCAGTCATAGACACAGGTGAATATATCAGGCAATAGTGACCATACTGGGAAAAGCCATAAGATCTGCATTTTTCAATGAGTCTTCAAACTCCTGCTTCAGCTTTAGCCAGCTGGCATCAACCAACAGAGCAGGGATTTCATCCATCATCATCCAGCACTAAAAGCTGAAAAAGCAGGTGGCAATGAGCACTGACTCTGAAATAGCCTCTTCTTTGGTGGCACTAAAAGTTGTTGCCCCCAGCAGATCTCCCATTTCCTTGGCATTAAGCTGCTCCTCACTTTTGGAGGATTGTGGCACATCTGAGTGAGCCCCTGGCACTCCCAGTGCCCTCCACAGTTTTGCAGCAGGCAGAAGGGCTTCAGCTTCAACTTCTTATGTTAGGAAAAATGACAGATATTGGTCTCTTTGCAGTTTGAGGCAAAACTCCATATAATTTCCCTGGTGAGGGAATTTCCCTGGTGACCTAGATTTGGGCAGATAGCAGGGCAAGGGATCTCCTTGCTGCTCTCTTCTCCCCATACCCAGACTGCTGCCACCATATACTCCTGTCCCATTGACAAAGAGTAGGAAGAACTTTATTGGCATTTACCATCAGGTCTCTTTATGGTTTTGTTGCAAAGGTGTCTGAAAATAAGTATAATATGATTTAAACTCATTCTAAGGCCACTTTATTTTGCCAGGCTGAGTATGGAAGCATTAGTTTAAGAGAGACTCCTATCCCAAGAAATTCAAGTTGTTTTGAACCCACATGAGCCCAGCTGGCCTATTCTGCTCCAGTTGCATGGATGTAAAATAGGCAGTCCTCCAATCTGGAATCAGTGGAGTTCCCCACATTTACACACACACACAACCAAAAGCAGGATTTGATCAGGGAATGTTTTCTTTGCACCATTATTTCAAAGATTAGGGCTCAAGTGTTCGCCCTCTGCCTTCTCTTCTGAAACCTGAGGTCTGGTTTGAACTGGATGTAGTTGCCTGAGAGAAAATACATCATCCAAATGTATCTTGCAGGAAAAAAAAAAATAAAATAAAATAAAAAAAAAAAGGGTAGCAAATGGATTTCCACCTGCAAAGCAAAGAGCAGTGATGGGGGCAAAGGCAGATATCCTGTCCTGCAGATGGGGGGATCCCATACACCAGCTGGCCCTCCTTGCTGAATGCTTTCTATGGGTTTTTATTGTTGGGGGGGGTGTTCTTTCCTTCCATATGTGGAACCAGTAATATTTGGTGTAGTTGAGTAATTTGTCATTCTCTTTGGCTTTCTAGCAACTACTGGGATTTTAAGACCAAACCCAGAAACACTTAAAAGCAAAATGGTTTCATTCTTCTACAATTTTGGGTGGTGGGAAACTCCTCTTTGGTATCAATGAAACACAACTGGAGACCTGAGCAAGGTTTGGCATATGCTTAGAGACCTCTCCTGTCATTGAGTCTTGAAGTATCTCTTGGCTAAAACTTCTCAGATTAAATCTGGGCAAGTAAGTTAACTGGGGTGACTTATCTGGGCTGTATTTGTGGAGGGGAATGGAAACATTGGCCTCTT
This sequence comes from Florisuga fusca, assembly GCA_038090715.1. NCBI lineage: Eukaryota > Metazoa > Chordata > Aves > Apodiformes > Trochilidae > Florisuga > Florisuga fusca. The sequence continues at coordinate 17,137,942 of JAAWXA010000007.1, forward strand.
GGCAGCACAGCCTGGTATGGCCAGGTCTCTGGCATCACTTGCCAGGGATGCTCCAGTGCTGTTCTGTGTCCTTCCCATGCCCTGACCCACCTCTTCTCAGCCACTTGCACAAGTGAATGCAAAGCCAAAATTAAATGTGTCCATGTGAGGAAAGGGCTAATAATAGCCCAATGTAGAGGATTCAAACCAAATCCCCAACTAGCCTGGGCATGAAGGAGCAGGTAGAAAAATCCTTCTGGGTTCTTTCCCAATGGACTGTCCTACTGAAAAATGTGTGATTTACTCCTCACATGAGGACTTCAGCCTGGACTCATCTCTCTGTTACCCTTTTCTGCTTTACTTTACTGGCACCAATGTTTTCTTCCTTTGTAACTTGTTTTCCTCAGCTCCTTCCCCTTCTTTTTCTTTGCTTGCAGCTTTGATTGTTGATTTTTACCTCCAGAGTCACAGAGGCCATCTCTGATGCCTGCAGCACTGCTCTTGCTGGGAAAACAAAAACAAAATCCAGAAAACCTCCAGCTGGCCCCTTAGCCTGCAGAAGTTGTGAGGACAGGCTGCCCGTGAACTCTGCGAGCTGAAAGTCAGTGTTGCAGTGGCAGGGGCTTCTGCTGCTGATCTTGCATGTGACTTCATTCCCAGTGCATCCTAACTTTCTGCTGGATCACCCCTTCTGCAGCACGAGATGGATCCTGGCCCTGCAGCACTGCTAGTGGGGAAGTAGGAGTACGGGGAAAACCTGGCAGTGATGCTTTCCTGAGACTGTGTTACTCTGCTGGTGATGTCTCTTCTGTCCTGGTTGCTATTGTACAGGTGCCATTAGAGTAGTGGGTGCAGAAAAAGAAAAAGAAAAAAAAAAAAAAAAAAAAAAAAAAAGTAGGATTTTACCTATGCCTTGTGTGTCTGTTATGGTTGTGGTGCTGAAATAAAACGGAGCAATGACAGAGATTTCTTCCTGAGATGAATCAAACCACAAAAAGGGTATCAGCCCACTGGTAGACATCTCCGTGTAGTTCTGCAGTAGGCATTAGATAGGGGTTTCTGCTGTGCATGTGTTCTGCATACCTCCATGGCTATTGACAGTATTTTTTCTAGAACCCCTGAAGGACTTCAGGAGTTGTCCAAAGGTTTTCCCAGGCCCAGGATCCAGCACAGACCCTGATCTCTGGCTTTTCTCCACAAACCCTTTGTAAACCAGAGAACGGCCTCCAAAAGTACCCAAGAAATGCAGTGGCAGCCAGCCCTGAGGCTGCTGCTTCATTGAGCCTGACACTCAGACAGTCCTCCAGGAAAAGACAGATATTTTTTGAGTCATTGGAGGGCAGGGGCAATATTGTCCTTTGATGTGAACTTGGCCATTAACTAGATCAGGCATAGGAAAACCTGAGCTATTAATTCCCCCTGTGGTAACAGCTCTAGACCAGAGCAGCACTGGATTAATACTGCATAAAAACACCAGATTGACTTTGCCAACATGACCATGCAGACTGTAGCCTCTTGCTTGTGCTCTTTCTAAAGAGTCAGGGGATTCATCTGCTGGCAAAATAAGTTTTCAGACTCAGCCCCGAGGTACAGAAGTATCTTCCTTTCCGACTATGGAAATTCCTGTTTAATGCAATTACTTGCATTCTTGCTCTCATGCCTGTTTATTGGGGCCTGAATGCAACCCAGAAATTATTCACGGGAAGGGCATTTTGCCTTCATTATCATGCTTATTTGCACCAGAAACTTGATGCTGAGAATTACACTAATTCAAGCAAAAAGCAGAAACACACATGGAGACTACAGCATCCAAGGAAAACAGTGTCAAAAGCAAACTTGGAGGATTAGTTGGCAAATCACTGTGAGCAATGGCTGAGTGAGGAGATGGCAACCTGCTCACAAACATTGCAGGAATAGTGTTTCCCCTGGTAAATTCCAGATTTCTTGCCCAGCAGCATGTTTTATGCAATCTCTTTTCTTTTTTCCCCGCATGCCCTGCATTTTTCCCCTGGGTCCTGCCTTCCCATCCTCTCTGCTGGGGTGGTCCAGCCTCTGTGACATATGTGTGTGTGTGTGTGCATGTGTGTGTGCGTGTTGCTGTCCCAGGAATCCCAGATCCCACCGATGGGAGATCAGGAATTGGTTCAGGTTTCTTGGTCTGACTTCGCACGGTTGGGCCAAGGCTGTGTAAATAGTGTTTGCGGTGGAGGATAAAGGCTCTTTACTCCAGACTCTGGTTTTCAAGACCCCTTCCTCACCACATACTGTGCCACTGGTTTGTCCAGGTAGATATTTTTTTCCTCTCCTTCATAAATTATGAGGTCAGAAGAGCGACTCTTATGTTTTTCTATGCTCCAGAGTGGAATCGGGGCGTGTACACTCACAAGCGTTGTGCAAAAACATTGCTGAGCTGACGATGACATCAAATGTCCAGTGAATGCATGATGCTGAACTGCATGTATTAAACTGCTGCTCACTGTTTCTGTATTTCCCAAGCCTTTTCTTTATGCACATCCAACCCAACCTTTTCTTCGAGGGGTTTACTTCTATGTTTTGCTTTTAAATGACTCAGTGTATCTGTAACTCGAAATCTGTCGTTAAGTTTGAGTAAATGCAAAAGCTGATGTTTTGTAAACAAGATACTGCAAAGCCTGGTAATGTATTTTTGTCTTTCTGTTGAATGCCCTGCAGCATGTACAGGAAGAGTCACCATCCAGAGCAGTTTAAAACCATGCAGCAGTCACATACACATCTAAAAACAGGGAGTCAGGGAGGGGAGGGTCCCTTTCTGACTACAAAGCTCAAAAATTTGATCTGCATCAAAAAATTCCTTCCCTGGGTTGCTAGTGCTCAGGGCTACCAAGAAGCATGTTGGTTTGTCTCTTTTTTCTTTTTAATTTCTTTCTTCTTTTGGTTGTTTTTCTTAGTCAAAGCATAGACTGGTTTACTCAATTCATAGTATTTTTCTCTCCCTACAAAATATTCGTTTCTCACCTGTTGCATAATGAACTGTGTTTTGGGGACCAAGATGCTGTGATTATTTGCCTGCACAAAATAGGGCAGAGAGCTGAGCTAATTATTCCATCCTCTCCAAAGCATCACCACCCAAATACTAACATTTTATCTTTGAGCCTCCATTTAGTACCACCATTTATCCATGGAAGAGTTTGGTGTAGTAGTTTTTCTTCTTTCTCATGGAAATGGTGTCCTTGCCTTCTCTTCCCTTAATCATTGACCCATTTTCATTTATCCTGGTCTTTCTAAGGCAGGGTACAGGATGGCCACATGGTACTTGTAGTACCTTCAGCTCATCTCATTCTCTTGTGGGCATCAGCACTGGGCATTGGTCCCAGCTCCTGAGATGTTGCTATGTTAGTGTGAAAGAGACACTGAACAGGTTGCCCAGGGATATTGTGAATGCCCCATCCCTGGAAGTGTTAAAGCCAGGATGGATGGAACAGCCAGGTCAGGTGGGATTTATCCCTGCCCATGGTAGGGGGGGTTGGAATTAGATGATCTTTGAGGTCCTTTCCAACCTAAACCATTCTGTGCTCAAATTCCCAGTACTCACAGCAGAGCCCTCTGAATTGGCTGGATTATTGCTGTGGGTTCCTGGCAAGGGCATGCCAGCCAGTCCATGGAAATTATGCAAGGAACTTCTCAGTGGTGGCTGAAAGCATTGAGAAATCTTGCGTCCGCCTTCAAGGCTGGTGCTCAGCCGGGATGCTATGCCACTGCTGAAGCCCTGTGTGGCTGCAGAAAAAAAAAAAAAAAAAAATCTTCATTAGTAATGGTTGTAAATCAGCCTGAGTTCACTAAGGCAGCACATGATGCAAGGCTTCATGATGAGGTGGAGCTGTGCTGTGGCTCCTGGTGTGGGTGAGCTCCCAGGGGAGCACTCAGGGTAGCTCAGAGCTTTTCCATCTCTCATCTGCATCCCCTGAGCCCAGCGTGGCATCACAGATGCTGTGCTGTAGCATGAGCCCCAAAGGGAAGAGTGTGGAAGGTTGAAGCTCAGTGGGAGCTATGGTGTGACTGATGTTTCTGGTCAACACATCAGCATCCTGTTGTACATTGGTCTCTAGTTGATAAACAGCATTTTGGTCAGTTTGGGCCTTTTTTAAGATAAATATTTCATTTAGGTCATCAAACAATGAAAAAAAAAGCCCAGTCTGCCCAGACTAGTGACTCCCCAAATATCCCCAACTGTAAACCATCTCTCAGTTGACTTTTATTGAAAATGCAAGCATGTTTTTCTACAAAGGCTTAAATCTTAATCGAGGAATGTCAGTGTGCCTACTGTTGCAGGTCTTGTGATTGATACAAGTTTCTAACAGCATCCATGTCCAAAAAGATGGGAGAATGTGTATTTACTCCATGCATGTATTAAGGCATTGCAAAAGTTTTATCTGCATAATGAGTTTGCAGTACTGCAAATTGTTAATGGGGCTACGTCGCAAGTGGTTCTCTGCCTTGACAATCACCTATACATATCGAGATTTCTATCATAATGACAACTTAAAGGGGTGACTAATTGTTTTCCTCCAATAAATCCAATTAAATCACCTTGATGTGCAGTCTGATGTTTGTGAGTGTGTGAGTCTCCAGCCATGTGCAAGAAAGGGAGTGAGTAATTCCTGTGGCTGCTCCACTTGCTCTCTTGTGTTTTATGCAACTCTGACCTTTTATGTTGCAAAGAAGGAATGTGAGAGGTTTTTGGGTTTTTTTCCTTCCCAGTTTACTACATACAGAAATGGATTACAAAGATGTTTTGTCTTTCAGTTTCCTCAAGCTGCCACTGGAAGACGTGTGAAGTGTCAATATACTGAGACAGGGCTGTCTCCTGGGGCTTGAGAAAATCTGTGTAGGGCTTAGGAGATGCAGTTGTTGGAGACTGCTGCCCCACGGAGCTGGTGATTAACACAGCCTGTGGTGGGCATTATGAAAACTTGGGATTTTTGCTCATTTTTCTGAGTCCCTCTGCAGTCAGCTCTCCATGGGCTGCTGTGTGGGCTCCATCATTGGCTTCCTTTTTCTCCAGACCATGTTCCTGCTGTGTGTTACAACACACTAGAATGCCATCCACTTTAAGAATAGCTGGCAGAATCACTACACCCAGACAAGCATTGCTGAGCACCCAGCAGGGAGGAAGGACCATGCTTGAGGTCAAAGCCAGATGGTCATAGACATCAGGTTCAGTAACAGCTGAAATGAAGAGTAGCATTAATGGCCATCTCCAGAATGGTGAATTACTTAAACTGATTTTATATTGTGAATTAAGAAACAACGACCAGAATAAATCTGATGACTGTTTCAAATCTGTGGTGTGCAGCAGTGGCCACAGAACTAGGCTTGAATGCTGCATTGTAGCAGGAGAGATGAGATGAGATGATGAGATTGAGATGAGATGAGATGAGATGAGATGAGATGAGATGAGATGAGATGAGATGAGATGAGATGAGATGACCTTCCCTTTGTGTGCTGGAAATGCACATCCACAGAAAGGTACATATTTGGAAAAGTTGATCCATGTACAAAACAGTTGGCATGGAGTGGGACAGAGGTGAGGGATAACACTGAGGTATACACATGATTTGCAGGGTAAGAAAGAACAATAGATCCTTAGAAAGTCTGCTCATGTGTGACAAGCCTGAACTTTGACCATCCCTTCCCACCCAGCACCACACTCCCACCTGTGTAAGATGGATCTGTCCTGATTTGGCTCAAATTCTGCAGACTTAGAGTGGTTGAAGATCTATCCCCCATCCCACCATGCAATTAAAACCTGGCCAGGAAAGCCTTCTCATGTCATGGTTTTTAAATTGCAGGTTCCCCAGTAGGTTCCACAATCACCAAACTTCTCCTAGCTCCCAGTGAGACAGGGCAGATGATCACCACAGAACCATCAAAATCCTGATGCTGTAAGATGGGCTCTTGAGGCCATGTCAGTAATTACTTGATCTTCGTGTTTTTTCTTCACTGTTACAGCCTCAGCAACAGATTCTTGGCTGTTTGAAATAAATGGGGTAAAACATCAGTGCAGAGAAGCCAAAGGGACAAGATTGAGATGATGCTATAGAAAATACTGTGCTTGCAACCTTGCCAAGGCCCACAGCCTTCTTTGCACTGGAGGAAAGGGGACCATCCTCATTTTGAAGGCTTTCTGGGTACTGGTTTGCACTGAGGGTCTGGCTTATGACATACATCAGTGTTTCTTCATGCTTCATGTTTCTTCATGCTTCATATTTCTTCATGAAATACCAAGCCCATTTCTCAGCTCCTTTGCTCTTCAGCACTGCCCCTCAGCAGAACCAGGGCCCCAGCAAGCATCACTGGGCTATGGGCAGCTCTTCTTCCAGTCAAGAGGAGTTTTGCATGGAGCAGAACAGGTGCTCAAATTCAGAGACCATCCACGCTCAGCAGGGGTAGATCTCCTGTGGTTCACAGCCCCCATGTCCAGGTGATGATGATGATGATGAGACATTCTGCACAGGGCTTTCAGTCACAGCACCTCTTTTCTTGTAAGTAGACAGTCTTACCTACAAGGTACACTACACTCAGTTGTGCCTGAACTGAATTTTATCCTTGAGGCCCAACGTTCCTTTCAGCTGGTTTGTGGATCCACAAAACCATAGTTTCAGTATGGGCTTCTGAAGATACCTTAGAGGGCTCCATGAGGAGAGAAGATGGGCCTAAAATGCTCCAGAACCACCCCAGGACACCATAAGCTGCCACAGGGACAAGGTGACTTGTCATTCCCATCATATTATGCACACTCTCAGAGCTGGACACATCTTAGGTAGAGGCTCCACCTTCATCCCTTCAGGTATCTGCTCTGCCCAGCACAACTGAGTCTTGTTTTGGTGGTGCTTCTTAAGAATTCTGGATTACTGTGATAATAACCATTTTTTATAACTGTGGGGTTGAGGAAGGAGGACCATCTGGATCAGCATTTCAAGTATACAACTGAGTATTTCCAGATTGCTTGGTGTTTGGACTTTCTGGATTACATTGGGATAAATTCCTGACTTCCAGCTGCTTGCTTGCCCTTAATTCAAAAGTTTCTCCTTTTTTCATCTTTGGGGGGTTTTTTGCCTTATAATTAAAACATTCTGATACAGTCAATTAAAGGTCCCTTTGCCTTCTTCATGAGTGCTTTGTTTAGAGATATTAATAATAATAATAATAGTAGAGCTCAGCAACAGTTTGTCGTTCCCAACAAACTCATGAGCTTTGTGCTTTCCTTGGCACCATTTCAGCTCTTGTATGTTTTCCGTTTTCTTTCTTTAGGACAGATGCAAGAGCCTCACTTTGCAGTCCAGCAGTGCACAATAATACACCAGAAAAGCACAATAAATCTCAAACAGCTACTTTTCTTGTTGGAGGCCAGCTGGGCAGGTACTCTTCACACCTCACCTTTATAGCAGAGCTACTTCAGGTTTGCATTTGATCAAAGCAGCATCTGAAATGTAACTTTCTTTCCAGATCCCTGATCCACTGCAGGTCAGTGTATTCCTAATTAGATCAGAGCCCTGGCCCATCACAAGGAGAAACTCTGCCACTCAAGTTACAATTGTGCTGAACCCAGACTGAGCTTCAACAGGGGTTGATGGATAGGATCATGTCTTAATAGACAGGAGCACACAGATACATGATGGATACACACTAGAGTTAATGTATGTGCAATAAACCACAGTACAATGTAATTTATAATTATTCTATTCTAATAATGTCTCTGATAGACAACATGGCATAAACTGAAGTTTGGGACCAGGCCACAGAGAGAAATGTGACTTTTCAGTGCTCCAGTGGTAGGATGTTACCATGTGTTTCAAGTGAGGAAAGAAGAGAACATGCTTTCAGGTGCTTTTTGGTAATATCTAGAGAGAAAATTCAGCTATGTTCATGCTAGGGCTGAATTCTTAAGGTAGTGTTTGACTTGACTGCCACCAAACATGCCAACATCAGAGTCCACTGCTGAGTAAACTGACAGTCACCTTGAAGACTCATGTTCAGGGACTCCCAACTCCTCTTCCCTCCTGAAGTATTTGTCATACCTGTATGCTCATCCCTGGAGGGCTTTGCAGGGCTCTCAAGACAGAACCACTTAATGGTTGAGGTTGGTGGGAACCTCTTGAAGGTCATCTGGTCCAACTTCTGCTCAGCAAACAGGGTCACCTAGAGCAGGTTTCTCAGAACCATGTCCAGGTGGCTTTCTGTATCTCCAAGGATGGAAACTTCACAATCTCTCTGGTTCTGGGCTCTGCCATTCCAAGGCAACAGACTGCAGCATTCACTGAATCTTCGCTAACAAATCCAGACAATGTACAAGGTAGTTAAAGATCCCAAGGAGCAAAGAAAGTATTCAGATTTTACTATCAACATTCACCCTCTGTTTTCCTTTTTTGTTGTTGTTTTTTTTTGTTTGTTTTTTTGTTTTTTTTCCACAAAGCAGATGAGTGTCTTTGGAAATATGTGTTGATAAGGTCAGTAGTCTAAATGCTTTCCTGAAGAACAGCTTGCCATGAAGTTGGTCATTCATTTGGTATAGAAAAGCCACACTGTGCAGCAGGTGCCACGTGTTTGAGTTTGCCAGTGTTTCACTTCAATCTGCATACAGACCCAACTGTTCAGAAGTTCCACTGGAAGAAAGGGAAAGACTTTCAAGAAAGAGTCAACAGCTGTGGTTAAGGATTTGTTAGCAGAACACCTGGGTGCTTTAGTTATCTGTGCAAAGGTGATGATGACAGAGCAGTGAGATGATTTAACTCCAAATGTGACTGAACACATGGATATGGTCCTGAAACCCATGCCTGGCAGTCATCATGCCCAGGGCTACACACAGCCACCTCATGGCCTGGGAGGGCTGTTTTGCTGTGCACCCCAGCAATGCTCCCTAGCAGGCTGACAGACCTGTACCAGACTGTTCCCATCACCACTAAGTTGGTTGTAATAAGATGAGATGGGGACCTCGACTGGAAAGTATTTCATTCTTTAAATTCTCCTGTGGCAATGTTAATACAGTAATTGTGTTTAGCATCAGTAACTTGTTTTGATTATCTATGGCTTTATGGTGGTGATTTAAACCTACTGATTTATTGATTCAGTCTTAATTGGGTCCTGAACTGGGTCATTGCATCATTCTATCTTTAATTGCTTTAATGAAAGTCTAGCAAATTAGGCTGGTAATGTGATTGCTTAGAGGGATTTTTGCCTGTTCATGCTTCTTAATGAAATCCATAAAAAGTGGAAAAAAGGAATGAGCTTATCCTGCTGAATTGCTATTTGTATCGTGGAGTCTTAGTGAAATTCAGAAAATCAATCTGCAGTGCCCTTGGCTCTTCCTCCAAATTTGTGTCCTCAGAAAGAGAAAACTTTGTGCACAAACTGTGCACATCAGCACAGATGCACAGAAGAGGAATTGGTGGAAGAAAATGGTGAAATGTGAAGCTAAAACATGGATTCCAGTTCCCTCTTTTCAGACTTCCTTTAACTTTGGCATGGAAATCATTTAGGAGAAGACCCAAAACCCTACTTAGATCCCAAAAGTGAACTTTCAGCCCAGTGGCTAGAATGCACCTTAAAGTCCCTCCTGTTCTGAGAGCCCAAATCTGTGTGGGTTTTGAGGTCTTTCATCATGTCCCCAAAAGTTTTTTTCATGCCCTTTCCTGGCAGCTTGGTGCTCAGATGGACATTTTAGGCATAGGATTTGGCAGAACCTGTGAGAAGGACCTATTCTCCCTACTGTCTGTCATGACATCCATGAGAAGCAGCCTTGGCCATCGTGGCTGCCCTCCAGCCCCTCTGGGTACCCCCACTGCCTGCACAGGTCCCCCCCACCTCATCTCCAGTGAAAATTCCAGCAAGGCTGCTGCATCTGCAATGCATTTCCCACCCCCTCAAGAGCTCTGTGTTGCCAAAGCTGCCTGTAATTCCTTACAGTTTAGTGTCTCTCCTGTTGGGTGGCTGGAAATCTGCTGCTTCCTCCCACTCCTTGCTCATCAGAGAAGAGCCTGTATTGCATCTCACTTGGTGCTTGCTCCTGCTGCAGAGTAAATATCATCACTTCTCTGCAGTGCAACCAGCCCTGCTCCTACACCCCAAAGCCTCTTCCAACAAAGCATACAAGGGATCTGCTCCTAGATAAAAGTTGTGGAATCAAAGAAAATCTGCCAACAATTAGAAAAGACCCAAATTTAGCACACGGCAGATGTGGAATGCAAAGTTCAGAGCTGTTTGATCCCCAGTGTGACAATGCTTTGTTTTGTTGTTTTTTTTTTTGTATCCCTTTAGCAGAACAGGGATTTTTGTCTCTGCGTGGGCTGGAAAGCTTCCACTGTTATTAATTAAAACAGTGTGATTACTTTTTCCTTTCTCCTGATTATCCCCTGAGCTAAGAGCTGGGTACCTGTCATGGGTGCTCGGAGGGCAGTACTAACCTCACCCTCTGACCAGGGATTGATCTGGAAGCTCAAAAGATGTCCCTGGGCTGCCCCATCTCTGACTGCACTACCACACTGTGCCAGGGACATCTTAGAAGCTGCAATAGAAGCTTTCTGTCCTAAGGTGTCTGAATGTACATTTTCTAACTGTTGATCTGGTGCAAGAACAAAAAAAGAACAAAAAAAGTCATCCTTCTACCATGATGAAGTGGGCAGGGTCTGTGTCCACTGCAGGATGGTTTCATGTTTGTTGCCTTTGTCTCATGGATTTTGTGCCTTTGGTTTGGGAGCCATGCAAGCAAATGCTGAGAGGGTGGACTTGCTTCCTTGCTTTTGCTCCATGACCATGACAGCTGAGACAGTGTGCTGGCCTCTTGTAGCAAACAGCATCTGCTCCAGCTGTGTTTGGAGAGGGACCTGGATGCTGAGAGAGTCCTGTGCAGCCACAAGACTGGACGTGCATGATTGCACTCACAAGGAGGAGGCTGGGCAAGAGATGTCTGAGGTCTTGGGCAGTTGCCTATTAGGGTCATGGTTTAGTGTTGGACCATCTTCACCCACCAGTGCTGTGCTGAGAGGCAGCAATAAAGCAGGGTTTAGTCCAGCAGCTTGGTTTGTCTCTGCAGGTTCTGGTCTCCCCACTCAAGGTGACTTTTCAGTCTGGGGAGCTCTGTACTGCAGTGGTGGCTGCATTGATCATCTCACACTGTCCAGTCACCATCAAAACCTTGACAGTCTCCACCAGAGCCCTTGTTCCTTTTCTGTGGGGTTTGCAGACTGGTGCCATAACCAGACCCTGGTCTCCAATCTATATGAAACCATTTCCCATTTATTGTCTTAAATGACCTTGTTGCTGCTTCAGGGGTTGTCTATCAGGTTGTTCCAGATGTGCCTGCATGGCTTGGGTGGCAGTTATGAAATGTAATGGAAGGCTGGAGGAACACTGGAAACTTAAGGTTATGTCTTCTGTTTCTGGATGTCAGGTATTATTCTATCACACACTACGCATCCCTCGCAGTGCTCAGCAGCTCAGCGTGTGCTGTTCCCAGTGATCAACGTGGTAAATGCCATTGCCCAGGGAAGTGATATCACTATGGCCTTGTGAAGGTGAGATGCTGGAAGGGATGTGTGTAATTCTGCATCTGGGATGGATTTGGTATGCTAATAATGTCTGACTGATGCTCAGGATGCTCCTGATGTCTGACTGATGCTCACAGTACTGTCCTGACAAATCTCATCCAAGTGCTTTACTGGAGACATCTGGCCTAGAATCATAGAATTGGTTAGGTTGGAAGTGACCTTTAAAGGTCATCTAGTCCATCCCCCATGGGGAATTTCAAGATGATTCTCCCAAACTGCCCTTACCAATTTGTCTTCCTTGTTGCCATCACCTTTCAGTGTCCTCCTGCCATCCCAGCCAGCAGCTCCCTCCTTGCTTTAGGGGATGGATTAACCTATTTCAGCTCAGACAGTCTCCAGCTCACAGTCTTGGTTCTGATGGGCCATTTAAGGGTAAGTGCAGCCTGTGATGTCTCCTGTTTACTGCAACTATTACCTGCTTGTTGGAGCCACGTGGATTCTCAGGGGACCATCTCAAACAGCAGGACTAGGAGCAAAAGTATTTGGTGCTGTCATGCTTTCTTGTGTCATTTTTAAGTCAGCTGAGCTTTCCTGGTGCCACAGGCTTCCACGGGTGGAAAACAGGCTTGTTCCCCTAGATCTCAGTGGAAATGAAGCCAAAACTATTGGGTTTTGACCAGACTCTCTGTATGGGAGCACCAGTGGTGGTCTTCCTCTCCTTTAGGGTGGGGCACCAAGTATCTGGCCATAGATGATGGGCTTCCCTGGTGATTAAGGATGCAACTACAGACAGTAGTGTCTGGCAGAGACTTTTAGCAAGTGGCATCACTTGGACCATCCTATTACAGTTCATTACCCTATTGAAATGCTGGGAGCCCACCAGTGCTCAGTACCAGTATGGTCCATAAGACTGGCACAGTGAAGCTGGTTAAGAGGGAGACTTGGCTGAGTGTCTGCAGCTGAGGAGCTCTTAACCATCCATTATAACCTGCCTGAAGGGGGTGGAAATACTAGACTTGATATAAAAATATCCCTATCAGACCTCAGCTCTTTGCTCTGAAGATGGTGGAGGTAAAAAATAAAAAAATAAATTTTAAAAAAAATCAGCAAAAATATTTAGAGAAAAATAAATTAGTTTTCAGATGCAGACAGCTCCAGCAATGATCTGAGAGTTTGGAAACTATTTTTTCCATGGACTGAGGCAGAGACTGGCACAAGCATAGAAACTTTCAACCTGAAGTGTGTAAATACAGCTACTGGAAGTGTTGTAAAATCACAGCTGTCCCTCTCTCCTGGCCTGCAGTGCTGGTTCCAGCCCTGTTTATAAGATCCATTTCCTGAGGTAGGAATTAGCTTTTCACCTTGTGTTTGTGGGGAGTAAAATGAAGCCCTCTTTTTGTGTGTGTGGAGAAGAATCCTAAAGCTAGTCTGAGTCCCCTGGATAGGCACAGGAGCAGAGATCAGGTTTTAAGATGTGTTTTTATAATACAGAAAAAGTTTACTCCACTGCCATTTTCCAACTAACACTATACCAATGGTTCATATTGCAATTTCTAACATCTCCGAAAAAAATAACTTGAAGAGGACATAGCCCATGATCTGTTTTCCTCCAGCAAGAGCTGCTTTTCCTGGCATCAAGAAATGGGAAAAATAATTTATTGACAACAGTCTGTGACATTTCCTCTTCCTTATCTCTTGAGGCCAAGTCTCCAGCTAGCAGGGTATTTCAGAACTAATCATAAAAGCAATATTGAAAAGAAGAAGCCAAAACAGTTGCCCTGTTCCCATGGAAATGCATGGGAACAGTTCAAGTGAGCATCTCTGGGCAATGCAGTCATGTGTTTGTCCTTGACTGGTGAGCAGAGATCAGGCACCTCATCTTCTCCCTTGTCTGCCTCGGCTTTGCTGGCATGGCAGATCAAATAAATCCCATTTGCCTTGGAAGCTCTCTCCTCTTCTCTGGGCAGGGGAAATGGAACAAAAATGTCATCTGAAACATAATAAGTGGTTGGGACAACCTGCTTCTCTGAGCTTTCCTCCTCCCTTCTTGCCTGGTCTAGCCCTTCCCTTGTGTTCCCAGGTAGTTTCCCAAGCCAGCAGCAACCCTGTGGGACCATCTCTGTCCATCTGCTCCTACCCTGAGAGAGGGCGAGAAAGAGGTGATGAAGATGGACTGTGAAGATTAAGAGAAGCATGGCCAACAGGTTGAGGAAGGTGATTCTTCCCCTCTGCTCCACTCTCCTGAGAGTCCAACTGCTGTAGTGCATCCAGCATAGGTCTCCTCAGCATAAGAAGGGCATGGAGCCATTGGAGCAAGTCCAGAGGAGGGCCATGAAAATGATCAGAGCACCTCTCCTATGGATACAGGCTGAGAGAGCTGGAATTGTTCAGCCTGGAGAAGAGAAAGCTCCAGGGAGACCTGTCAGGGTTTAACACTGGCCCAGCAATTAAACCAAATAACAGATGCTCTCTATTAATCCCCCTCCCCTCCCTGATAAAGAAAGGAGAGAGAATAAGGGAGAGACACTTATGGGTTGGAAACTAAACACAACTTTAATGAAACAGTAATGATAAATAGGAAAGATTACTAAATGTATAAAAATATACAAATATACAGGAAAATTGATCCCACGTTCCTCCTCCTTCCCCCCAATAACTCTCACGTCACCACGGAGGCTGCAGGGCAGCCCTGGGAAAGTCCAGGCTGGAATCCTGGAGTCAGCAGCAGTCGGAAGCTGGAGGCAGGAACACACAGATTCAGGCTGGCACGGATCAGGACCACAGGCAGAGGAATGGATTGAATCCTCCCAGGATGCTGAAGCAAAACAGGGAACAGGCAAAGAAGGGAAGGAGGAAGGGCAGGAAGAGCAGGAAGGGGTTTGACCCTCGTGATCCCTCAAATTTATACTGAGTATGAGGTGTATGGGATGGAATTCTCTGTGTGGTCAGTTCTGGCATCTATCTTGTCCGGACCTCCCCAAAGGAGGGGTTCAGGTGGGACCTCTTTACTCCTTCTGGAGGGCAAAATGTTCCTCAGAGCTGAGCAGTGTCCTTGGCTCTGCACACCAGTCTCTGGCTGTAACTATAACCATGGAGTGTTATCAGTCCCAGAAGCAGACACTGACTGAGAAACTTGCTGTTAATTTCAGCAAGTGCAACTACTTACAAGAGACTTAGCTGAAAGCAAAAGTACAAACCAGAAAATCACCTTTATCCTGGCCCAAACCAGGACAAGACCCTGGGCAGCCTCTCAGTACCTGAAGGGGCTACAGGAAAGCTGGGGAGGGACTTTTTAAAAGGGCATGGAGTGATAATGAGGGAGGATTGTTTTCAAACTGGAAGAGGGTAGATTTTGGTTAGACATTAGCAAGAAATTCTTCACTGTGAGAGTGGTGAGACACGGGCACAGGTTGTCCAAGGAAGCTCCATGTATTCTGGGACATGCAATCCACTTACTGTGTTTTGGGGTATCAGGAACATGCCTAGACCCAGGCACGTGTTGGAATTGATGTTTCAAACACAAAGCAGTCTGGTTTGGAGGAGAATAGCAATGTTTCTGTGATTAAATTAAAATAATTGGGGTTTAATGGGGAAGCAAATGAAATTTCCTTGCAATTACTTGGATTTACTATAAGAAAGAATGACATACCTTGTCAGTTTTACCTGCTCTCCCTTTATGTTTTTCCTTCTACTTTTAGCAATTAATTTGGGCTCATTTACCTCATTAATGAGAGATTACCTAGCTTGGTGAGAAGCTCTGTGTGTTCCAGATGGGCTTTGCTGATACAGATCTGAAACACTGATGTGCTCTCTTGTTCCAGAAGTACCTTCTCCTAAACCCCAAACAGAATAACATGGCTGATTCCCTAAATTATTGTTCAAACACATGGAAGTCATTTTTCTCTCAATGGTTCTGATGTTAAGAAGCAAAGCAAACTTCTGACATTGTCTGCTCTCCATAAATCCTCCTTTACTATGTGATTCTCCTTGAGTTACCCATGTAGAATTATCAAATCAGGATGATGCTTGGGGTTTAAGAGAATCGTAGAATCATAGAATTGTCTGGGTTGGAAGGGACCTCAGAGATCATCAAGTCCAACCCTTGATCCACTACCACTGCAGTCACCAGCCCATGGCACTGAGTGCCACATCCAGTCTTTTTTTAAATATCTCCAGGGACGGAGAATCCACCACTTCCCTGGGCAGCCCATTCCAATGCCTGATCACCCTCTCCGTAAAGAAATTCTTTCTAATATCCAACCTAAACCTCCCCTGGCACAACTTAAGACCATGCCCTCTTGTCTTGCTGATAGTTGCCTGGGAAAAGAGACCAACCCCCCCCTGGCTACAGCCTCCTTTCAGGGAGTTGTAGAGAGTGATGAGGTCTCCCCTGAGCCTCCTCTTCTCCAGGCTGAACAGCCCCAGCTCCCTCAGCCTCTCCTCATAGGATCTGTGCTCGAGTCCCTTCACCAGCCTGGTTGCCCTCCTTTGGACCTGCTCCAGCACCTCAATCTCCTTCCTGACCTGAGGGGCCCAGAACTGGACACAGGACTCGAGGTGTGGCCTCACTAGTGAGAGAAAACAATACTGCTTATTTGACGCATTTTGCTCTATAAACACCCACTAAAAAAAAAAAAACCCAAAACAAACAAAAACCCAACCATACTACAGAACCCAGCTCCTTCAGCCTTTCATATTAGGTGACTGATACCAGCTCAGAGCATCTCATTTCGTGTGAAAAGATAGGACTGGTTTTCTTTCTCCCATTAATATTATTTACATTACCTACATTGCATTTCCTTTGTTTTTGTTGTCAGTCACACACTCAGCATCACTCAGCCAAGTCTGCACTTTGGTACTCTTTGTGCCCATTTGTTCTCTGTCCTTGCAATTCATTATTATGCATTTTGCTCCTTCACTTCTTGTCATCCACTGGATCCATCAGGAAAAATTAATTTTGGCCATGAGAACATCCCTAAGTTGCTCCACAGTGAATACAGGTGCCAAAAAACTCTTCCTTGCCTCCAGTTCAGGCCTCATCTTCTCTGGGAACCCCTAGCACTGGTGTTCTGGCAGCCCTTAAGTTCCTGATGTGTTTTCAATAGCAAATGTTATTAACTTGTAAAGCATCTTGGAACTTACAGGGGGATGCTACATTTGATGTTGTTTCTAACTATTTTCTCTCCTCTTTTTAACACTTCTGCTTTCTCTTTTTTCTCTCTTTCTCTTTTTTTTTTTTTTCCCCCAGGATATTCGTTGAGTTTCCATGCCATCCCATCAAGCTATGCCAACATCCCCTGCACTTCTGCATCTCAGTCCCTCCCATGTAGGTCCTCCAGAGGGACATACTCAATCAAGCTTTACACATTCATTTGGAAAATGGCATCAAATTTTGCCCTTTTTGTGGGTTTCCAGAGAAGCTGGTCCCTGATCCAGCTACAAAGTGGGTCTAAAAATTAGTGTTTGTGCCAGGCTGTGTGTGATGGTACCAACCTGAATGGGTGTAACACAAATTCTTCTTCATGTTCATGTTCCTTGCCCAGACAGCCTCCCTGGATACTGCCACCATCAGGGAAAGGCACAATGGTGACATTTTAATAGCACTTTTATTTGGGTTTGGCACCTCTTGTTACTTGGTGGGAGGGTTAACTTGTGATCTAATCTGACTGCCAGTCCTTATCTCTGGAAATGATCCAAAACCAAGCAGAAATTTGTGGAAAAAACCCATAAGGAAATTACCTTTTTTTAAATTTTGCACCCAGAGGGGATGGGGTCTGGGTTGCATTCAGATTTTGCATTTTGTGGTTTTGTTTCTGTTTTCTTTACAAAGTAACAAAATCTCTCACAATACTGACAAGGAGAACAAAATAGTTCACTTTTTCTCTTTTTTAAGTGAGAGAAAGGGGAAAATAGGAAGAAAATGTCAATATTTTCATTAAGAGTCAAAAATATCAGCCAAAAATTTTTTTTCAACATCTATGTTTGGAAAATTTGTAAAAATAGCAAAGATGTAGCTATATTAACTATACTTTCTCAGCTTTACACAAACATCTGTAAAACATGGATGAATATCAGAGGGAATATTTTTATTAACAAACAAAAAAAAAAAAGGACACAAAGCTTTTGATACCTGTACCAGGACAAACAGTTCATTTATTTAAACAGCAGTTTAGAAACCAGAAACAATCAAACCCAAAAACCTGTTACTTTTCAACGGATTTGAATTTTTGAGTGAAAAAATCTCTTGCTGGCTTCTAGGGAAGCCTTAGGTCTGTAGTAATTCTCAGGAAATAGCATTGCTGACTACAGCACAAAACAACTCAAATTGTGCTGATTCGGTAGGCAAAGCTTTTGAAAGCAGTGGGGTTTGTGGTGGAGTCAGAATCCTAAGAAATGCCAATATTTTTTCAAGGGGGGAGGAAAAAAAAAACAAAACAACAACACAAAAACATAAAAAAACCCCCAAACTTTATTTCCAAAAGTAGCGAAACTGGGAGGAGATTAAAATCAGCAGCATCCTAGAAGCCAACACAAGGCTTAACTTCTGAGTTCAGCTTGGACTGAAGCTCAGAGCTGAAAGCTGATATGGGATTTTCCTAGTGCAGGGAGAGCTGAAGTGTGGTCCAGCTGGGCTGCAGGCTGGACAGGCTCTGGTCTGGAGTGGTGAGACACAGCATGGATGGGGACCATGCAGTGATGTGGTAAAGTGTGGAATGTTAGGAGCAGAGCAGTGGTATGCACACTATTATTTCTGAGGGCCTCATCTGGATCAGTCCACCTTGTACAAACTGGGTTTAGCCCTGGCAGTGTTGCCCAGGTCTGGGCAAGGGCCAACTGGCTGTGTCAAAAAGCATGGAGCATATCTGCACTCAGGTTCCATGCCTGGAGTAAGAAAAGATGGTTTGAGAAGGGAAGGAAAACAAAAAAAACTCTTCTTCTACCTTTTTTTCCTCGTGGCACCCTCTTACAAAGGAAGGATGGATGAGTACCAAGACTCATGACAGGCTCTGTCAGCTGAAAAAGTTATCAGCCATGGTTACTGATGCCTCAATCTATGCTGCTTGAGCAGAAGTCAGTTTGTAAATGTCTACTAAAGGTCATGATGGACTTTGCAGTGACATAACCAAGAAACGGGATTTACTTCATATTTTAAGAAATTAGACTATATCAAAGGTGTAATAAAAATATTTTCTATAGGATTTTAAAATATATACATATATAAACTACCTTAATTTTTAATGCCCTGTTGATAGCTGATGTGGTGTCTACAGTATTTAAGTGTAGCTAAGTGAGGCTGCCCAGCAACCTCCATGATACCTCACTGATTACAAAACTTGAAGCCTTGTCCACATTGCAAATTAAACCTGCTTGAAAATGAGACCTGAAACTGTCTGCCAGGCCTGATCCTGCACCCACTAATAGTCCGACTGCAGGAGCTGGATTAGGGCCCAGACACAAGTCCTAAAATGATGTGGTTTCCAACCTTGTTGTCTGGGCAATGATAAAGACACCTGAGGAAGCTACTGTGACCTTTGAGGCATTTCCTGGTAAGATAAAAAATATTACATGTTTTATTTAGAATATTTAGAAAGAGTTAAGACAATCTAGGCACATCTATGCTTCATTTTGAATGAGGGACCCAAACTGACTGTGTCCTCAACGTAGCCTTTGCTCAGACACTGGGTATAGACTTCAGTCAAGCTGAAGGGAGGATGAGGATGATGATGGAGCACTGATCATTCATGCCTGACTCCTTCCCACAGCATCCATCTCCACATCCCCCCCTGACCTTGCTTGCCCAGCCCATGTGGAGGAGGAAAGTTGTCAAGAAGAGTCCCTTTGTCAAGTGCCTGCAATGGCAATGGGGTTGTACTGGCACTTTGATCAATGACAACCTGAAACTGGTGACGGAGGTAGAGGGGGGTGAGGGCTGGGAAGCACAGGTTACAGCCTGGCCCTCTGACCATCAGGAACAGGGAGGACACGGCCTTGGCCTGTGCTTCCACACCCAGCTGAACATGGTCTGCATTCCTGTTCAGTCTCACCCTGTGTCTAAAGCAAGATCAGATCCACTTTCCACGCAAAGTTTGAAGCACAGTGTAGACAAGGTGTGAGGGCCAGATCCTGATCTAATGCAGGTAAAAATCTCCATTATCATTGGGTCTGAGCATTTAACCCTTGCATTATACTTTAAGGTAGGTAGCATGGGAGTTCTCCTGCTTCAGCGAGTTAATATAGGGCATTTGACCACCTGCAGAGGCAAGTTTCTCACTGAGCTTTCTGTTCATCTGCTCCATGTGCCTGGTGTTTTTCCTGGCTTGCCTCAGGGACCTCTTGACCTTCTTCACCCGATCCCGCAGCTGCTTGTTGCGTTTCTCTAGCGTTGCCACCTTCTGCTGCAGCTTCTTCACTCTGTCCTCCTCCTCAAACAGGGCTTTCTGGACTGAGGAGCACATGAGCTGAGGGGAAGGCAGAAAAGAAATAGCAGTTGGTGAGCTTTACACAAAAACTCATCAAAGCAAGGGTTCATTCAGATGTTCCTTGAAAGCCCTCACAGCTTTTTGAAAGAATGAAGCTATTTTGAAGTTCTACCTTTTTTAAAACCTTTTCTACTAAAATCCTCTTTGTCACTTCTGTGACCAAGTAAGATCCAAACCTGTAGATCTTAAACATACGAGAGATTCACAATTATTATTATGAGCTGTATTGACAGACCTGTCCCGTCCACTGAGGCTACGATGAGTTTATGCAGGAAGGTGCCCTCTTTCTGGTATGAAACTGGAGCTCAGGCCAGGGGCTGTCACTTCTGGAAAACTCTACAAGTCTGATTCATCTTAGCAGCCCTTCAGAAACTGCAAAGTTTGTGTGAGTCTGTCCTTTGCTCTTTATGTCAACATGTAAAGACACCACCTGCAAAACACAGACCTGGTTGTTTCACCTTTTCAGGAACTGAGTTGTCTTAAATATCTCATTATATGAGCTTCTTTGGGATGAAACCCTAAAGGGTAGATCCCAGCAGTCTCTAAGAGCTTTCAAGATCCCACAACCTTAACAGAAGTGGTTTATTTTGGGAGTCATTGGCAGAAAGCTGCCCATCCTATTCGACTCATTACCAACTTACTGCGGTATCACCCTCAGGAGGGACATCAAGCTCTTAATGTCCATTCATGCTTCTGCCTCTTAAAGAGCCAAAAAGAAAAAGGATCTTTTTGCAAATGTGCTGCACCCAAGGCATCACTAGAAAAGCAGCTCACAGGA
Source organism: Florisuga fusca (assembly GCA_038090715.1). NCBI lineage: Eukaryota > Metazoa > Chordata > Aves > Apodiformes > Trochilidae > Florisuga > Florisuga fusca. The sequence goes on from JAAWXA010000007.1 coordinate 17,158,701, forward strand.
CATTTCAAATCTGCTGGGCTGGATGATGGCTCAAATGTAAAACACAGATGACTGCATTTCCTCTACCACCTCATCCTATGATGACCCAGAGGTCTACCTCATCTCAGCTATAAGTGACTGCCATGGTTATTCTCCTACTTCTGACTTCCTCCCTCTTTTTAGGTGCAGCAACAGGAATGGGATGATATCAGCACCTACAAAGGCTGCTGAGTAGTTTCTATGCCAAAGAGTTGTGTTCCTGACACACAGCATCACCTGGGATGGGATTCAGATGCCTTCCCTTAAGTGGCTAAACATGAGACCCAGGTCTGGTCTCCTCTTTTTTGGTTTCTCCTGTTATGTCTTTGGAGAGAGACACCCTTCAGGGCAGTTGGAGGAATCACCCTCTAAACACAACTCTCTCATTTCACTGACTACAAAAGTTCCACATTTTCCACCTGGCAACATTTTCCAAGCAGAAAAGGAGGAAGTGCCTGGGGATCAAGAGCAGCCGCACCATGAAGTTTCATACAATCGTTTTGGTTGGAAAAGACCTTTAAGATCATCAAGTCAAACCAGTGTCCCTGAGCACCACATCTAGATGGTTTTTAAGTACCTCCAGGGATGACTCAACCACTGCCCTGGACAGTCTGTTCCAGGGCCTGGCAACCCTTTTGCTGAATAAGTTTTTCCTGATGTCAAATCTAACCCTTGCCTGGCATACCTTGAGGCCAGGGTTTGCTTATAACTTGGGACAATAAACCAAGTGAGACTCCTTTTGGGGAGTTGTAGAGAGTCATAAGGTCTCCCCTCAGACTCCTTTTGTCCAAAGCAATCCCAGTTCCCTCAGTCATTCCTCATAAGACTTGTGCTCCAAACTCCTCACCAGCTTCATTGCCCTTCTCTGGACATGTTCCAGCACCTCAATGTGCTTCTTGTAGTGGGGCCCCAGAACTGAACACAGTACTTGAGGTGCAGCCTCACCAGTGCTGAGTACAGGAATAGAATCACCTCCCTTCTCCTGCTGGCCACACAATTGCTGATACAAGCCAGGATGCTGTTGGCCTTCTTGGCCAGCTGGGCACACTGCTGGCTCTGGCTTAGAGGAACCATCATCAAAATCTATTTCTGACAGGGTGAAATGACTCTTTCCTTTTTTTCCTACAAGAAGCATCCTGAGATATTTTATTGTGCAAGTAGGACTTCCAGTTGCTTGCTGTGCTGGGAGGAAAGGCAGTGTCTGCTGCTGGATTTATCTTCTATATATAGAGAGAATTTTTTTAATGTGTGTCAAGCACTCCTGGAGCCTGGATGGGCTTTCTCTGGCAGAACATTTGGAACAGACAGGGAATCTAAATAAACAAGTAAATCCTGACTGTGATGATGAAGGATTACATATTTCTTTCCGTCTTACTTTGTAGTATTTTCAACAACTGAAAGTAGGGGGAGGGATCTGGCTTTGGTGATCAACATTTCATTTGCTTTGGAAACCCCCAGCAGACAAAACCCGTGGTCAGTCAGCGCAAACACAACAACCACTTCCAGGCCCTGTAATTTCTTGTTTCTTATCCAAAAGCACTGCAGGGCTTTGCTAAAAGGCAAATGCTCACCCAGACTCTCTGCTCACTGGGGCTCTTTTATAAATGCATACTGGGGAGAGTGGGGGCTGACAGATGGAGGGACAGAAATTGCACTGAAAAGGAGGGACTTTGGTTTTGATCACAGCTCATTCCAAGTGTTATTTGGGAACAGCCAGCACATCCTGGCTTTTGTGTTTGCCAAACCATTGCAAAACCTTCAAGCAGAACACTTGCTGAATTTAATTCCCTCAAAGGAGAGCACTGAGTTAGGGAAAGATGTTTGCTGGGAAGACAGGAGGTGGAAACTCTACTTCAGGAGGGACTTTTTGTGTTTTCCATTGATGCAGTGATAGGGAAGGCTACAACAGAGCCCGATGCAGAGGAACAAACAGTTCCTGTGGCTGAAGTGTGAGGCTGTGTGAACTCAGTGCTGTCCCATCTGCCTGGGCTGGCTGGTGAGGGAATGGCAAAGTCAGGGATGGCATTAACCTCAAATCAGAGACACTCCCAAACCTTTGAGACTGGTCAGCAGAGGTAGCCCAGCTCTACAGAGCCAATCAGAAACTTCTCAAACACCATCAAAAAGCTACCCAGCTCATTTGCTTATGGCATTCCCCTTCCAGGTCCTCATTCTCCAGCCTGAAACCCACGACTTAGTGCTCACATTGACTGGATATTTCCATAGAGATCACTAGAACAGCCCAATTCCACAAGCTGAGGTCCTGCCAGACATGCAGAACTTTGTTTACCCACTGGGCAGGTGACAGGAAGAGCCAAAACAGAAACTCTTTGTTCCTTCTGCATGGGGAAAACTAAAAAGGTGGTGTCCTCCCATTCTCACCAGCTGGTTACAAAGAGGATTTTTCACAGAGCTCTGCAATGAGGATAATGTTTAAATGTGAGTGCTATCCCACCCTTGCTGTTACTGCTAGGGCTATGGTTGGGTGTGACCAAGTTATTTTTAAACTGATGCTGAGAACTGAGGAAGTGTGACAGCTAAGAGCCCAGCACAGGCTGTTTAACTAACCCAGATGATGGAAAAACGTGTGAGAAGATAATAAGCCCTCAGTATGTGTTGCTACTTGAAACTCCTGGTCTCATGTGCCCAGAAATGCACACACTTTGCACTTGATGATCAGACCTCAGTCCAAAGTCATAGCTAAAAGCTACAGAGAACTGGATTTTGTTGCTGGGAATGCCCTGTGCTTCCATTCCCCACCACACGTCGCTATGCCAAGTACACCAGAGAAGGTTAGGTGGGTTTTCTATGCAATATTTAAGGGATAATGAAATCTCCAGCCAACCAGGCACATCACAGAGGATGCGGTTCCACTTGGTGCCACTGAAGGAAACGATAAGAAAGGATGGATTGCTGACAGCTCATATTCCTGTGAGGTATCAAAAGCAGACAGTTAAGTAACATCTTAGAATGATGAAGAAAGGATGCACTTAGCATGATGTACATGCCCACAGACCTGGTAAGTGGAGAGAATGCCCTGGAAATGGCTCCTCAGAAAAACTTAAGGGTTACTTTTCAACTTTCCTCCAAAAACAACATTGTCTAGTGACCCATAGTTCAGAAGAGTTGAAGGTCCCTTCCAGCACAAACCATTTTATGAATTCATGATTCTTCTGGAGAGTTCTATCTGTGTATGTGCTTGTTTAACAGTTTTGTTAGCAAGGTATCCTCAGTGGAGGTAAAACCCGAGTCCAGAGCAGTACCAGGAGATGTAGTAACAAAGGTAGCACAAGAACCATACAGCTCCTTCAGATTTATCCCAGACATCCTACAGCTGTGAAACTACAAATTAAATCTATTTGAGTATCCCTCTGAAGCATCCTGTCACAAATATACCCAGGTTTAAGTTTCATGAAATCTGTATGATTTACAAAATCTGTCCATTAGCCAAACAAATCAGCACTGTAACAAGTCAAACTGATTTTCTGAGCGTCACATTACAGCCATGTGAGCCCTTTACCAAACAGCCTGAACTGATGTGTACATACATTTGTCTGACTGACAAACACACACATCTACCTTCTATAAGCACCATTAGAGTGGCACGGTGGCTAGGAAACTCCCCGTGGCTAAAGGTGCAATGGTAGTTTTCATCCACCACAAGTTGTCCATAAATGTCTGAAGATAGCACTACAGAGCTCAGCTCACTCAAAACACAACAGGGGCACCCAAGTGTTGCTCTTCATTTACCAAAGGAGGAGAAGCTGAGTTGTAGATAGCTCCTCATGCATGCTTCCTAGGGACAGCACAGCTAAAAAGCACTGGATCCCCACTACCTGAAACTCTTTCATTTTAGGTCTCCTAAAAATAACTTCCACGTCACGTAGTATTTTGGGACATATAGATACAAGTCATCAAGAAAGATGATTGTAGGAATGCCTTTGAATATGCAACAGTAAGACCTGATTTCTGGCTGGGCATGATGTGTTTTTAGAAGAACTGGGCATGAGTCACCTTGGTTTCTTTGGTCCTTGAATCTTCCTCCTGACTCACACTGCTAACTGGAGCAGTGGCTAGTTGGGATATTCCCTCCACATCCCAGACCCAGCATTGCCCCACCACGACATCTTGGGAGTATTCAGTGGGAAAAATAAGAGCATCTCTCTCTGTAAATGCCTCCTGAGCACTGTGTTAGGAAGCTCCTGCTCTGCTGAGGAGCCTCCTGCCCAGGGACCTCACAGCATCCCTGGACCACTCTCCTCCTGCTCTTCCCAGCTTTAAATCCTCTCTGCAGAAAAGGTAAAAACTGTTCCTTTGCTGCACACTGACTTTTTGCTCTGTGCTTTACCACTGCTCAAGTTGTATAGAACATCCTAAACTGAAGCCTTAGGCAGCACAAATTGTGTGCCTACCTCCAGCTCTTTGAGTCTCAGCCCAGTAATAATTCAGGCACTCTCTCTCAAGGGGCTTAGGAGCCAAAGACAGACCTTTATTTTTCTCCAACTCCACCAGAGTGTATTTCCCCAACCCCTTCTGTGTTCCTAGCATGAGGAAGGGCTCAGTGCCCCAGGGAAGCTGGTAAGGACACAATAATGTTCATACAGACAATCTTCAGCTCTTCTGACCAGGGAGGTCCCCTTTGAGCCCTGCCTTGCCGTGGCCACATTTCTGACTCTGAGCATCATTTTCATCTGTTGCTCAGCCCCTTTGGGCAGGCCAGGATGTCGGATGGAAAGACACACAGTGAGACAAAGGGAAGCAGGAAGGGTCTGGCAGGAGGGTATTGGGTTTGGGATGGAGTGACTTAACCTCCAGTTACTGGGATTTTTCAGCCAACACTAACACTCCTGCTGGAGTGTGGAAAAGCCCCTGTCAGCACTGTTAAACCATTGTGCAGGGGCATGGCAGTGCTGGGTTAAACCACCTTCTGCTTTCTGCAAGGCTGCACTTTCAAAGGTACAAAATTGGGGTCCCCATGGCAGAGCCAGCATCTCTGGCATTGGTGACAACGAGCTGGGATTTCACCCTAGGGCTTCATCTGAATCCCCAGGATACACAAGAACTGGATGGAGAAAGAAATGATGGCAGCTCTTTGCCATAGAAGGCGTCAGGCTTGTGGCACGTCTCCACTTCATTCAAAAAATTTAAGACAGGGACTTCCCTGAGGTATGAGGCTGCTTTCAGGAAGCATCTGCAAGGCTACATCCACCCCAAAGTGCCTCAGCACTGTGAATGGTGCTTTTCTGCCCCATTTCTGCCCCTCTGCTCACTAAAAGCAGATTTTTCACCTTAAACTCCCAAGATGGAGCTAGTCCAGGCAAGTCCTCTCAGCTTTCCCAGCCATCATCAGAGAGGAATGGTGACCTTCAAGGGAAGTCTTCTTGCCTAACTTAGACACCTATCCTGGGTGAACTATTTTGGGGCACCACTCCCCATTGCCTAGATAACCAGATCCCATCCTGAGGAACACCTGGCATCACTGACTGACTGGGCCAAGATGCAAGTGCAGTGTCTGTATAGATTTATTGGACATCCTTGCCCTGGAAATGAACCCAAATCCATGTCCACAGGCAGCTGTGAGTTTTTAAAACCAGCCTTGTTTCTTCTGATCTTCATCAAACCACTGCTTGGTGGAAAAACACCCAAACAACAGTGGGAGGTTCTGCCAGGACCAGCTCTTGGACAGCATCTTGGCAGGTCTCTTAGGTAGTACTTGGCCCTGATGTCCTCCTGAGCAGCTGAGAAGGGCCCATGCACCAGGAAAATGTGAGCAGTATTTACAAGCTGTGTTGTAAGGCCCAAGTGCCAAGCAGCAACACCAAGACACTGACTCAGCACAGAGGATGCTTTACACTCAAGGAAAGGTGTTTCCCACAAGGAAAAAACCAACCTGTTCTTTTTCTTTTGGACTTCTTTTATAATAATCATCTAAAGATGAACAACAGATTAAAAAAAAACCCAACACTTCCCTGTGATTAACACTTTGAAAAACCAGACTTCCCTCTGTGGCAGGGCTGGTGGCTGTCATCTCCAGTGGGTGTTGCAGGTGTCCATTTCACAATGCTGCCCTTTGTCTTCCAACTCAAAGCCTTGTACCTCTGCTTCCAGGTTATGGGTGGTTTTAGAGGACACAGGGGGATGAGGAGGCACTTGAGAGATGGTGAAAATATTGTCAACCCTGGAGGTACCTTGAGAGAGAACCCTGGCCCTGAAACCACATACAGAGCATACCCTGGGGCATTGCTTTCCCCAGACATTTCGATGCTGAAGCCTGAGATGCTGCTGAGAGGGAGGATACAAAGACACCAGTGACAGTCACACCCCATCTCCACTGCCCAGACTGGAGATGGAGGTCAGGATGTGTCTCCAAAGTTCTTGGATTGGTCACTGCCAGTACCCAGAAAGGGATAACACCTTATTCCCTCTAACTTGCAAAGGAAAAAAGGCAGTGGCTTGATGAGAACAGAAGCCACACTAATCAAGATGACAGGAAATTTTTTAAAAAAAAAGGTGCAGAGTATAAGCCAGACTGCCTACCACAGGCACCTCACTTGTGCCAAGAGAGCAGATAAGTCAGTCCTGACAGTAAATCCCTGAATTCCCTGCCCAGGCACTGGGAGACACAAGGTCTCCTGGAAGAGAAAAACAAATCAAGAGGACAGGACCTCACTCTGGGGAATCCCCAAGTCCTTTTCTTCTCCTCACTGACCATGCAGGCAGGGAGACAGGCACACCAAGAGCCAGCCAGTTGCTTGTGCCCATCTCTCTGAGACAGAAGGGCTCTGCTCTTGCCTTGTTTCCTCTGAAACTGTTCCTCCAAGCGATTCACCCAAGATGCCACAGGAATGTGGTGGTGGAGCAGGGAGGGGAGCTGCAGGGAAGTCTCCCATCTAAGTGGTTTAGCAGGAGCAGACATCCTCCTCCTTGCGTGGCTGAAGCTGTCAAGCATTGGGCTCAGAGCTCAGCCCCATCAGCCCCATCCCTTGTGCTTTCCACATTTCCAGGAGCTTCCCAGTCTTTGGTGCTGCTCCTGTCTTGAGGTTGGACAATGCACTCCCCCTGAGATGGGTGTAGGCTGAGAGGAATTGGAGGATCTTACACTCATCCCAGGGATTTATTTATGCTTATTTATAGGTAAATGACACTGAATATTAAAGTGCACTGCCCAGTTGTATGGGTTACAGTATGCTGGGCTTAAGGAAAGTGTTTTGATTAAGGAAAAAAAATATATCTTTTCTCTATTGCTAAAAGCAACTTAGGAGCTAAAAAATCAGAGTTTCAAGTCTACCTTACAAGACAGACTGCTTCATGAATTTCTGCATTTTGCTCTGCCCAAATGCTGAAAGTGACTGAGTTACTGCTTGCTTTTTTTTCCCGTCTCAGAGCTAAGGTTGAAATCTCAGATGGGCTTCAAAAGTCTCTGTAAGAGGCTTTTTCTTCCTCGGACAGAAACTTGGACAGAAACTTTCCATTTCTACAGCCACCCAAAACTCAACAACTTGCTATTCACTTTTATTTCCAGCTCAGCTTTTTTCCCACCTAGTATTATTATTATCACAATAGAACTAATTAGGTCTGGTATGCCTAAAAGGACTCTGCCAATATACCTTACCTCAAGTGTATTGTTCTCCAGCTGTGAGTTGCTGTGTGACCACATCTCCATCGAATCTTGTTTTACTTGGCTTGTGTCTCAATAGGATTAGGTCACCATTCACCCCACACATACACACAGCAAATTAATTAAATACCAGGGAGGAAATAAAACCAGCAAGACCCAGAAACCGAGTGTATTGTGTCCTTCCCTCTCACTGCTGGGAATGCAGAGAAATGGGAAACTGCTGATCAGAGCAGCGTGGTGTCTTGAACTTCTCTCCTACTTATTGGTATGTGGTTGCTGATTTTTAGAATAAGCTGACATCCACCTTGTGTTGCAACAGATCCTAGAGATGTCATCTAATTTAACTGTCATGCCAAATAGACAGTGTGCACTCCATAGCACAGTAGCAGTGAAGACATTACAATATATTCATATATCACATCACCAGATGAAGCCAAGAACCAGCATCAGCTGGTGAGGAAACGTATTTTTCTTTACCAATATTAATTTGAGTGAGAACTTTATCAGTTTAAACCAAGATTATATCTGTTTTGGTGAATTTAAGTATAGTTTGCTTCATTCTAATGTATTATAACTCATAGGAGTTCCCTGGGGGTCCTAAGAGGTGATGGATTCTTTGGTGGGTCAGGTGCTCTGTGGATGTCTGCAAGCTGAGGTTTAGATTTAGTATGGCTGCTAGAGGTACAAAATGACAGGTGGGAGATGTGGGCTGTGGAAGGACAGGGACACATGGAAAAAGAGAAAAAAAGGTGATTAAGGACTTAATGAATTTGAAAGCTCCCGTGGGTGAAGCGATGCCAGACCTCCTTGTACCCCCTCGCAGGTTCAGATGGCAAATGCTGCTGTGAAGAGCAGAGATCAGCAAACATGAAATAAAACTTATTTTGTATGCAATATAAAAAACCTTTTGCTTCTCTGTGACCTCTAAGTTGAAACGGGGAGAGAGAGAAGCAAAGCAAACCCCAGGGGGACAGGGTTGGGTATTTGCAGATGGCAGCGGGATGAGCACAGTGCCTTAAAAGCTGCCTCTCAAAAAAACACAGAAATGGGGCCATTTACTGTCAGTGGAGTTCATGTCTCCTCCCCAGCAAATATAGCATACCTAGGGGAAATTTTATACACGGGAGGAGAACCTGTGCTGAGACAGGCAAATGTTTAGAGTTAATGCAGCATCTATAAATGTCGTGTTGCCGTATAAATCCCTTCACTCTGGATGTCTTGGCTTAATTCTTCACACAAGCTGCTCCAGCTCAGTTGCCTTCACAAACAGAAATGATTTCTTTGGCTGCAGGCTCAGCTGGAAGCCTTGAGCATGCTCTGCTGCTGTGCACATCTTCTGGATTTCAAAGAGCAAACACAGGAGCCCCAGAGCAAGCTGTCATCCTCTGGTGCCACTGGGAAGCAGAGGGTATGGCATCACTCCTGAGCATCCATAGGAACTGCTGGAGCTGATTTACTTCATTTGCCAGGTCCTCTTGGGTGCAGGATAGCAGGGGGAGTGAGTAGGGCATACTCAGACCTGTATTTATCTCTGCTTAGTGCATCCCTTGGAGTTGTCTTTGCACCATCCTGTTTAATGTATCTGACCTAGGTGCTGGGTAGCAAACGTTGGTTTTCTGGGCTTTCTACAGTCAATGGAGAGACAGAAATTTCTCTGGAGGATGAGTCAGAGACACTAATTTAGAGCAGGGAAGCAGGCACTAAAACAGAGCAGAGTAGCATGGAAACAACCCTGACACCATGCTTTACTCACACACCTGGAACGGCCTCTACCGTGGCAGGAGCAGAACAAGAGACTGATGAAATTTTCCCTGCAAGCCATAAAGGATCTGAGGAACCTCAAGGGAAATTGTGGTAGTGGTGTGGAAATCAAACTGGATAAAGACACGGGGTCTTGGCAAAGACCCTGCACCTACTCTCAAGTTGCTCTGCAACCCCAGGGCAAAGAGACCTCAGCAAGAGGCTGTTTTCTGTGCCCCACACCAGCAGCCTCGGGAGAGGTGATGGAGCCAGCAGCGACAACCAGGCAGAGGACCAGGCTCAGCCCTCATCCAGGCACAGGAACACCACGGGTTGCCACAGCAATGAAGTGGAAAAGCTTTGCTGAGGTTGAAGAAGCAAAGACAAAAGGGCTGGAAAAACAAACATCTGCGATCTGCAGGCACTCTCTGGCTAACGTCAGCATGCCAAGAAAGGAACTGAGGACCTAAAATGCCTGGGAGACTAATCAGCAGCTCTGAATAACAAGCTCCAAGCACTAACATCTGGTTGATGGGAGATTGCTGCTACTCACAGATATTCCCTTCCCACCGGGCAGCTCAGAACAGCCTGTCCACAACACCAGCCTCTGCATAGGCTGTAAATCCTGAAAGGGCCCTGGACCACCCTGGATGTGATAGATGGGCAACAGGCCACTCTGAGCATGACAAGGTTTGGCAAAGAACCAGTCTTCAAGGTGTAGGGATGTGGTATTTAGGGGGCCACACTCCTGCTTGGCTGTGCTCAAATGGTCCTAAGCACTCAGGGCATTAATGACTGCTGCCAAGGGAGTCAAAAGCTGCTGTTTCATTCTAGTATGGTCCCCCAGATCAGGTCCTGTTTCTAAGCCAGTATTTCAATTATCAGTAGACATTTTGAGTCAGGGAAATCAGGTTATATTTGAAATCCAGCATCATATATGATGGCCAAAGTCTCTCCCTGCTGCTTTGTCAGACACAGGAGCATCAGAAACTCCCATCAAGAGCTGCACAAATCACTGCCTCATACAGGGAAAAGATTTTCACACTGGAGATTTTCACATAACCCATGTGAAAATGCCCATGGAAAATAAGGAAAATAAGGTCTTAAGGTATGAGTCAGGTCTCCTCATCCACACTAGCCTGGATCTCTCTTTGCAGTCTGATTTCAGGGGAAGGAGGACTGCAGTCACAGTCACTCCAGACAAAATGTCCATAGGGCTTAGAGGTGCCCTGCAGCAAACTCTTCTCTGCAAGCATCTAAATTATAGAGCATGCACTCCACTGCTGGTTAATGATATGATGGTGGCTTCCAGCTGTTTAATCCTTGGTTAATAATTGTGTTGGAGTGAGGTAACTGCATAGCAAGTGCCACACCACCACACACGGACACACAGCGATACCTTTGAGCTACAGTTCAATCACACACTACTTTGTTTTTTAGCTCTTTTGTGAATAACTGCTCCATGGTCTGCAAAATCCTGTAAGGTTCTGCTATCAAGTACACTTATCTGTAAAATCTGCTGTTGTCCCTTGCCAAATACTTGGGAGTGGGTAGCAAATGTCCCCCTGTAAGTCTGTGTTACCATTTGTGAACGTGTGAGCATATGAGGGCTTAAAACCTGGTTATGAAAGTAACTTTCTCTAGCAGTCCATAATTTTTCTGTGGACATTCATTTTGCTTTTCTCACATTTCTCTGACACACATGTTATCTATCCTTTCCACAGCTTTGTATTGCATCACTTCAGCAATAGCAAGAGCCAGGATGTGGACAGTCCTAAAGAGCAGATGATCTCCATTACCCCTCACCCTTCTTGCAGAAGCAGTCACAGTATCCGTACCAGGCATCATCCATACAACCCCTGAAGAATTGCCTAATAGCATAGCAATTAAAAAAAAAAACCAAAACACAAACAAACAAACAAAAAACCAAACTCTTGAAACCTACTGTGAGGAAGCCAGGATATGGGCTCTGGTCTTAACAAGGACACTTTCCTTGTCTTTTGGCAATGGTAATTTTGGAAGAGTGAAATCTCAATTATTTTTGAGCTGCTTTATCTGAACAGCTTGTTCTCATTAAGCAACACGAGCACTTCACACCTAATTGAAGAGGGCAGATAAAATGAATGTCCTAATCAGAGGAAAGGAACTGAACGTCTCCACAACAGAGAGGGCAAGAGTTGGCTAGGGGAAAAGCAGTTCCGGTGAGAACTTGTTTCTCAGAGCTTCAATTTCCCTCTCCAAAAATGAGGGTTAGAGCATTTCTGTGTTTTACAGAGTTTTCTGAGCTTTTATATTCCAAACCAGAAAGTTCTGTATTGAAAACCCAGATTGTGTGGGGTCCTGAGAAACAGAGGAGCTGGGACTCAGGTTGAGATACTTCACTTGCGTGCAGAATGCTCTTTGTGCTTCTCTGTGCAATTCAGAGCATGAGCTCAGAAACCACATTTTTCCAGGAATGGTACTGCAAGGCCTTGCCTACCACTGCAGTCTTGTCTCTGGTGATCTGGAAACCCATTTTCCAGTAAGGATCCTGCAAAAATTGCCAGGCACTCAAGCCCATGACAGGTTGAGCTTTCAGTGATTAGGTGTTTAGTCAATAAAAGTTTGTAATGTAAGCTGCATGTCTGAGTGTCACAGATCAAGTCATTTAAGTCCACATTATCCAAGAAGGTGAAAATCCTGGCTTAGACTGCTAAGCAACATCCATGGGATTTGGATGTGTGCTGCCTCACATTCATGGCAGACAGGAGGAATTTCCAAAGCTGGATCACAGATTCCGCTCAAGATCATTGGACACTTTTGGAAATCTTCCCATGTGTCTAAATGATTTACCAAGAATTTAGGTTTGCTTTGAAGAGAAGGGTAACATGGTCAAATGTGCTGCAATCCTGACCTCTTTCCCCCACAGCTACTAAAGGCAGGAGAATAAACTGTAGGAGATGTATTCAGGGATTCAGTCTCATCAGTTTCTAATGCTGGGACAAGAGGGATCCTGATGACAGTAATTATTATTTTCTCTATATGCTTTTGTAACCTTTTCTCAGGGCAAGTACAGACTTGCTTAGTTTAGTGAAAGTGGTGTGGTGCTGTACAAGTGCCCGGTAGGTGGAAAAGGACTAAGAAATGGTGGATTGTCGTTTCACCACTGGCAAAAAATCTTTTTGGAGCTGGAGAGTGTCTCATCAGCTAAAACCTGGGCCATTTATTGGCTGGTGGAACACAGTCATGTCATTATTTGTCATTGGGATGGCAACTGGGACTGGAGAGAGCATGGACAAATTCTTACTTCTGCTCAGCTCCAGACATACTCAGCCAAGGATGCAGCCAAGCAGGTGTTACAGCCCCAAGACTCAAGATTTCAAGCATGACTGAAGGGACAAATTCCAGCCACCACTCTCATCAGGACATGGATTACAAAATCAGCTTTTCTTGAGGCACTGTTCATTATCAGGGGCAAAATAGGTCTGAGTACCTGGGCAACAACAACGGTGACATCTCTCATTCTTCTAGACCTAAAGGTCAATATACCAGCAGAAAATCCAGCAAAAGAATACACAAAAGTTTTTTACAGGGATGGAAGGAAACTTCTGTTCTCACTTTTCAGCTAGGACAGAAATTGATGGGAGTTTGAGTGAGTGGGGAAGAGCTCAGCAAGATCAGGGCACTGAGCCCCTGGGGGACTGGCAAAGAACCTTGCCTGTGGGTATCTGAGGCCTCTCTCCATCAACCAAACGTGATTTAGGGTTAACACATGTAAACTGCAACACAAGCTCAGCTGGAAAGACTGGATGACCAATTTGTTTAATCTGATTCCCATCCAGACAGATCTCTCTGTTCTGCCTTGGTGTGTTTAATCCCATTAATAAGTACATCACTGCTCTGGCATGCAGCACCCACACTTCTCATAGCGGCCACTGTTACTGAAAGACCATCAAACTGCTGATCTACAGTGCTCCTGTGGAATACTTGTGATGCACTTCAAGTGAAGAAGCACAAAAAATCATAAAAAGTTGCATCATTTTGAGTGTATTTCCTTCCATACACTCTCACTCTAGAGATCCTACTGCTTAGTAACATTTCTGTATTTAATCCCTTCCTAAAATAACCTTTTTCCATTGAGAAATTTGCAAGGGTTTGGAAGGGGGGGGAGTTGTTTGCTGGTTGGATAGAAGGAGAGAAACTAAATGATTTCCTGGCTAAGCTTTATGTGTCAAGTTTTAGCTTGCAGCCAGAGTTTTTTAGCCAAGTTATAAAATCTGAAGGTAATTCCAACTCTCTCCCTCAGTGATTTTTATGAAGTAACTCCTGATATATGCTAAAATAAAAGGAGACTTCACACCATGGAGGTGCTCAACAAGAATGACACCCACCCCTGCGCAGAAGGAAAGGGCAGGAACACAAGTCACTCTAGGTAGAACTGTCAGAAAGCAGAAAGTCAGGCCCAGCTTACTAAAAAATGGTGAACATGTTGATGAGATGCTCAGCTGGAGGGTGTTATGGTCATGTCTTCCAGCAAAAAGGACAGAAATCCATCACTAAGCCAGGACAATGGACAATGTAGTACTCTTCCAGCCTTTTTGTCACATTTGTCATGTCAGACCAAGCAGCAGTGATGTCTCAACCTGTGCCTGGGGGAGTGAAGTGTCTGGAGTGTCTGCCTCTGCCTGTGAACCAACTTGAAGGGAAGAGAAAAGAGGCAGTGGAGATGAGTAACGATGTGCACCAGAAACCCATGGCGAGACTTGGGTCCCTGAAACCCAAGATCTCAGGTGAAACCCACTGGGAAAATGCTGGGACTATGGGCTACATCCACATTAGGTAGTTGGAGCAACAGGAGCACATCTGCACACCGAAGTTCTAGATGTGATTGTAAAGAGCAAATATAGGGGGAAAGGGGATCAGGTGGATGACAGACCAACCATGGATCCCTTGTGTTCCCACCAGGAGCTCGAGCAGAGGCCTGCCTGCAGCAGCCTGCCTGTGTTTTCCTTGGGAGGGATCTACTCAGTGTGCACCTCTCCGTGAGCCAAACCAACACTTGCTAAACCAAGCTGTGTTTACTACTCATTGGGCTCTCTCCCTGTCACGAAGGAGATGCTGCACTATTTCAACAGAAGTTCTTCTTGACAAATCTAAGACTGCTGTCCCCACAGGTGTTTTCCCTGAGCTCCATTGGCTTGGGAAAACTCTAGAAAACAGTAGCTCTCACAACCATTGCACACCCTGCAAGGCAAATGGTTTCACACTTGCCTCCCATCATTCCTGGTGGGCTGGCTCCAGCTCCTTGAGGTCTCAGCACTGGGCTGATGGGGCCCCTTGCAGCTCGGCTGCAGACAGGAGGTGGTGATGAATGTGCAATGAGGCTCCAGGATTGTGTAATTCAATTGTATCTCAGAAACAGCAGCTGGCAGCTCCCCAGAGAACCATCTACCACTGGAGCTCACTGCATTTCCCTCCCTGAAGTTTCACTTGAAAGCTCAAGCAGAGAGGAGGGCTGGCTCAGCTCTGAACTAACCCGCCTGTTTCCCTCTACTTGACACACTGCAAATCCTTACTGGTGCTGACATCCACACTCTCCCCAGCTCCCACATTTTTAAAGAACAGTGTAACCAACAAGTGGTGGGATGCAGAGCCCGTGAAGCCACCTTGGCTGTGTTTTAATGCCTTTCTGGAAAGATCCTAATGCAAGACAGACGCTCACGATATGTTTGCACTTGTAACTAAGTGTTGGCTACACTTGAACTTGGCTGTAATGAGCACTCCCCAAAATACCACACATGAAATGCAGGCAAAGAGACAGGGAAAGTGGTTTCAGAGTTATGTGTGAAGGAAGGCAGATGTCTAGAAGTAAGAAAAAGCTAGTAGATATGATGATCCCCATATTGCCTCCCAGCTCTACTAGTGACTGCCTGCACCCTAACGCCAACAAAAAGTTGGTTTGACACTTCATTTGGGAAGTGAGTCCTTCAGACACAATCAGAAAACGATTTTCAGGTACACCATGCTAGAGCTGGACCAAGTTCAGTAAAAAACACAGATGTTCAATTCTAGTCAAAAAATCCAAAGTAATGTAGCTTGCCCCAACTTTTTTCTGTGTGAGGAGGGGATGGGAAGTGACACACAAGAGGAGACACTGCTATAGATTCAAGGCAATGAGTGTCAGACTTGCTTACATGAACACCTAGCAATTTGGATAAGGTGACAGAAAGGACATCCAAAGTAATGGGGCAGCAGTTAAAAAACCAGCCATTTGTCCAACAGCCACATGTTAGCTTTCATGTGCTTTTTGAAGTCAATGGCATCATTGCTGGCTAGGTGTAAACTCATGTCTTAGGTCACTAATTTGAATAGTTAAATTTAGAGAAGACTATTGAAAATGCATGTCAGATCCATGTGTATCCCTTCAGTTTCTAAGGGACTGTTTCCCAGGCACCTCAAAGCTTGCTTATTCAAAGACCTTTTCAGACAGTTAGAATAAAACTGATGCATACATAACAATAATAAAGAAATGAGAAAATTATAGGGATAATCCAGCAGAAACACCAGTTGGTTCAGTTACTGGGCTGAATCCCAAAGTTCAGTCTTCTCCTTGGGTTTGCAAACAACCATTTGCCTCTTGGTTTTGTGAGCTGGCTTCCATTTGACTTCCATTTGGGGTTGACTGGAAAATGTTCCACTTCTCCTGCTTATCAAGATACCCTAAAGTAACAAGGCCACTTTTGCAATCTGAATGAGGCTTCAGATTTCAAACTCATTGAGCAGTTTTCTTCTGTACATATGACTCGGGGTTCCTGAGGTCTACACAAAAACACAGGGAAGAGGGAAAGGGCAAGTTCATGTAATAAACGCAACATTACCTGAAAAGATGGTCAAGTATCTTCAAGTACCAACTCCCCTCCATGTTAAATTGCAGGGGGCTGTATGCAGTTATACCTAATCAACTCTGAGCTGAGTTTTGAATCTTGTATGGCAACACAGAAGATTAAGACATATGTTGCCTGGATTTAAAAACCCTCATTAAATAATGAACTTACAGTAATGGCCATGACAAATCCTCACTGCAGATGGACAGTCCTCAGTCTTCATTCTGTGCGTGCATTATGCATTTAACCACTGCAGGAGTTTCAGCACACATACAATTCCCACACAACATCTGCCAAGCTTGCAAAAGTCCAGAGGGAGAGGACACAGCTCTGCTCAGCTTGGACAAAACACAAACAATTCACTGTTGCAGATTTTCCATGTCTTCAAGGGCAATGTGGTGTTATAGGGCACTTTCACCCCAGCCACCAGAGTCTAAAGTTTCCTGAAGGTTACCTCACAAATCCCTCTTCCTATTTCCATCAAGACCCAAAAAAACAAAAACCCTGTAGCAGCCATGTTATCCCAGCCTCCCTTTCAACAGCTGCTGGACACCTTGGAGCAGGGGTTTGTGATGGCAGGACCATTGCCCCAGCCCCAGCTGGTGGCAGGTCACCAGTGTGCTGCAGGACTCAATCTCTTTCCTGCTCCTTTTTTTAACTTCATGGTGTCAGCTGAGTTGAACCAGTTTTCTGGACTCTTTCCCATTTCCTTAATATTTCAGCAAAGAGCACTCAGAGTGCAAAAGGGCTCAGAACACATTTTTAAAGGAGCACAGGCCTGACAAGCACTACTTGGCTGTCACTGCTGTGACAGAGATGTATCTGCCCTTGCACTCCCCGTTTTTAAAGCTGCTCTGGTGTGGCTTGTTGCCACAGGGAACTTAAAAAAGACTTCTGTTCTGAAGTGATTTTAGAAGACAGCCTCCATATGGCAATGTTTTTTCTCACCCTGACTCTTCAGCTATAGTGGAGCTTGGTAAGAAGAGTGTCTTGGACAACTTCTGACCTTGCTTTTAGGGCTGCTTCTAGTTCACTCCTGTGGTTGGGATTTCTTTCTGATCACAGCTGTATAAAGTTTCCCATGGCCTACAAGGAGACAAATCACTAAGGATGGGGTTTAGGGCAAGGACATTGAGTTCTCCATTACATGGTGTATAGCCCCCCCAACATGTTTTCTGTCAGTCATACTAGAAAATAATATGTTGGGAGCTCAGGTCCAGTACAGGGCAATGAAAACAACAAAGATCAGTTCTATTTAGACCATATCAGATCAACCAGTCATCCCCTATGCTTACAAGATGAACTCAGCAGGTGCATAACTTCCCTAGGAAAGAAGATCCAATCCCTTTCTGAGTGCTGGAGAATCCATCATATCCTCTGGCAAACTGAAGATTAATGATATATGTCAGTTTAAAAAAACACTTCCTTTAAGTCGGGTCATATGAACCTACATTGCTCCCAATTTCCAGTTACAGATCAAATAAATAAAAAAAAAAATAAAATTAACAATTCTGATTTGATTTCCAAGTCAGGAAATCCTTGCTATAATTGCAGTCTCCCAGGTAAGTCATGCTCCCCCTGGGCTCCCACCCAAGCTACATCCAGGTGTTTCAGGAGGTGCTGCTTTCCTCTCCAGAGAAGCACTGTGGCCTCTAGCAATCACTAATTACCACTTTGCTGATCAACAAAGTGCCAAAGAGCATTTGCTCCTGTATCACTGCTAACTCTATAACCAATAATTACATTTTTGTCAGGCTGCCAAAGTCCTCACACACACCTGCATGCTGCCCACACAGTCATTATGAAGAGATTTATAATAATTAATTGTAACATTCCTATCATAAGTCTCCCCACCCACTTCCAGCAGCAGCATGTAAGCCCAGTGTCATGTCATATTTCCCCTCCTTGTTACCCCAGTTTACAGCATTAGAATAAAGTCAGTTAAAAACATCTTCTCTTTGCATCCTTTTGAAGCTTTTATTCATTTTTTTTCTCCCCCTGACGTCTTAATTTAATTCTAGGTGAGGCATCACACTTTCTTTTCTCCTTCTTCTCTATTCCCCTGGTTATTTGTTCACGCCTTCCTGACTAGTCTAGACAGCCCTACCACTTATGATTTTTCTGAGATGGATGCTTTCCAAACTGCAAGGCTCTCCTCCCACAGAACATGGGCCAAGCTTCACAAAACCAAACCTCTACCCACAGATCACCACTTCCCCACCTAGCAATTGACTTCCAGAGCTGAAGAAGTGGGAACTGAAGGCAGTGCACAATACTCATAACCTCCAGGTCTCTTTCCAACTTCCAAATTTATCTGTTGCCCATGCAGCATCCCATCAAACTGTATCCCTTGTGCTGAGATTTCCCCCCTCTTATGCAGGGAGCTTCCCAGGCTCTTGATGCTCCTCAGCCCCTGCTGCAGTGCTCCTCTTGCTGTTCTTCATGCTGCTTGTCTTTGGGAAAGGAAAAAGCTCTGTTGAAATTTTCCTTCTCCCTGATTTGCTTCTAATCTGTTTTGCATTTTATTCTTTCTTTCTTTTATTTTTTTTTCCCCTCACCATGTTCTGGTTTTACATCCTTCTCAGCTTTCACTTTCTCTCGCAGGTTGCTGGCACCACTGACATCCATCTGCACTTAATCTTTTTGGGGTTAAGTCTTGCACACAAATATTTGCTTTCCCTGTTGGCACTTCCAGCAGTCTAGGCAAAACTTTGAAATTTCCCTGTGGCAACAGCAGTGGGAGGTCCCAGACAGTCAGGGAAGGGGCTTTACTCCCTCTTTTCTCACGGACCTGCAGCACAAAGAATTTGTGGGAGCCAATTCCCATCCAGGATAGGATAGAAACAGCCTTCTTGGAGGCTCAGACATCAAGCATGATCTGCGACATTAAATCCTGTGCTTCAAGAGGATAGAGGATGGAGGTCAACAGGCTCACAAGTGCCATGGAGGGTGTAAATAGGCACTGACAGCATCTTCCATCAGTAGAACTGAGGGCATCAAAGGATATAGCAGCAGCTAGGTTTAAGGCAACCAAAAAGTGGTTCATTATTCGCAAGAGGAGGCTGGAGAACTTAGTGGAAGATAAATCCACTGAAAGGCACTGAATATGTAGAAACAACTAAGTATACAGAAATAACTTGACTACAGGGAGTCCTTTACCTGAAAACACTGGAGGCTGGGAGACCATTAGCAGGAACCACCATGTGCTGTTGCCCCCTTCTTAATCTCCTCCCCAGATACCTGCTTTATGTTGGTATCTCCTGCTCTTTTCCAGAAACTGAGAGTTTTTCTCAAAAGCTTATCTCCTCTGCTTGGCATGGGGCAATCCTCTATTCCAGGCCCAAGGACAGAAGCAAGATTGTGGTTTGTTTGGCTGCTTCTGCATGACATCTTTAGGTTCCTCCAGCCCAAAAGTACCCAAAATGCTTCACACCAATTTCTTCCATCAGAACTACTGATTATACACATAACAAAATGCAGGTGCAGGCTCAGAAGGAGGAGAAAGAGGACTATATTCCTTAACATGCGATTCCTCTTCCTTTGAAGTCAGTGTGAGTTTCAGCAGATTTGGAACAAGGTCCTAAACTTCTTCTACCAGGTTGACAGTACCAAGGACAGTAGATCTGGTTACTCAATATATTGCTTAACTTGAATATAGTTTGATTTCCAGTTCAAACTTTCAAAATCAAACCAACAACTATCTTGCACTTCTTTTGTAACCCCAACTTGTATTCTCCACTTTTTTTCCCAGAATACACTATTTGGCATCAATTCAGGGCTTCCAGTATTGGAGCACCTGCCCAAAGGACTCTCATACTCCACTTTGCTGCTGGCACAGTGCTTTGGAGCCCTGTATGCAATGAAATTCAGTCTTAACTCATATTTTGGGAGCAAAACTGTAGAAGACAAGCTCCCTAACTCCTTTCAACTGCTGCTTAAAAAATATCCAACCAAGAGGTCAATCCCAAAATAGAATATTTATGCCTAAAATGCATGGAAAAAAATAAGTTCAGAGTCCCATATAGACTACGTACTTCAAGACCAAATAGAAAAAAGCCCTAAAATCAATGTTGAAGTAATTTAGAATTCTCCATGTGACAAGGTTGTCTTACATGTTGGTTCCAACAACACTGCCTGGATTAGAAAGCTTATTCCAGTTGTTACTAAGATTTGGAGTCTAAAGCTTTCTGTGGTCAGAGACAGTGTTCCCTTTTGGTAAAGGATTGATAACATGTGTCCTCTCTTTTTTTTTTTTTTCTTTTATTTTCCTAAAGCCATTTTGAAAAACGTTTTCAGTTTCATTTACACATTTTGCGCCAGTTCCTAAATCAATCTGTAACTGACCACAAGCTTTTTTTGAAAAAGGGGGCCAGGGGTTTTGGAATTTCAAAACACAAGGAATTTAAAGCAATTTAGAAAACTGGATTTAGATCCATAAAATAAAAATGTCTTACACGCATTCAGCAAATCTTATCCAAAAGGTTTTATAAGCTAGAAGATAAAAACTCCAAAATGCATCATAAGCTGCAGCCAAATTCAAGCCACCTGGTCCACAGAGCAACAACTACAGGAGGACTCCAAGCAGTCTGCAATGCTTCTTTCAAGCTCTGGACTTTTCCAGAATCCACTGAATTTAGACACAGAACTGCTGTATCCAGGAAAAGCAGAGCCATATGAGCCAAATGAGACAGAGCCATTGCCATGGTCAGGGAGCTGTAGCAGAAACAGTCCAGGACCACGTCAGACACTACTAAGTCCATACAGGGCCAAGGCCAGACCCCCGTGGGAGCTCAGATGGGCTCTGTTTCTGCAACATTAATATATTGTCTTCACCCAAAAGAGAAGTAGAATCCAAAACCAGGTATTTGCAGGGCTCCTCACAACACTGGCTGCAACACAGGAATTCTTCCAACTCACATATTGTGCTGGGCATGGATTTCTGAATCACAGTGCTGAGAGGTCAGGAATCCCAAAATGCAGCTGTCATTCCAAGCACAACCTAGGCCATGGGAAGAACTAGTCTCAATATTTGGACTTGTCACCCATCATGTATTATGTGCTGTGAGATGCACATTCATTAACCTGCCACTTCAGTATGAATTCCTGCCTGGAGAAAGCATTGGTGCTGTAGAGCAGAGGACACAGCAGTGGTATCAGTTAGCTCTATTTTGTCAGGTGTTCCTGTAGGCAGTATTTCTGTTGGCAGTTCTCCTAGTTAAAAGCTAGTTCTCATAATTAAATAAAATGAAGTGTGATGCAGCTACCTATCCTGTGCCACCTGAAATGCCCATGTGGGCTCCAGCTGCCATGGCAGAAGATGATGTTCCAGTGATGAAATACTGAAATTCCTGGTGAATTCCTGGTCTCATGCCCTATTTCTCAGATCCCCTGTGTCATCTCAAACAGACACAGCCAGCTGGATTGCTCCCATAAGGGTTGGTACCTCTGTCTGATGATTCCCACCCAGGGGTGGAACTGACAGTGACACCCAGTAGGCCTCACCTCTCAACTTTCTGGGCTTGAAGGTGGGAAAAATAAAGAACTAATGTTTATTCTTTTAGTAGTTTCCCTGAAGATTAAAAAACAAAAAAACAAAACCACAACCACCCCAACATGTTACACTAACTGAAAGCACATTTCTAAGACACCAAATAAGAGAAGATCACATCTGAATCTTTGCTTGGTGCTGGTAACCTCCAAGGGCAGGTAGAGATGAACCTCTTCTCCCTAAATAACAAGAAAAGTCTGCAACAATATCTGTTCTGCTCTTGGACTCCCAAATTGTTCTGAATCCTCATTTAGTTAGATTGAGAACCTGCCTCCCCTCCCTCTCTCCATTATGTTCCTGTATTGCTGCCTGCAAGGGGAGAGGAGAGGAGAGGAGAGGAGAGGAGAGGAGAGAAGAGAAGAGAAGAGAAGAGAAGAGAAGAGAAGAGAAGAGAAGAGAAGAGAAGAGAAGAGAAGAGAAGAGAAGAGAAGAGAAGAGAAGAGAAGAGAAGAAGAAAAAAAGAATTTTTTCTAGGAGAAATCTAGGAGAAAAACCCTAGGATCACCTCAGAGAAAGGGACAATATACTGACAGCAAACATTAACACTGCAATAGCCACATTCCCAGCTCAGTAAGGTTGGGTTGAGACCAACCCTGGCCACTGGAAATGTGTTGTTAATGTTTAAAAGCACATGTGGGCTTAGGAGCAGGTTCGGGTACACAATTAATTAGCCCTGGGCAAGCCTGAGATCTCTCCATTTCAAAACTTAGGAAATGCTGTAAATACCGTAGCAAATGCAATTACCAGAGCGTGATAAACACCATTTCATTAGCAGGGACCACAGGAGGCTTCTCCCATTTCAGGCATTTCTGACAATGAGCAGGAACCAAACCAGAGGCTGAGCCTGAAATCCAGACACAGAACAGGCAACCAAGTGCCTCAGGGATCCCTCCAGTCTGGTATTTTGGCTTTAGCCCTTCTCTGTCCCACCACCGCAATGGAAGGAGCCAGCTCCTTCACATCCTCAACATCTGTAATGTGTTTCTGGAGCAATGTCCATCCATAAGGAGGAGGATGCATTCTAGCAGCCCCAGGATGCCACTGACATGGAAATGCCAGGACAGTTCTGTGAGTATTTCAGCTGCTTCTAGGAGTAAAAATATTGGAGGGTTTTGCTACTAGATGTGTTTTTACTTCATTTGTATCGCATCAGGAAAGATCTGAGCATAAAATATTATTTCCAGGATACACTGGATACACTTAATCTACACCTTTGGGGAAAGAACCAAGAATCACATTTGTTCCCCTGTCCTTTGAAACTGAGACTTAAGAAAACACAGGCCCAATTAGGAGTTCAAGGAACAGACCATAAAGTGTTCACTGGACTCAGACAACACGTGCCTGAGACTAAAACGTGTAAAAGGGCAGAAACCCAGTCACTGATGTTAGTAACAACCCTTACCTGGGTTTTTTTAAAACCTTTTCCTTGGTTTTCTTCCAATCTACAGACTTTTCCCATCATCAGTGTTATTGTCCAGCATGGCTGTAGTTTTTTGAAGGGCCCAGGGAACTTGCAAGTGATTTTTAGAAAAATTCACCTATAGGCTGTCTTCTCAAATTCAGACCATGCAGCTGGGCTTGGGATGCCACATGGTACCTCATGGAGCTGCTCAGCCACAGCATAGGAGATCCAAACCCTCTCCAGATGGAGCAAGATATTACTGTTGCCACATCCATCCAGTCTGAGGAATTAGACGTGGACATGGGCAGTGTTTTGAAACTCCAGGTAGTTTCTCCCAGAGCCATGTCATGATCCGTGCAATTAATCTTTCTCCAGAGGCAGGTAGCAAGATGAAAATGTTGTCTTCTGACTAGGAGACCCACTAAATGATGACAATTTCACCACATCATCTGATTACACACTTCATAAATTATTTCCTCATTTTCCATGTTTTTG
Source organism: Florisuga fusca (assembly GCA_038090715.1). Lineage (NCBI taxonomy): Eukaryota > Metazoa > Chordata > Aves > Apodiformes > Trochilidae > Florisuga > Florisuga fusca. The sequence continues at coordinate 17,182,385 of JAAWXA010000007.1, forward strand.
GTTTTGTTTTTTTTAATTTTCTCTCATTTACATCTTGGTTTTTTTTAAGATTCACAGAATCACTAAGTCTGGAAAAAACCCTCTAAGGTCAACAAGCCCTGGCATCAACCCAGCACCACCAGGCCCACTAAACCAAGTCCTGAAGTGCCACATCTATATGTTTCTTGAACAGCTCCAGGATGGTGATTCCACCACTTCCCTGGGCAGCTTGTTTCAATGTCAGTACTCTTTCAGCAATTTTATTTTTTTCATAATATCCAACCTAAATGTCCCCTGGTACAACTTGAGGCCATTTTATTTGTCTCTACTTACAGATACCTCCCAAACAGAGGTACTTACAGGGAAAAATAATCTTCCTGTTTCCTTCCCACAGATAAGCCACATACATAAAGAATCTCATTGTAAGACATCTTTTATGCACCATGAATAAACTCTCTCCCACCCACCTGAGACTTCAGAACTGTTCTAAAACATGGCCTGGCATTTGGTAGAGCTCCCTCCATGGTCATTATGTCTATTATCCCTCCTCTTCCACACCCCATGATGATGCTTTTAACCTGGAAAAGAGCATTGCTGTTCTGCAAGAAAATTGAGGATTTTGAGCGGGTGCAGCTTCTATGTTTGTGCTTCACAGGCTCTGAAACAGGACTTCTTTACCCATGTAATGGAAACAGGGACTTAGAGCATCCAAATTTCTATTCTTATGCTCAGCCAGCACCAATACAAGTTGTTCCTCCATTTTGACTTTTCTTTCTCCCTCTCCCCAAATACCATGGAGTTATGCAACTAATGAATTTTTTCCACATTAAAAAATATATAATAAATCACATCCATAAGGACATAATTGTGCTCAGACCCTGCCTAAAAGCTCTGGAAAGATAAAAGGCAAGCCAAACAAATGGCCGTGCTCTGAAATGGGTTTAAAGTGAAGACAAGTGGAGGTGATAATCCCATTACATTTGGAGGCAGCGAAGAGGACACTTGTCACAGTCCACCTGAAGAAGGAAGACAGGCTTCATAGCACTAACATGCTTTGGTTGGAATAAACAACCAAACCACATTTGCTCATGTCTCAATGAACAATTCTCCTTACTCAGATGATTCAGTGCCTGAGCAACGAGGCTGGGAGCCACAAAGAGGGAAGGGTACAGGATGTAGATGAATAAGCTGACAGAAAAAGTGTTCAGAAAGTTGTTTCTAATCCAAGAGAACATTAATCCTGGGTCAAAATGAATTGTCTCCTCTGGACTGGGATGCAGAGCTGAAATTGTCATAATTTAGTGGGTCACCATTTCACCTACCACGCCTGCCTCACTTTTACCATCTGCAGAATGGGCACAGCTCTGCTGCCCCTGCATGGTGGGGAAGGTCAGTTGGAAGGTGAGCAAGTACTAGTTTGCATTTTTGTCCCATGTCTCAATACAAAACACTGCACTGACATTCCCCCTAGCAGTAGCTGGTCCTTCTGCTGCTTCCCCGTTGATCTAGGAAATGCAAAAAAAAAACCAACCTGCAGAACAAGTCTATGAAGTGCTTTGAGATCTCAGGAAATATTTTTTCACTTGCTGGCTCTTTTTTGGGCAGAAACTCAAACCTGGCTTTCTAGCTTTATTAGTTCCCTTTCACATTATACAGTGTCATGGAAACTTGTTTCTCCCTCAGTATATTTTTCCTGACCATCATTCATTTTACAGATAACTGGACTAACAGTTATAGCAGAATTCTTCCAAAATAAAACCAAAAAACAAAAAACCCCAAAACCTGGCAAACTAGGGCAGCAAAAAGAGGTTGTCACTGCATCAGCTGCCAGAAGCACCTGCAATGAGCTGCAGTTGGTTGTGCTGAAGCGGCATACTCCCAGTCCCCTGAAACTGGATGCTCTGGTTTGTCACTTGGCACCAGCAGCAGCGAGGGGCTGCATGTTTCCAGGGCAGGTGGCAATGCCAAGCCTGGCATCACCTGGATGCTCCTGGCTGGGTGAAACGGAGCAAGGACACTTCTCCAGGGTAATTTGGAAAGGCACTTGGCTGGCAGAGATGGGATGGGCTTAAAAGGCTGTGTCTGCAGCTTCCATTAGGGATTTGAACTGCTGCTGCCTCAGCGCCAACGGGACTTGCCATTCGTGGAAAAAAAACAAAAACCAAAAAAACATCAAAATATATGGGGTGGGAGAAAACATGTCCCAGATTGAAAGATCTCCCTTCAAGCCACAAGGGCTGATCTGGTTACAGGCAGCATCACAGGTGTCCTGTCTGCCAGATGGATTTTGGTGACTGCTGATTTTAATAAACGTTTTGCTCCATCTTTTTCTGTCTCACAGATAGGTGAGGGGAAAGACAGAAGTGGGAAGAAAAGATTTTTCCACAGATTCAAGGGGCTTGCAAAAAAAAATCTTCCTCCAGCTAAGCAAGCACTGAGGCAGCACATCCATGAGTCTTTCACCCACCTCTGGGCTGGAAACCCCAAGGGTACAGCAGCCTTCCAGGCAGCCTTGGCTCTGAAACTCAGGAGGGACAACAAAGTCCCTTCAGTCCCATCTTTGTGTCACTCAACGTGCAGAGCCCAGCTCACAACCACCTCTGTGGCCACCAGCAGTTTCCCATCCCTGTGGCAGTGGGAGAAGCCAGATGGAGAGCCAAAAAAGTGTCCTGGGGACAGGGTCAGATGCCTGCTCACCCCCAAGTTGATGTACAGCAGCAGCTAGCTTCATGGCACAAAATCCAGAATTATTTAGTGCATTTGGCAGAACTTATTTACAGTGTGGCTCTGGGTAATTAAAAACAGCCTGAAGCCACGTGGGTCTTCATGCATTGCCAATTCCTGGAAAGACTGCTGTTTCACCCTTCAGAGGAGACAGCTGTGTACATGCACATACATATCCATGGCTGTTGAGGCATTTCCTTGCTCGGAGGGCTGGAAAACAGATATTTTTAAGGATATCATGTACTTGGATGAGCCTGAGGGGTAGTCAGAGAGTGCTATGTTTTGGCATCATCTGTACTGGTGGATAGGGGGCAAGTTGGTTCAAACTCATCCACCAGGAGCTGGGACACTGATTTGGGACTCCCCTCACCTTGTCTTGTACCTGTGTTTGTACCAGGAGGGTGATAAGTGAGGGCTTCACCTCAGCTATTCCCAACTGGTGGCTACTGTGAGCGAGGACAAGAGTTCAGATGGGTGGGAAAAAGCTTATTATTCAACCCCAAATTCAGGTTGTTCACAGCCAACATCAAATTCAAGGCACCCATGCTACCTCAGGTCAACTCTCCTGCATTACATATGGCAGTCAGCCAACCCACCTTCTGATACAGAAACAAAGTATCTCTAAAAGCCATCCTAAAACCTGAGAATTTCCCCCATTTTTCTCCTGGGGAACACTTAGAACACTTTCTGAGTGCTATAAATATAAGGAAGACCAGATGCAGTGGAAATGTCCCATGGATGAGGCAATTTTGAACCTCTCTGTAATCTTTTACTCTGTATTTTAGCAGCCTGTGTGCCTGTGGGAAGAGAGAAAACTGATAAGGAGATGCCAATCAGACCCCTATGAATCCTTTCCTACAGCCTGGGTGGGAAGATTTGGAAATGAGGCAATGCCATTTCTAAGCCAGAAGAGTCTTGGGGATGTTACCCAAACATCTCCTGGTCTCCCCTCATCCCAGACACTTGTCAGCAGCTCTCCATTACACCTAATATTGCTTACATGCACTCAAATTAAACACAGATTTAGGGACGGGGGGAAGATCTGGGAGGACTTGTAGGAGGAGCACAAAAGCTCTGTAAATCACTGTTAAAACGACCCAGAAGGGACATCCACTTTCTACTGTGCTATCAGGTTAATAGAGCAACAACTCTTGTAACAAATGGCAGGGCAAGAAATTGAATGTTAAATTAGATTTTCAAACTTCTAGCTACTGGACCTCACTTGCATTTATCACAAGGTCTTTTTGCCCTGCCCTTGCCACGTAGCACTGTTTTGAACTGAGGATATTTTCTGTTTCCCTAGTGCCTTAGGACCAGAGAAGGGTTTATGTGGCTTTCACCACAAGCAAACACAAAAGGTCAGTACATGGGAACTAAAGAAAACTCTCTTAACCAAGCCAGGCTGCTGCCTGTTCTTTTCCAAACCAGTCCTTCCCCTAAAACTGCTGGCTCTGGACTCCACAACTGTTGTTTTCCAGTCCTGTTATTCCTCTCCCAGTACTCAGAGCACAGAGGGAACTCCTCAAGAGCAGAAGTGCTTCAGTTTTACAAGACAAAAACAAAACGCTTTTTTGTTTTCTCTTGATAGAAATCATGGATGAAAATTCACCTGAAATCCATCAGTTATTAGGTTTTTTTTCCTAGTGACCAGGCTTTGCTTGATTCACATAGAGCAGTCACCTTCAGCATCACCAGTGTCCACCTCAGATACAGCAGGAAGAGGTCTCATCCCTGTATCCAAAACAGCTTAGGCTCTCCCCAGAAGGTAACCATTCAGGATACTGTTTAATCCCTGTCCAGATTCAAAATCAAGGAGGTCAGAAGAATTACGAGGACTTCCCCAACTTTCCTTCTTCTTTTGTCCTCTCCAGGGGTATGTTGTGTGGGGAGATGGATGAAAACAGGTCCCCACAGCAAACATCACACGACCAAGCCCTTCTCATAGCCCAAAGTGGTTTTGTTCCAGTAGCTGTTTCTCTGATTTAAGGTTTCATGGTCCTGTGAAGTGTTTCTGAATGAGAGCCACCACCCTGCAACCAGCTAAGGGCATCAGGGCAGAAACAGACTGACCCAATGTGCTGCTGCCCATGGATGGGGTCAGGGAATGGATCCAGTCCAGTGGCTCCCAGTACATGCACACAGACACTGCTAAAATACAAATAGCTCTCAAATTATTTCCTCTACTTCCGCAGAGGAAGGATGCCATTTAATTTAATTCTTGCTTTGCATAATAATAGCAAGGCCATTTATGCAATTACGTTGCTTTTCTTATCTGTTTCTATTTTCAGCCTTTCCACAGCTTTGCAAGAGTCCTAATCAGGTTGTTACAGCAGCCAAAATGCCACCAGAGAAGAGGATCCAGGCCCAAAGATGCTAAGCAGCTACTTGTAGACTCCCCTGCTAACCCACTAATTACCTTGTTTTTTATTTGGGACACTGAGTACTCTCATAAAAGCTTTAGTATTATCCAGATAAATCTCTGGAGGGCTCTCAGAAGGGAAGTTGGTTCATCTAAATCAATTGAAGTAACAGCGTGGTCACAGCCCTGATGTTTGAGAGAAGGAGAGGCATTGCAGGGAGAGAGGCTTAATAAAATATATAATCTCTCCAGGCTTAGTTGAAGTTATTGGTCCCCTTAATTTCCATGGGATTTATGGCAGTGCTTGTGCTCTCACAGTTGTTCATGATGGGCTTGACACACTGCTGTTAACCCCCTCCCTATGATGCACACAGGGTCATTTTGCAACTCTCCTGTGTGAAAAAAAAGGGGAAGAGGGTGCCCTGTAAAAGAAACACCACAGGGCCCCGGGTTGTGAGCACCTCAGCAGCTCACAGAAAGCTGGAATGGAGACCAGAAGACCACATTTCCCTATCAACTGATCAAGAACACCAGGAGTTAAAACTCCTCTGAATGATAAATCATGAAAAGTGCTGTTTGACACTTCTACAGACCTCATTATGGCCAGACCTCCAGCCTCTTTGGTGCAGACAGGGCAATAAGGTCTTACTTAAGAGATCACACAGCTCTGCAGAAGGCCAAGGCAGGAGAAGAAAACAGAGCCTCTAGATCTGCACTAAAATGGTAAAAGTCTTTTGGGGTGCAGGATTCCAACCCCAACCCACTGCATCACCCCCTGGCTTGGCAGCAGGCACTGCGAGAGGAGGGAGCTGCAGGGACAATTCCCAGCTTGAGGGAGCTGAAATCAATCCTCTGCCTGTAGAAAAGTGTCATCTAGCACTTAGCCATAAGGAAAACCTCTTGTGAGAAAGAGGCATTGGTATATAGGGATGCCCTCCAGTCCCATTGCCCCGTTCCCATGCCCCCTCTCTGTCCCCAGAGGAAGGTGATGTGTCTGCTGCTGAACTCTCATCCCCGTCTCCCAAAGAAAACCCTGACCCCTTGGACTCCTTCTGAGCAAGAAAAAGGTTGCAAGGCTGCTCCCTACAAGCACCAGAAACCAAACATCAGCACCACCAGTTGCACTGGGGAGTAGCTGAGAGGCACACAGGGGTTGGAGAGAAATTTTAGGGGCACTGGGGGAAGAGGGGGTAAAGGAAAAGGGATGCTCAAGTTGGTTTCCTGAGGCAGGGGTGACCCGGAGGCTGCACACTGTGCCTGCTTGGGAGGCTGTCAGGTTTTACAAACTCTTTGATACAACTGTGGGTCTTCCCTCTGGGGGTCAATATGAAACTTGGGTAAAAACACGAAGCTTTGAAGAATTTTAATTAGGTTTTCATTACTTCTTAATTGTTTCTTTCTTTAGTAAAAACACCTTATTAAAAGAAACTGCAGTGACTGCAAGGTTCCTTGGCTAGGTGAATGCTGCTTTTCTCCCAGTGGCAGAGGGTGGGAAGAATGGACTAAAAGTGTCATTATGACAGGGAAAAAGGAGCATTCCTATGTTATTATCTCTGTCAACATCAGCTCTGGGACTGGGCCAAAGCTGGGACCCAGGTACCTGCAACGTGCTGCAAGAAAGGGCCCCTCACTCTGCCAGAAGCTGCAGCCACTCATTACAAACCCAGCTCCAACCCCAAGCCTGGTGGGAACTCAGGGATTTAGCAACACCTTTGTGGAAACTGCTACTACAGGGAGCCAGAGTCAAGCAGGAGGTCTGCAAATATCACCGAGGGGCTGTGAGAAAAGTCAGGATGGAACCCAATTAATGACTGCCTCTGCAGAACTGGAAGCCAAAATGCAAGTGCCTAATATAACACCAACCTGAGCTACTGCTGCTCTCTGGAGTGGCCAGAACAAGCACCTGAGTGAATTTATGAGATGTTGGGGTTATTGGAAAACTACAGAAATCAGCATCTGGCCCTCAGCCCAGATTGCAAGAGGCATGAAAACGCCACTGGAATTAGCTTCCAGTGACAGCAGCAGGCTCAGGATGAGAAATGTGCTATCCCCAACGAGATGTGCCTTGGGTCTGGCCTCCTTTCAGCATGCACCATGGAGTTTTCTGAAAATTTAAAGGGTTTTCCTGTGATGGAAAAGGCAGGTGGCCCATCCCAGTGCATTGAGTAGTTCCTGCACATCCCTTTTGCACCACCAGACACAGTTGCTGGGAGGAGGAGAAGGAGCTGTCAGGGTTTTCCTCGTTTCCACCACTCCTGCCTGCATGTAAGCAGAGGGCAAGCAGGAGCACAGCATGTCACAGGTCACCTCTGTGTCCCCTGCTCTGCCACAGGCTCAAGCACACCCCACAGAAGGGACCTCTCAGCATTATGTCACCCACACGGGGCTCTCTCATGAATTACTCATTGCAACCACACACGTTTCCAACTCCAAATTCTCCCTTTAAATGTCCACCCCATAAATAGATCAAGAGTAGGGCACAGGCAGGGATTCAAAAAGTCTTTTGGTGTATGGGATCCAGCTGTAACCAGGAGATTTCATCACTTCTTTATTCCACACCCACTGAGGCACACAGCTTTATGACAGAGCTGCTTTTTAAGGTGTTCCTGCACACAGCTCTCCCAAGACCCTGAGGCAGGACCTTAGCTATTGAGTCCTGGCACCAGAACTTCTCTCCAGCTGCTTCCTCCTTTGAGAATCTCAGTCTCCATCTCTTCCCTCTGACTACACAAAACATCTGATGGATTTTAGATAATGATTTGTGTCAGTACACAGCAGCTAATGGGACCCCTGAGTCCTCACTTCAGTGTGAGCCTCGTCAGAAGACCCTTCCCTCTCTCTCCAAGTTCTCCACAACTTGACACCATCACAGAACCCCCTGTCAGAGTCCTCAGGCTCCTAAAGAACCTCTTTTCCAAAAAGCTTCAAGAATAATGCCCCATGTAATGCTCATTTTCTGTGCCATGAACCATAGAACGGTTTGTGCTTGAAGAGACCTTAAAGGTCATCCAGTTCCAACCCCCCTGCATGGGCAGGGACACCTCCCACCAGACCAGGTTTCTCCAAGCCCCATCCAACCTGGACTTGAACACTTCCAGGGATGGGGCATCCACAGCTTCCCTGGACACCTGTGCCAGTGTCTCATAGTGAAGAATTTCTTCCTAATGTCTAATCTAAATCTACCGTCTTCCAGTTTACACCTATTACCCCTGGTCATATCCCTACATGCACTGGTAAATAGTTCCTTCCCACACACCCCACAGGTTTCAGCTCAGGAACCAGTACACAGCAGCTTGGCCAAGTGCATTTGGAAATGGAAACAGTTCACATCGCGGTGGGATGCCAGCAGATGCAGTGGCAACCAGGGAAGTCACCACTGGATGTGTGACAAGGCAAAGAAAGGAGAAAAATGCTGAAGAATGCTGCACCCTGGACACTGGCACCTGCATTGGGAAGAGATGGGGAATAAATTCCTAATCCCATGGCAGCCAGAAACACCATCATGGGCCCAAGCTGGGGCAGGCAGACACCAGGAGCCAGCACTGGGCTGGGCAAACAGAGATGCAGGAGCTGAATGGGAGCACAGTCAGCCTGAACTATTTTTAGCTGGTGCAGAGGAAGCTTTTACTTTTCATTATGAAGGGGAGACAAAGTGTCCACCAGCTCTGCTGGATTTATTCACTCCATGGGTGGGTATTTAAGTCTGTAAACCCCCAGCCCTGGTCTGTGCCACCAACAGCTCTAATCCCCCCCTAAGCTGCTCACAGCTGCGTGGGGTCAGAGAGTGCAACAGCTGAAATGCACTTTTGATACAGACACTTCCCACTGCCCCAGCTTGCCCGGGGTGGGGGGGTTCTGTCCTGTGATTTCCATTAAAGTTAGCCAGTGAGATTCACTGAGAGCACGAATGAGCACCAGCCCAGCAAGGTCCCCTACATTCAGCTCAGCATGGCTAAATAAACAGTGTGGAGGCATCACAAAAAGACCCTGGGAGCTGGATCTGGTGGTCCCCCAATGCTGCTTTGCTCTTCTCGAGAAAATCTGTGGATTTGGCAGCAGCAGAGCCTTTACTTGCCAAATATGTTGCTTGGGGCACTTGGGAGCCTACAGGCTGGCAGAGGCAGAGCTGGCATCAGGGCTCTACACCTCCTCCTTCTTGCCCAGCCAGAGTTACAGCTCTGCAATCTAATTGTAAGAGAAAAAATTTTCTCTTCAGCATCCGTTCCTGCTGCTGTCCCCAAATATATATTTGAACACAACCGTTGCCCATTTCCTCCTGAAAATATCAGCAGTGACAAAATGCCCACTCACAGGGTATCCCAGGGAGCTGGATGTGTCACTGGACAGACGGCCAAGCAGCAGCTCAAATTTTGTACACTGATGGTCAGACAGCTGGTGAAGGGAAAGGGCTCAGCCAGCTCCTCAGCCCCCTCCATCCATCTCCCAGACAAACCACTTGTGCATCTGCTGCCATACATAAATATTGTGCCTTGGATGAATTTACAGAAGATGCAAGCAACGACACGTGTCCTGTCCATCCTGATCTAAAGAGACCCTTAAAAATGTTCTGGGCTGCCAGAGGAAACCACTAGCCTCATAAAACAAGGGTTAGCAGTAAAACAGCTCTCTAAGTTCCACTTTTGCAGATGGGCATGTACGCCCAGAACATGCACACATAACTGCAGGTGTCTCCTTGCTGCCAAGGAAGTGTTGTTTAAATCCTGCATTTATTGCCCACGATACAGCTCCGTAAAGGGATTCAGAAGTCACTAACAACAGGAAGCATTGGACTTTCCATCCTAAAAACATACTGTCTTAAGGGCAGATTGCCTAGAGGGTGAACTACTTGCTGTGGTCTCCCATGAGAGAAAGAGGCATTTCATTCAGCTTGCTCAGAAGTAGGTGCCAGCATCACTCAGAGGAGCCCTGCCCTCATTGCACAGATGAACCATGCCCTCAAGAGTCTATTTTTCCTCAGCTGCTACAAAGACAGCTTAGGGTGAGTAGTTGAGAAGTAGATTTTTATGCTGTTGTGTGGAGTTAGGAAAGAATAATGCCTTACAGTGCCACGGTCCAGACACTCCTCTCGCTATATTAGATGAACACAGAAGTAAAAAAGCAAATCCTGGCTCCTGAAAATTTCAGCTGAAGTTAAAGTATGGGGTCTAGAGACAGCAAACCTGTTAAGGACCTGGGTGGAGTAGGACAGGATCACAAGCAATACTCATTTCCAACCCATTGATCACTAACAGATTTATACCAAGCTTTGCTCAGGTCCACGGAAAGCTGAAGAGCTAACACAGAGATCACCTTTGAAAACAGTTTAACATCTCCCCACCACCGTGTTATTTTGCCAGTGATAACACCAAAAGATCAGGAAAATCTTGGACCTGTTGCTCTGCATTCGCATAGGTTTGCAAATGACATGGGAATGTCTGTGTCTGCCTAGAAAACAAGCACTGGAAAACAAGTAAATCCCTTACCCGATTGTCCTCTTGAATCTCCCAGTCACTGGAGAAGCTCAATGCATGCTGTGCCTGCGAGCAGTTAGAAAACTGGAAAAGGCTGGCAAACATCCTTCTGTTCTCCTGGGTGTCTGGGAAAATCGCCTCCTGGAAGTTGACTCCGTGTGGCAGGAGGATGTAGTTCTCATCCATTCTGAAACACACATTGAACAGGCAGCCCACTGTGAGGCTGAACTGGGCTTTCCCTCTGGAAGAAGTCACCCCTTGTCTACTTCAGCCAGGATCAGTAAGTGCCACTAAAGCTGCACAGACACATTTTGAGCCTTCACGTGGCTCACCTCTTCCAGCACTTACTCCCCAGACAGAAATGTCCATCATGAAGGACTGGACCAGGGAGCAGCAGTAAGCACCTACAGGGTCCTACCACCCTGCATTCATTCATGAACCCCAAGGAATGAAGCAAACCTATATTTTGGCCCATGGTTCCTCCTGAGTTTGTATTGCTTTGCCCTTGATCCCAGCATTTAAATAATCCTTCAAATAGTCAATAAATTACCTGTGTAAAAAATGTTTAAAGATTAACACCACAAACTGAGCACTAGACAGCATCAAACTGTGTTTCCTTATCCACCCAGTGTAAGAATATACCAAGTATTTCAAAACAAGCCACTGAGTAGTATTTCACAAACGCTCTTGGATCGAAAGGTCATGGTGATGGCTCTGTTCCCACATTGTGGTTTACTTTCTTATCCTTTCGATGAGCCCAAAGTCAGGATTTGGCTGGGACTTGGGAAAGTCGAAAAAAAGCTCTCGGGTGAGTATTTGGGGATGGGTTTTAAACTCCCATGACAAACTTTGGCGAACAGGCACTGACCGTCCCCCCGTAAAAAACAAAAAGCAGCAGCACCCAGGCACTACTCAACAGCAGCTGCTCGTACATCAACTGCCCGACAATGATGGAATATTATGTATTTGGGGTGGGTTTTTCCCCACGAAACTCTGGGTGTACGCACAAGGAGAAGGCGCTGCGGGGCGCAGGGATGGAGCCAAACACTCCCGGGCAGGAGCGGGCGCTCATCCCCCCGGTCGTGGCGATGTCCCGGAGCTGGGATGCCGATCCCCTCCCTCCCGGCTATCCCCCCACTCCCCTCATGCTGGGACTCACCGGAGGAAGAAGAAATAAGCGTAGCCCTGCATGACGGTGTGCGAGTGGCAGGAGAAGTAGCCGAGGCCGGTGAGGTTGAGGCGGGAGCCGGCGGGCACCTCCAACATGCTGCCCCACGCTTGGTCGCACAGCAGCTCGATCTCGGCCGAATAAAAAAGCCCCCCCCCAGCTCCTTGCTGGGGGCCGTCGGGGGGACCCCTCTGCCAGGGCAGGTAGTTGTAGGCGCCGTAAGGGTCGGGGTGCAGCGCCAGCACCCGAGCGTAGACGATGATCGCCGCCAGCTCGGCTCGGCAGCCCTCGCTGNGGGAGTGGTGCGAACGGGCCGGGGTGGAGAAGGCAGGGAGGTGGGAATGAGAAGGGGCAGGGAAGGGAAAGGGTGCAAAGGGGCGGGGAGAGGGGGAGAGGAGGGTGCCAGGAGGCAGATAGCCGAAGGGCTGAGGTCTAAGCAAGAAGAGGTAGGAAGCGGTAAAGATGTCAAGGGACGAGGGGCTGAGGGGCAGGGGGTGCAGAGGGGCAGAGCTGCGAGGAGCAGAGATGCAAAGGGGAGGGATGGGGGAAGGCAGAGATTGGAAGGGGGCAGAGAGGCAAAGGGGAGGGCTGTAAATGAGAGAGGTGCAAAGGGGGAGGTGAAAAGGGAGGGATACAAAGGGGAGGGAGAGCTGCGAAGAGGAGGAATGCAAAGGGAAGAGGTGGACGGGACAGGGAGTGCAAAGTGGCAAGAGGTAGCAGAGCAGAGATGAGGAGGGCAAGCTCACCGCAGGGAGAAGGCAGCTGCTGCCAGGCATCCCGGGAGCCGGGGGGGACACTGGTGACTCCCAGATTTTGGGGAGGTGAAGGGGTGCTGGAAATGCAGCAGTCCCAGTGGAGCAGGGGGCTGTGCTCATCCTCGGCTGGGAAAGAAGAGCCTGGGAGACGGAGGATGTGTGTTTGGGGGGGGGGGGA
>JAAWXA010000007.1:17195029-17382491 GCA_038090715.1 Florisuga fusca
GGGGGGGGGGGGAAGCTTGTCACTTCTCCCACTTCAGAGGAGCAAGGGGAAAAACTTGAAATTGGAGGAGAGCACTTCTTCCTAGCAGCTTGCAACTGGTTTTCAAAATGCATCTGGTGAGCCAGGTGAAAATAAAAAGCCAATTCTTGCTATATTTTTACTTCCCACCCTTCCCTCCTTCCTGAGGCAGCTTTGTGCTTCTCCAGCTTTTTGGCAGCTGGCTCAGAGACTGACCCCTCTCCTTGTATATGAACTACTGTGGATCTTCTCCCAAAGACCCTCGGGGGCCCCACACCACTGACAGCCCAAAATAGCCTTTTCCTATTTCAGCATTCTCCATTCCCCACATCTGATCTCACTGGGGATAACAGAGTCAGGAATGGGCATGGGACCCCTAAAAAACTTTTGTTAGAATATGAATATCTTGGAGACAGGGATCCAGTTAAAACTCTCCTTGACTGTGATGTTTCCTCTAAAAGTTTGACAGCATGTCCTGCCTTTAATCTTGTCCTCTGTCTGTCCATCTCCTTCTGCCTCTGTAGAGTTCTGCAAGTACTGGGAGCTCTTGGGAGAGCAGAAGGAGCCTTTTTGTGGACTATGTGCCTAGTACAGGTCCTTGTGCACGACTGGTGTTTGAAAATAAAGTGCAAAATAATGAATCATCAGATAAATAATGCTGAGCCAAGTCTTCTGTGACAAGTGTGTCCCTCTGGAATACTTTTGCCAGATTTAGCTGTGTGCTGAAGAGTTTAACATAGGTAATATTCATATTTAATGATGGAATGGTCCTACAATGTATTTCATCATAGCTTTATGCAAGAACAGCAAAGTTGATTCTGGCTAAAACAGAAACAGATTTTTATTATTTTCCTTATAAAAACTCCAGAGTTACAGATAGAGCTTTTCTAACTATTTTTAATAATCTGTTCCTTGAATACCAACAAATTGCTTCCAACTTTTAGGAAAAAAACCTCAAAAGACAGTATTATTTTTTTTTTTAGAAAATATCCTCAAGGAATCCAAACAGACCAACAAGCTCAATATTTTTTTAATGTTAACCATCAGAAAAAAACTGCTTTTGCTTTGGAAACTGAAGGCACTAAACTGAGATAGAGAAGGTTTCAGACCCTTATTCAGTAGGTTTTCAATACACAAACAGGAACTAAGGAGAAAACTAAAACAAATGGAACTGATGTTGACTTCAGACAAAGCTGGGGCAGCCCTGGAGGCATTTTCAGCAGTCCAGTGTACATGGAGGTCTCGGTACAAATCTCAGATTCCCGTTGAGAATGAGTGCTTTGAGATGTTGGCAAAGACATGGGGGTCATGTTAAGAAAGAGAAAAGTGCAGCAAGTGATGGAAGAGATGTTCAGCCCATGCAAGGTGGTCTCTCTGTGGTCTCTCCAGGTGACAGGGCCTGGCAGCTTCAGCAACATGAAGCCCATGTGGGGTGTGGGCAGCAACATGCAGGTCTGTTCTTACCCCAGCACTGCTGCTGAGGAGGTAGAGCCCCAAGAAGCTGATGATTTGCAACCATAGGTTGGTTGGTTTTGTCCTGAGAACAAAATCCTTAGCTTGTGTGAAACACAATTGCTATTTCTTCTGTGTATACATGCAAGATTGATATCTTCTGGGTAGAGGAGCCTCATATTTAGGCTTCATCTCTGTTTACTGTGTGTCACAAGTGACTAATAGTCAACTGTCCTCAGACAACTTTGGAGATATCTAATCTGAGCTGTAAACTGTTCTGCTGTTCCTCACATTTCAGTTAGCCACCACACAGCAGCTGGGAAAGAGGACAGGGTGAGCAATAGAGGGACTTGGGCATATCACACCCAAATATAGATGTGTCTTTCCCTAATGTGTAATTCCTTAATAGTCCAAATCAAACTGCTTATATTTGGCAAGAGTGTTTTAATCAGTGAGCCATCTCAGAAAAGACACCAGAATTTGCTGGCATACTCTGGCTCTGCATGATGCTCTCCAACTCTCTTTTTGGTGGTGGTTACTGGAGTGTGGAAGCAAAGAAGTAACGTTCTCTGGAATTTCTCTGTCCTGCAGAGTGATCATGTTGGTGTTTTGAGGATACAGCAGGAGTTCATGTAGCTGACTTCAGAGCTGAAAGAGCTGAAAGAAGGTCTTGGCCATGACTCTGAAGTAGACAAAGTAGGTATGCAAGTCTTCACATAAAAAGAAAAATACCTTTCACTTGAAAGGGCCTGATTTCCTTGTTCTCTTACATTATTGTTTGCTCGTGCTGTGCCTATGCTGTTGTCTCCTCTTCTGCTGTGCCCTGTGTGAGACATCCCCATCTGAGACCTCTCTCTGCCAGGAGGCTCTCTGGACATTCATCAGTGTGTAACCTTTCCTTCGCATCCCACCCCAAGCTAACCCCTTGGGCTATTTGCTCTTTGAGTTCATTAGCAACTTTCAGATCAGTATTTGAACAAAGAATTAGAACTCTCTGTGTCCAGATCACAGCGATTAATGGGATTTTTCTCTTAGATTTCTCTCCATAGAAGCAGCATCAGTTTTGTTCTCCCTTCATTTCTGATGTAGTGAAAAGTAGCAGGAGCATCTGAATCCATTCCAGGGGTCCTTTCTTTTTCAGCTCTGGAAAACAAAGAATTAGCAGCACGAAGTAGGGATTTAGAAACCCTCCCTGGGGACTGCCTCCTTCAGATCTGTGTTTGCTGTTTCTCTGCAGGAACCCACCAGCTGATCTGAGAGGTTCTTCAGTGCTTGGTGAATGCTTTTGTGCTGTGAACTCAGCATGGGTCTGATGAGTGTTGTAGCCAAAACCAGCTCATCAGAGGAGAACCAATGGAGCCAATTGCCACTCAGGCTGCACTTTTCATCCACTCAGCCATGTGCCACAGTTATTCACTCACTTCCTCCACTGAGACAGTCTTGTAGACTTTGGGACAAGCTTGTGGTTATCCCAGGCAGGAGCTCTTCCTTTTCTTCCACACACCTTCACAGGCGTTTACCAAAGGTTTCACCCTCTGGGACGTGAAATTTTCTTTGCTGTTTTTGTGACAATGTGGGTGATTTAAGGCTTTTAATAAAACATAGCTCTGCTCTGTCTCTCTCTTTGCCTCCAGAGTATTGGCAGAGTTGAGCATTAGTCCAGGTATCAGAAAAGAGAGAATGGTGTACAGAGTCTGTCTGCCTTTCTGAGGGGTGTAGGTGATCTGAAACCTCAGCCCAGCTGTCTTTTGTTTTATACATCTGCAGTGATTCCTTTATAGTCCAGGGTACAAAATATCAAACCCAGATTTCTTTTCCCCTGCCCACACCTCTTTAAACTGGGCAATCTACAAAGATGAATAGTTGGCTGTGTTAGTGTCCTCACAGGAAGAGGTGGTTTTTTTAACTTTCTCCTGTCTATGCTTCTCTGATTCGAGTCATTCTTCTCAGTTTGACATTTGGTCTGCCACATTTAACTAATTTGTGTACCAGTGTTTGGGCTGGGTGATTCCTATTAAAGGAAAACAAAACAAAACAACCAAAAAAAAACCCCAACAAAACAAATATATTCTCTGGCCGAAGTTCCTTGTAGATCTTTATGTTTCTTTCTTTTGAAGAGTAATCATGACCATGAAGAAACAGGATCTGTCTTTGGGGAATCAGCCAAAGGATATATTGCTGTCTTAAGGGTTTTGTGAAAATTTACCTTATGCACAGTAGTGAAAAGACTTTCAGTAATACCATTCAGAATTTGAATGGAAAAGTGAGTAGAAGGACCAGACAGTTAGTACAGATGGAGATCTTTGCCTGCACCTTCACTGTATCTTTCTTGGCCCCTTTGGCCTTACCCTTCCCCATTCATCTTCCCCATCCTGCCCTCACTGTGCCAATAAGTGTCCTGTTCTCATCTCACTCCACCCCATCTCAGAGAAATGTCACCAATTTAAGTGCAGTTTCCTTTGGACATGGACTTCTGTCCTAATAGTTGTGTCCTCCTACCCAAACTCCCATCTCAGCCTGGCTCCCTGATGTCTGGGAACACCTGGCCCACATCTCAGACCCATGTTGGCTGAAAGGGCTGAATGTTCCTCTCATTCCAAGTGACCTTTTCTCCCTTTCTCAATCGCCAGCACTATCACCTCCTCCAATCCATCACTTGGGCTTACAGCCTGGGTGCCATTTTCACTTGTGACTTTCCTCTCTGTTCTCAAGCTTGTGTAGACACTTTCCTTACAGATTGTCCCAGGCACTGCCTTTCCTAGCATTTATACAATTAAGATGATGTGCAGGCTCACGTTTTGAGTCCTTCAGCATCTTTTCTTGGGCAGGCCCAGCCTTGTCCCACTATTCTCCACCCAGCTGTTTTTCTAGCCCACCACTACTGATGACCTTCACCATCCATCTTTTCTCTGGGCTTTCTTGGTTACCCACATCCAGCCCTTTCTTCATGCCAGGCTCTTACAGCAGAGCTCTGAGGCAAGGACCTCCTTGGCTCTGTGTTTCTCTAGCATCTGATTCAAGAGCTATGAATGCAGGTCCAAGAATAAGAATAGCAACAGCAGGCAAGCTGGTTCCAGCCCAAGTCAGTGGATGCCAGAAGTCGCTGCACTCAGAAGTCTGTTCATAAATCAATGTGAAATGTGCTGTCTGAGCATAGCTCCCAGTAGACACACATCTGCATAACACATACCACTGACACAACTGGTGATGGGAAAAATATCTAAACATCTCATTCCCACAGCTGCAGAGGAATGAATAAAGATGTCAAATTACCCTGTCCCTGGGGTGAACCCCGGTCCAGGTAAATGTACTTCTTACGATTTATAGCTCTTAAAGGCAAAGGAACTGACTGGAAAATCTGATCTGACCACACTGCCTAGAAGATATCACCCATGGACTCCTGTGTCAAAATCATAACTGAATTTAGAAGAAGAAAGGAGAAGAAAGACATCCAACTCTCACTTTAAACTTTCAGACTGGGGAGAAGCAAGCTCATCCCTTGCTGAGCTGTTCCAATGCTAAAATCCTGTGCTTTTTCCTTCTGGATTTGCCTGGCTTCAGCTTCCAGTCATGAGATCATGTGGTGTTGCTCTTTTCTATGAGGGGGAGATAAAGAAGGTCTTCTTAGAAATGCTCACCCAGTTTTGGCATTTATATTCTAGCAATCAAGCACTCCCTTGAATAAATGAAATGCAGGGTTTTTTACTCCATGGCAGGACATCCACACTGTCAGTTATTATTGTAGCCTGATTGCCCCAGAATTTCAACATCCTTTTCTCCTGCAGACCAGGGATAAACTCTACAATCCAGACTCTGCTCTCCAAAGAGTCAGAGAGAGGGCAGCACCACCACTCCTATTTGGTTTTCTGCTCCTTTATCCAAGACCCACATTTATTCTTCTGGGCAGCATGACATAGGTATGGAGCACTCTCCATTGGTTACTCCTGAAGAAAAAATATCTTGGCAAAGTATGATTTGCCATTCAGTCCTAACTCAGCCAAGTGAATGCAACTCTGGCCTGGTTTGGGGCCAGGGCATTCATCCCTCCAAGCCCCAGCCACTCACACCAGGTCTCTTCATCTCCAGGATCACAGAGGAGCAATGAAGAAAGTGATGCCACATGTGTCTAAGTCCTAATGCAGATTTGGTCTTGTAGGACTTGAGCTTCTTGTCTGGAAATAATAAAATAGAGATGTGAAATGTTTTGCCCTTTGCTTTACGATCTTAAGTTTTCTGGATTTATATCCTGTCCCTCCTATTTTTTTAGAGCTGGATGTTTTGCTTTTTGAATCACAGCTGGAGGTAACATGTTTGACATGGTCTTCTTCTGGAGTAAATTTAATGCTGCTAAGCAGTAACAGATTGCCAGGGTTGACTTCTCTGTCCCCATGGCAGAAGAGCAGCACAACAAACTGAGCTGGGGAAGGGGTTGCCTTTCAAAAGGGCCAAAGTGTTCCCAAACCAAAACCTGTTCTATCTTTGCTAAGTGTAGAGCTGATGTGCAGGTATATCCTTTCAGACTTCAGGAACCACCTTACATTTCCTGCATCTCAGAAATCAGCATCTGACCTCAGACAATTTTGTATAGAACCATCTGGGGATGAGAATCATGACTTTCATGCTGTTACTGACCAAGCAGGAATGGGCACGTGTGTTCAGGAGGTTGCAGAGCCCTGACTTGGAGTGATCCCATGCAGACCAACCTTTCTTCTTGCAATTTGCCTGGAAAAAAAAAAAAAAAAAAAGAAAGAAAGGAGAAAGGCATCTTAAAATGAGAGAATTTGGCATCACATATAGTTAATGCAGTTGAATTCACACTCTGCTCAGTTTTCTCAACTGAGTTCTTACTCTGATGAGTTAATTCCCTTTGATGTCCCCTCTGTCCCTCCCCTGCTTTGGTAGAGTCTAAAATAACCCAACTGTCCATCTTGCTTATGGAATTACTGAACTTTTAAGGGAACACAAAGTGCTCGCACATGAGGATTTGGGATTAAACCTCTCTTGTTTATGTTAAACATAACATCTTAATTCTTCTACTGCTGGAGGGCAAATGAGTCTCCACAACCCCAGAGAAATCTGCTTTCAAACCCTGTAGCAAAGGTCAGTGTGATTTGTTTCTCAATACAGATGTTCTTTCCGGTAAAGTTGTCTCATGGTATATGACAGTTCTCTTACAGAACACCTTCATGCAATTTAAAGCATTTTTACTGAAAATCTTTCCCATTGTAAGACAACATAGGCTTGATTTTCAGCACATTTCTCTTCTCTTCTCTCAAACTGCACTTGTCAGTGAAGTACCTGACTTTTTTCCAGGGATGTGGTAAGGAATACAACTGCCTGCCATCCATATCTCATCCAACATCCAAGGAGCTCTGGATTTTCAGGGGGAAATTCTGCTGAAACTGGCATTTCCTTGAACTGGGTTTGACTCCAGCTTCCTGGTTCTGAGGTTATGTGTACCTTGGGTCCAGATGTGCATGCACATCTGCAGAGAGAGACTTGTGGGAAAGAAGGGCAAGGCAGCACTGATTTAAGAGTCACAGATTCCTGTAGACTACTACGGGAGTGAGAAGTGGCCCTGCACTCCATGAAGTCCCACAAAGGGAATAGGAAATAACATGAGAGATGAGGCAGACACAGGGATGTAGAGCCCAGGAGAAAAGAAGAAACAGTGGGAAAAAGGCAGAGGAAGTAGGAGAGGGAGAAAAAAAATCATGAAGACTCAGAAGAGGAGGGGAGGAGCAGTGAGGGAAGGAGCTGGTCAATTAAATTTTTTCAGGCAAAGAAGGAGCAAATCAAGGAATTAAGAAATAAACTTAGAGAACATCATATGAAAAAAATATAAAAATAGGGAATTGAAAGGAAAAAACTAATAAGTAGAATCCTACACCTTTTCTTCACAGAGCCACTGACTGGGGGTGTCCAGTACCAACACTACCAGAGAGAATCACAGTATCACAGAACTGTCATGGTTGGAAATATCTCTAAGATTACTGAGTCCAACTGCCAACCCAGAAAAAACCCTTAAGATCCCTTGTGAGAGCATGACCTGAAGTGCCCCATCTACATGGGTTTTGAATACTCTCAGGGATGGTGACTCTACCAGCTCTCTGGGGAGCTGGTTTCAGCACCTGACTACTCTTTCAACAAGAGAATTATTACTAATATGTAGTCTAACCCTCCCCTGGTGCAGCTTCAGGCCATTTTTTAGATAGTCCTGTTGTTATTTACTGATAGAAGAGGCCAACATCCACCTCACTACAACCTCCTGTCAGGTAGTTGTAGTGAGCAATAAGGTCTCCTCTCAGCCTCCTCCAAACTGAACAACCTCAATTCCCTCAACCACTCCTCTCTCTAGACCCATCTCTAGGTTTTGCTCTCTAGACCCATCACCAGCTTGGTTGTCCTTCTTTGGACACCATCCAGCACCTCAGTGTCCTTCTTGTAGTGAGGGGCCCAAAGCTGAACACAGTACTCGAGGTGTGGTCTCACCAGTGACCAGTATAGGGCTATAATAATTTCCCTTCTCCTGCTGGCCACACTATTGCGGATACAAGCCAGGATGGGTGTTTATCTCAGGTAGATTTCTGTGGAAAATATTTCAATAGTCTCTTCACCAAGGAATGTGTGGATTTGCTTTTGTTCAAGACCATGTTCCTGTGAGTAGAAGCAAGGTCTTCGTACCTGGCTGAAAGGTGATGATGGAGAAGGAGATTGACTGGGACTGGAAGGATAAAATTTGGGGACCAAAGAGCCAATCCTGGTAGGTCACATAGTTACCAGCTTCTCACTACAGGAAAGGATTGTGAATTCAGAACACGTTTGTAGCATTCAGGTAACGTGGAGACAGGCATCAGAGGAAATCATAGGAAAGCTGTATTTGTGTTAACAGTTCTTCCTCTAGAATCCTTAACGATTCAAGGATAGAGGATTTCAGGATGTTTGCACAGCGAAGATCACAGAATCATAGAGGATAAAGACAAAACATAACTGCTCTCTGAGAGGGCAGAGCCCAAACTGCTGCTCAGTGCTCACTGCCCTAAACAAAGGCTCAAGAGTCAGCAGACATTCTTGTGCTTCTGAAGACTTCCCCTTGCCATTTGCATCTGCTTGCTTGTAACACTTGCTGAGGCCCTAGGAAAGAATTTCTCTGCTGTTCCGCCTCCAATGCAATTGTTAGAGAAGAGCTGCCTTCTGCAGACACCTTCCTAAAGACCCTGCTGAGCAGAAGCTTGCTGGAACTGGGAACAGGAACAGCCTAAGGTTTTGCAGGAGTCTGAAACACTTAAGAGGAGCTTTCGCAACGTAGATGGCCCCAAGAAGTTGTCCACATGAGCTGGAGGGCTAACCCGTTGCAGGAGTTACTGACACAGGAGTCCAAAGAACCTTCCCATTGCAGCCCCTCCATCCTCTGACTGTCAGGTTCAGCTCCCAGCCTTGTCTGCTGCACAGGTGATAATAAAAACAGAGGGGGAAGGACAATATCTCTGTCACAGAGATGTGTGTTCATCTTTAGTTCTGACTAAATATATCTCAGCTGCTAGAAACAGCTGTGAAATTTTTTTTTTCTTTGCCTTCTTCCAGTGTGATGCATTCCTCCTCTTCACCATCCCCTGAAGAAGGGGGAAAAGAGGAGGAGGGCTGGATAAAAGCCTAGCTCCAGGGCAAGAAAAGATCCAAACTGCAGCTTTGCATAAATCTGTCACTTTGATTCCCCTGAGAATAACTGCAAACTTGAAGAATGGTGTAGTGAAGCAGGCACAGGTGTTAACTTCTCTTTTTTTAATTGGTAAAAAATACCAGGGAGAAAAAGTTGTTGCAAACATCCCCCAGAACTTCGTATTTTTCACTCAGCTTTGAGCTTCATTGCCTCTCCAGGAAGTTTCCTTCGCTCTTCCAGGACTATCCCTGTGTTGATACAAATCTTGTTTCTAAACCAGAAAGGAAACAAGGAAATTGTCCTGTACAGTGTCTGCTGCAAAATCCACATGCACCACCCTTTGCTGCTTCAGCTGTTCTGTTCTCTCCCTGGAATAATTTGGGGTGGGGGTGTTGCTCGTTCTGTCACTTTTGAACACTAATGCCTCAAAGATTTGCGGGGTTTGGCTCGGGGGCGGGAGGGCAGCCTCTGAGGAGGCTCAGTGATGCCTTTCACCCCAGGGTCAGCTTCGTATCCTGTGTTAAATTTGTCTCTTTGACTTGAAACAAAGAATCAGTGTTGTGACAAACACTTCTCAGCCCAGGAACTTCCATCCCCAAACGCTTCAGCAGCCGGTGCCCAGATTTCTGTCAGGCGAGTGGAGGCTGCCATGGGGAATGAGTTCTTCTTTGCTTGGGTCCCAACACAGAGATGCTCTGGTAGCATCCCAGGAGGACCATCGGGACCCAGAAAGCCTGGAGGCAGGGTCTGCCAGGGCGTGGGTGGAAAACAAACCACCAGAATCCAGGGGGACGTGGCTGGGTACTTTTACCCTGCCTGGGGCTCCTCTTGCCCCCAGACATCCCTCCCGCAGACCCCGGCTGGCTGCAGCCCAGCTCCACACCTCTACTTTTGTCCCTTAATCTTTCATGCTCTCATTAAGCAGGAGAGGTTTTGTTAAGGCTCCATTGTAAAGAAGGAAATTGCTTTTGCCACCGCAGTCCCCAGGGCTGTACATTTCTCAGGCAATTAGACCTTTATCAGACTGCAGAGATAAGGGTTGCTGAATATGTTTTTGTGGACACAGACATGGACTGACAGACAGTCACAGCTTAAATAACACAAGAGAAATGCTTTTATTAAAAGGCCTTTTACTTTTATTTTTTTTCTTTTGGGTTTTTGGTTGGTTTGCTTCCTTAGCTCCTTTCCCAGTTCTTAGGTGGAACTATATTTGCAGTAAAATATTCAGGATATTGAGTATCATTAGTCACAGTGTCTAAGCCTGGCCAGCTCTGTCCAGGCACAATGGACTTGGTGACCTCTTCCCTCCCGTGACTGTCTCTGGAGCACATCCTGATGGGAATCCACCAGCTTGCTCACACTGAACCACACCAGGACTCATGGTGCTGAGCCGGGAGACCTGGCTCTTGTTCTGACACTGGGGGAAGCTGCTCACACCAGAAGAGCTGTAATCCTTCCCAGTTATAAACTGAGTCTATATGGAAACAGAATTAACCACCAAGGTAGTTTTGAGTTTCAGTGCTGCACTGCTTGTGCTGGTGGCCAAGTTAATAATAAGGTTTGGCCAAGTTCTGCATAGATTGAAACCTGACTTTTAGCTCAGCTTCTGTTTGACAAAGAGCAAGATTTGGCTTTTCTTTTGGCAGCTTCCCTTCTGGGGCTGTTGTTCCCATTCCAGCAAACAAGCCATGGCTGGCTCGCCTCCAGACTGAGGTTACCTGTGAGTCTTGTGAGTTGTGGCAGGAAGGTGACAGGGGTTTGGGTTTAAATAGGTGAAGAGTTGGGATTTGTCAGATTTTTGCAGCCTATGCAAATAATTCCTAACAACAGAGCTAGCATGAATTCCACCACTGCAGAATGTAGCTGTGCCTGGTGACATGCAGAAGTTCACACTGATGCACAGCTCTGCCTGGTGTGTAGCAGCTGATGGATCACACTGAATCATTCCAAGAGTTGTGCTGGGTTGTGCTCAATGCCTCTTCTCAATAACCTACCAACCCTCACTGAAATCACCAGGAGGCTGAAACCAATATTTTTAATGTGAATTGCACTGGCTGTTGAAACCCAACATTATTTGAGATCACCTCTCTCACATTCTCCCTCTGACATCTAAGAAATTTACTACAAACAAGTGCTGTCATGCACAGATATGTTGAATATATATGATTAATATATATTCAGATCTCTCTTAAGCAAAATATCTTTTTCTGTCCAGTATATAGAAGAGCTAGAAAACAATTTCCCAAGAGGAGCCCTGGGTTCTTAAAATTCTTTCCTCTTGGTTCATCTTTCCTTAAAGGCATTTGAGAAAGTGATAAGTCCTGAGCAGACTGGAAATTGCAGAATGCCTTCTGGAAGGCAATAGAAATGTGCTGAAAGACATTAATCCCATGCTGGCCCAGCAGGTAGGGACTTGGAATTGGGACACCAGGGTGTAAATCCCTTTTCTGCCACTGGTTTTCTGTGATACCTTGGGCAAGTTACCAAAGGCCAAATACTTGAAAATATGAGTTTTAGTCTCATTCATAAACTAGGGATAACACCATTTTCTTTGATCACAGTGATGTGGTGAAAACAGAAATCCTGGAGTATCACAATACCAGAGCAATGGGAACTGCATGAATAAAGCTCATATTGTAGGAAAGACTACTGACCAAAAAAATTATAAGTAGAAAATCAAGGAAAAAGAAATACGGCAGTGAAAGGTTCAGAATTGCTAACTGTGTATTTCAAAGTTTGGGAAAATGCCTAGAGCTGCAAGTAGGTGCCAGAGAAATTAATTATGATAATAAAACTTCTGGGAAGAGGTGAAAATGTTGCAATGATCAAATCATGTGTAATTATGAGAAACATTTTCTGTCTTCTTGGTAACATGGAGCTGCAAGGAATGCATATGTAGCCTCCAGAAATGTTAGGGGCCAGGATGTAATTATTGCAGATACAAAACAGACAAGAAAGAAAAAGGGGTGAAAAAAAGGAAGAAAAAGGAAATAAAAGCCAAACCAAACAAATGCCTCATAGGTCACAATGCAGCAGCCAGAGCTTTGAAGGGCAGCCAGGGGAAATTCTCTGAGAAGCTTCCCACTTCTCAGGTAGGAATTCCTCACCCCTAACCTTTGTTTGGGATCAGCTGAATCATGTTATATGGCCTTATTTTTCCCTCCAGCCATATACCTCCAGTCTGCACACACCCAAGTGTATTATCAGAGACAAAGAAGACTCTACTGTTCCTCTCTTTCCTCCTGTCATATTCAGGGATTCTTTTCACACACAGTGGCCTCTGCTGGAGCCACTTTTGCCTCGAAGGACAATGGGCAGAGCCTGTGAGGCCAGCAGTGATTGCTCCTTCACTGACATATTTAAAGGCAATGTTTGACAAACTGCTGCTCACTGCAAAAAACTCTCCATAAAAACCCAGCCCTGATGGCAAGTTGGCAGCATAATTACCTAAACCTGCTGTATAGAAACACCAGGTCACTGGTGGCTGTGTAAGGCTGTGCTGTTTCAAGATTAATTAATTGCCTCCTGGGTTTCCCCTGGCTCTGCAAGGCTTTTCCTGGATTCACACACACTGCCAGCTGCTGCACAGAAAGCCAGTGGGTAAAAGATAGGGCTGGAAAAGGAGATACAGGTGGGCCCTGTCTATCAAAGCTTTGGTTTCCTTGGCTTCTGAACACCATGACCTCTTCGTGCTGCAGCTCTTGTTGTGCTGCAGGCTGTTGAAAAATATTTTACCATGCAAGTTAAAGGCTTTGATCTCACTTGGCTGTTTGGGAGAAGGGCTGCAAACTCCACCCTGCTAAAGACAGCATTAACTGAGCTCCTCAGAAAAGCTCTCTGACAGGCTTCATCCACCTAAAAACTGGGTCCACAGCTGCAGCCTGTATTGCCCCTTTGAAGGAAGCTTTGATACACATTAGTGGGATTCCCACACACACCAGTAGAGAGGATTTTCTTGATTCTTAGAGAAATTACATGTAACTCTTGTTCCTTACAGAAATGGCATGAAATTCTCTATGGAATAATTAATAAAATCAAAGAATCCTTCAGTGCACCACATGGCTTGACCTCAACGTGGCACCCAAAACTGAGTGTCCAGCACCACCCCAGAGCAGTGCCTTGGTGGATCCTTTCATTGTGTGGCAATATTTAAACACCTTTAAATCAGGCTGTCTGCCTTCTCACACTGCTTAAGATTCAGAGCACTTTTCCTGGACACTCTGCAGAGGAACCCCTGGAGATCCCATGAAAAAATGGAAATCTTTACAGGTTTTGTGTCTGTCGGCTCCGCAGTGATGCTATCATGTACCTCCTGGACTGCTGATGTCTTGCCATTCATCCTCATGGGATTTCTTTGCTGGCTATATCCTGGTGTCTCAGATATGATTTATGCCTTTACTGATAAGGCCATCAGTAGACAGTCCACCCCATTACAAGAAGACTATCCCCCAGAGAAGCCTGCTGCTCTCAATATTTATGAGTGGGTTTGATCTAAAGGTTCCTAAACCCAGCACTTCCAAAGAGCACACCATGTGGGCAATTTCTGTTTGCAAACTGCAGAATTCACTAGGGTGGTATGACAATCCAAAATGTCACCTTGCTGCACCCCTACCTGATGGTTTACTGGGATTAAAAGACCCTGATCCTTAACCAAGGTGTAATTTCACCAGGGGTGTTTGAAGTTTGTTGCAGTCCTCTCCAGAAATTACAGCATTTCAGAGGGGATGCATCACATTCAGGTAGGGTTTTCACCCTACATCAGGAGAGTATCCAAATGTCCTTCAAAAACACCTCCAGCAGTATGTTTATTGGGATTTTGTGTTTGTTTTTTCATTCACTCCCCAGGTTAAAAGCTATTGTTTGTCAGGCTCTTTTCTTCATCATGTACTTCATATGACGAGCTCTCAGTAAGTGCATCTTTTAAACTTTAAGATGAAACCTGAAAATAGCACTCTGACCCCTGGGGAGTTTGTTCCTATAAACTAAAGATGCTTTCAAACAGTTCTGCCTGGTCGCATCCTGATAGCAAATGATTACACAGAGCAATCCTTATTCATTTCTGCCACTCTTTTGGTGAGAGCCATGACAGCACAGCTCAGGGGGGAGCAGGCTGTTTGGCTTTTTATTTTGGTGTTTTTATCCCATTTTCCACCTCAGTTTGCACCTAATTCTCAGATATGTTAGCTCAAGCTAAGAAGTAACTGCTCTGATTTCAAACAAGATGTGGTTTACTCAGCTGGGTGCCTGCTTTGCTCAGTTATTAATGTTGGAACATTATTGATTCTGCCTCCCTAAGCTTAGTGGCAAACAAGTGCTGAAAAATAGAAATGCTAAGAAAAGGAACAAGGAGGAAACAGCATCTGCTGCCAACACAGTTCAGTCATCTGAAATCCAAGTGGCCCATGAATTACATTAACCTGTGAAAAGTCATTCCCACAGAAGTTATTTTTTCCTTCTCAAGCTCCTGTAGTTTCTGGAGTTCAAGGATGAGGTGCTTTGGGGTAACAGCTTTGGGCAAATGATACCTTTACAGGAGGTGTCTGTAATCCAGGAAACTCTTTGAGATTTGGTATGCAGATAACCAAATTAATACACTAGCCCAGTGTTCACTCTCAAACACGATCTTCTACCTCAGCCCCAAAATGTAGCTTACTGGCTACAGCCTTAAGCAGTCCAAAATCAGAGACAACTCCTTCCTTTCAAAAAATGAAGCAGAGAAAATGGTATCAGAGGAAGCCCAAATCCTATGGTGATGCACTACAGAAAAAAGCTGCAAGTAGAAGGAACCCCTTAAATGGGGTTCAAATGACTCTACTGGCAGTGAGGCTCAGTGATATTTTACCCTGGATAAGATTGAGACTTTGTCACAGGTCCCTTTCTTGGGGAAGAGCAGGCTAAAGCAAAGCAATGAGACCCAAATAGGAACTTGGGTCTGTCACTTGGGCCCTACTTTGACATTGAAGTGCTACTGGTAGAAATAATATAAATAAAAGTGCATATGGTAGAAATAATATGTCAAACTAATAATATCTTAAATGAGTATCTAAACCCTTCAACAAATGAAGGTCCCTAAAAATCATTACATTTCCTTCCTCCTTCGGTGTCTGTTTCATTAATAATCCTCTTTTAATAGACAAAAGCCATGATGCAATGCAAACAAATGTAAACCTGACCTTTCTTTCTCTGCAGCACACAGTTGAGGCCAGGTACACCTCCTCCTTTGTACCCTCTAACCCAGTGGCCAGTCAGAAGAATCAGGCAGCCAGGGAGAAAGGAAAGAGATGGCTGTGAGTGAAACAGTGAGTACTATAGAAATAACTGCAAAGCAGCTGCCCAAGCTTCCCATTGGGGTCCTCATTATGTACCTCAGGGAAGCTTAGCAAACAGAAGTAACCACGTGTTTAGTTCCTCTTGTCTGCATTCTCTGATAATCTTCCAAGAAAACAATATTTCCTTTTCAAGAAAGCATGGGAACACATACATGAATAAGGGGCAAAATATAAGACATAAAAAAAACATCAGCTTTGATGCTGCAAACTATGGGTTAACAAGATGTTTTAAAAGGTTGCTTCTTTGTCCTCACAGGACTCAGCATGTCTAGAAGCCTGTATTTTATACCTGGCTTTTATACTGTAACATCAGCTTGTTCTCATCTCTGTAACGAGCTTTTTGCAGCTATGATAATAATTGATAAACTTGTAAACCTGATTATAACATCTGCTCCCTCATCTGCTTTGTTCCTTGGCTGGCTCTTGCTTTCAAAAGCAGTAAGGATGTAGAGCAGTGGCCATCTGCAGCATCAGTCTCCTCCCTGGTGTGGCATTAGCACTGCCTGGTTTGGGAAGAGCAGCCTGGCTCCCATGGAGCAGCTGAGGACATCTAGTTACAGAACCTCCAGCCATAAACCCCACCTGGATCTGGTCCTAGCTGAAAAGAGAATATTGAAGTTGTGGAAGGAGTCAGAAAACTGGCAGAAGGGATGAAATATCTCTGTCTTCTAGCATCCTGTGGTCCTCACAGGTCATAGCTGTGAGATACTGAGCTGCACAGAAGTGGATGCCCTTCAAACAGCCCTCTGGACTTGTTATATAGGGCACCTGAAGGCACCTGGAGGCCAAAGATGGACAATATATAAAGTATGAGATACCTGAGAGGAAGCACTTCCTACTGGGACATCCACAGGCTATCTCTTGAGAAATCCAGTCTCAATCACCCAAGCAGAGTTGGCAGGCAGAAACTGGATTCAACAAAGGGCCTGACATCTGGGTATCTGTCTGCATCTCATCAGGAAGCTGGACCTGATTTCTGCATGCACTGATGTCTTCCCCTTTAATACCCAGGTACATCCTCTGTGCAGAAGACAGATGGTTACTGTGCTGCCTGGCTGTGCCATGAGGAACTTACGTGTCACTCAAGTCACTTTTTGTCTCACTGGAAATGCTGAAATGGGTTGGGAATTCCAAATTAGGAGCACTGAGAAATGATGTTTTCTCTGTGAAGAGAGCAGCTCTTCATGACAAGAATTTGACAAGATGTAGAGTTTTCATGACAAGATGTAGAGTCACCTTAACAAAGCAAATGAACAAGTCCATGTCATGTTACACAGAACCTAAATTCAGACAATTTATTTCCACATGGGGGAAACTCACCATGCACATATGTACCTAACAGAGATGAGCTAGATGCCCAATGTCAACTGGTCTTGTAAGTAACAGGTGCTTTGATTTCATCACCAGTGCTTGAAAACCCCAACAAAAGTCTCTGTGGATGAAAAACGTGGCAATTGACTGAAATAAAAATCCTTAACTTTCTAAGCTAAAATGTCCCTGCAGACCTGAGACAAGTATAGAAATACTTGTAATCATAACTAAATTAATCTTTCTTCTCAAGGACCTGAGGTACCCAACTAAACAAGACTTTAATAACAATAATCACTTGACTTAAATATAGTAACTATATGTATTAAGTGTATTTCAGCAAATATGCACTATTTTTATTGATATTATTAGTGGCAATAATAATGGTTAACAAATAAGAAGGTTTGCTTTATGTTCTGAGGAGTTTTAGAAGCACTAAGGAACAAAGGATTTGCTAATAGAGTGGTGAATGAACAAAAATCACAGAAGGATTTTAAGAAGTCTGAATAAGCTACAGAAATCAAAGGAAGATAAATGAGAACCCAGACTAAATAAAATTCCCTAAAAACAGTCATGAAGGAAATCTGGGTGAAATGAGGTCAGTGTGTCTCTTTCCAGAACTGAACAGACATGTCCACAGCACAGAACCAAGCACAAGAGAGGTCCTTTTCTCAGGGAATTTGAGGCAGATATAGATGGTGATTCTGGTAAAGGTGCATCATGCCAAGAAGCAGATCCCATAGATAAGGATAAATCCAGGATGTGAGAATATTGCAAAAAGATGGTTAGAACATAAATATTCTCATAACTTCTTTCTCCAGTTCCACTTTGATGGAGATACTTGGAATCATAATAAATAAATAATACCCTGCTGCTTCAGAAGGGAAAATCTGTGATCAAAGAGTTCTTTCAAGGTGCCATTAAAATTAAGGCATTAAAGGTGCTTGTACTGAAGCACATAAGCAGATATTTAACCAGCTCTGGGTCTTTTACTTCCCAGCTGTTGGCAATGGTAGAGCCCAAGCCCCTGCTGAAGCTTTGCCCACCAGCAGCACTATCTTTGATTCAAGCATCAGTGCATTTTAGTTTGTCATCTTAAGGCTCAAACCTGAAAAACACTTCAAGAAGTGCTGAGCGCCCTCAGGTGTCTGAAAAGCAATGTGTTTTCTGCCAAAACCTGAAGTCTGCTTACTGCCTTGAAGAGCTTAGAAAAATTCTCCTTCTTTCTCTTGCAAATCATCCTCTCCCCGGTATTCACCACTCTCCCAGTGACAGTGCAATCGCAGCCTTTGGATTTCTGGCCTGTTTTGCAGAGGATGAGTGCTGAATGTTTGCCAAAAAGCAGGGCAGATGAGCCCTGGGGTGCCCAGGAGGGAATGCAGAAGTGCTGGGGGGCTGGGGATGACACCTCTTGGGGATGCAGGACATCACTGGGAGCTGGGGCACCTCACTGGGGTCTTCAGGGCAGGGATCCATTGAAGGCCTCTCACTCTCTGTCCCCCTTTATGATAACATCATTTCTTGATCCCATGAGTTCTCTGCCTTGGGACTCAAGGTTCTCAAAACCATTTTAGTTTCATGCAGAGCTAGTGCCAGTATAAACCAGCACAGCTGCTGAAACAATCAGCTCTTCTTCCCCTCTATCACAGAATTACAGAAGGGGTTGGGTTGGAAGGGACATTTGAAGACCACCTAGCCCAACCCCCTGCCAGTGCAGGAACATCTTGCACTGGCTCAGGTTGTTCAAAGCTCCATCCAGTGTGACCTTGAGTATTTCCAGAGATGGGTTATCAACCAACTCCCTGTGCAATCTGTTCCAGGTTGTCTCACCACCCTCATTGTAAAGAATTTCTTATGTCCAACCTCAACCTACCCTTTTTCAGTTTAAAACTGTTGCTTCTCATCCTGTCACTACAGGTCCTGGTAAAAAGTCTTTCTCTGTCTTTGTACTGTAAAACTGTCTTTTGATATTGTAAGCAGTATCAAAGGTATTAAATATTGAAAGTCCTCAACCTGGTCTCTGCAGAGTCTTCTCTTCTCCAGGCTGAACAACGCCAACTCTCTCAGCAGAGAGAATGTCTCTTCACAGCAGAGACATTCCATCCCTCTGATAATTTTCATGACCCTCCTCTGGGCCTGTTCCAACAGGTCCAAATGCAACTTCTTCCACTGAAGTTGTGTGTGATGTAGTGAATGAGCACAAGGTAAACTGATTCAGTTAAAAACTGATCCAGATTAAAACCTCTGGTCCTGTTCACTCTGATCTGGCTCTCTGTACAACTGCACTTCTTTTAAAAAAAGATTAAACACCACATAAGCTGTTCAGTTCACGCCTCTTCACAGGAGGTCCACTCCTAGGTATGCTGTCTGTACCATCAACACAGTGACAAGCCAGGGCTGCAACATCAGAAGGTCCCATAAGTGATCAGAAAAATACGGAAATTTGTGAGATGGGCTTTCAAGTTTAATTCCCACTCAGTAGCACCCACAATATCTCAAGAGCAAGACAAGGATACAGTCTCACACTGGTACACAGCCCTCTGGAGTGCTGCTGATGGTTCACAGCTTACAAAGCCAGAATATCCTGAAGGAAAAAAACACAACTAGCTCCTGCCATGGGGCTGACCAGAGTCTCTCATTGGGAAACTCCATACTGTCACAACCTCCCTAATGTTGCTGTTATTTTTCTCTTACTGGTTTGTAACACCTGATATGGTCTTTGCTGCATCCCATCCAAAAGGCCAGTGCAGCTCGGTTCACTCCAACAGCAGTCACTTCCCTCCTTTGGATTGTGTAAACAGGAAACAGTGAGGAGTGCACTTACACAACCCACCATGTTTCCCACACTTAGCAGGAAAGCAGTGGTGGAGCCAAAGAGCCCTTCAACCAAAAATCAGTGCAAGACATTTGAAGTAAAAACCAAATAAGTGGCACGTATGACTGAAAATATTATAAAGGCATTTTCAGAAGGATTTAAAGTTAATGAAGCTTCCAGGCCTCAGTTGAGAGTTATGCCTTTTAAAATATAGCTATGCTTCCACCCAAATATTTTTGCTTTGGCCATTTCTTTGTAGCCAGGAAGCAATATTTCCTTTATAATGAATGATGAGAGCCTGCCTCATCTCTCCCCATGGCCAACATGGGAGTAGGGAGCTGCAGACATCATTCTCTTTTAATGATGAACATGGGTGCATTTCAAGATAAAGAAAGCAGTATTATCTGAGAGAGATTTCTGCTACAGTACTTTCAGTACAGAGGCTTCCTCAGCCATGTTCTGACTTAATTTCTTCTTGCAGCTTTATAGAAGCACTGCAGATCTCCCCTACATGGAAACACTGAGGAGTCACTTCTTGCAAGGGGAGCCTCCTGTGTGGGATTGCTCTCCCTCAGCAAAGTGCTGTCATTTCTCTGTGGCTGTCCAAGACTTCCCCATCTGACCTGGAATCCTCATGTCTCATTCTCCTCTCTCCAATTCCTTCTCAATAATTCCCTAAAATAGTCCCACTTTTACTTTTGACTAACCTTAGGCAAAAGTAAACCTCCTAGCCCTGGGTCACATTTGCTGGCTGGTTTGCCTGTGTTTTCCTGGCATAGCTGTAGTTGGCAGCAGTGCCACATTCCAAGGGCTTCAAACATTTTCTCAGTCTGCTGCCTTCTTGGTCCGAATTTCACACTCAGAAAGAGCAAAAGAAAAGGGCAAAGATGCCTGTGTTTTTAAACACTTGTGATATTCCGGAGCTCCTGGCCTGTTCAGCAGACGACGATCTGGAAGGAGAACTGGTGCCATCTATCGGAAAGAGAAAACAAGGACAGTTGTCAGTTTGGCTTTTAGGTTTTCCTGGACATTTACACAGAATCACAATGTCAGGGGTTGGAAGGCACCTCTGAAGATCGTCGATTTGTCCATTTTATTGTTTCCTCTCCTTTATCACCAAGGGTGTAAAGACAGAAACAGCAACACCTGCCTGCATGGTGAAATGCACTGTTCAGTGAAATTCACCTGTTGAGTGAAATGCAAAGCTCCCTGAGTGGACACCAGTACCTCTGGAGTGGTCAAGAAAGAAGAAGACAGCCTGGACAAGGATCCTGTAGGACTCTCAGTGACAGTTATGCTGCCATCACGAGTTAGTTCACATCTTCTGGACTGCCAGAGACAGACTAACAAAAGCACCAGACTTTTGGTTAATGTTTTGCTTTTCTTCTCAGCAAAAAGTCTAAAAACCTGACTTACAGGCAGAGAATTACTTTGTCACCAGGGCTCCTAACCCAGGGCTATGCACCTAGACACAACAGTGTGGAGTACTTTTCATTGCTGCTGGTCTTGCTAGACTGAGAATAAGTGGGACATGTTTGCCAGTTGGACTTCAACCACTGAATTTATTAGAGAAAAAGATTACAGGTAATATTTTTGACTGGTGACAGAATAAGTTAGTTTCAAGCAAGAAATCAGAGCTGATGGTGAGGAATTTGAGCAACTTGACACAATCACACTGCAACTCACTGGAAGCAGGAAAAAGCTGAAAAGGAAAACTGTTACAATTTCTTTACT
The DNA here is from genome assembly GCA_038090715.1 of Florisuga fusca. NCBI lineage: Eukaryota > Metazoa > Chordata > Aves > Apodiformes > Trochilidae > Florisuga > Florisuga fusca. The sequence goes on from JAAWXA010000007.1 coordinate 17,216,346, forward strand.
CAACAGTAAGCTCTGAATTAGACAATCTAAAGGCTGTACTAGAGGTCTTGTTTTTACTGTTCTGTCATTGCACTGGGATGTTATATAATTGCAGTTGTAAAAGAAGTTATCCATTTGGCTGCACGTGGGAGAGAAAGTGATATATGAGACTGCATTAAACTGCACANGGTTCAGGCAAGTTACTTAAGAAATTCATGTGTGTGCTGGCCACAGAAACAGGCAGGCTGTACAGCCTTCTCGCAGGGGTATTTTTATAATGAAAAAGGGGAGCGAGCCCCCCCTTTTTTGCCCCCCTCATGCTGAGTTACTGGTAAACCGTTTTTTCCGGAGGAGCATTCTTCCGAGACAGGTTATCAGTCCATTTAGATATGTTAATTTTCTATTGTCTAGCCCAAAATTCCAGGCACCAGCAGACTGGTTTGCCTGTTTACCGTCTTTGGATATGTAAATGTGTTTGACATGTAAGCTTAAGGAAGGAACTTGCTCAAGAATCAATTATATTTTTTAAACGGTTCACATCAATGGTGAAATGCACTGTTCAGTGAAATGCACTGAAACAGTGAAATTCACCTGTTGAGTGAAATGCAAAGCTCCCTGAGTGGACATCAGTACCTCTGGAGTGGTCAAGAAAGAAGAAGAGAGCCTGGACAAGGATCCTGTAGGACTTTCAGTGACAGTTATGCTGCCATCACGAGTGAGTTCACATTTTCTGGACTGCCAGAGACAGACTAACAAAAGCACCAGACTTTTGGTTAATGTTTTGCTTTCCTTCTCAGCAAAAAGTCTAAAAACCTGACTTACAGGCAGAGAATTACTTTGTCACCAGGGCTCCTAACCCAGGGCTATGCACCTAGACACAACAGTGTGGAGTACTTTTCATTGCTGCTGGTCTTGCTAGACTGAGAATAAGTGGGACATGTTTGCCAGTTGGACTTCAACCACTGAATTTATTAGAGAAAAAGATTACAGGTAATATTTTTGACTGGTGACAGAATAAGTTAGTTTCAAGCAAGAAATCAGAGCTGATGGTAAGGAATTTGAGCAACTTGACACAATCACACTGCAACTCACTGGAAGCAGGAAAAAGCTGAAAAGGAAAACTGTTAAAATTTCTTTACTCAACAGTAAGCTCTGAATTAGACAATCTAAAGGCTGTACTAGAGGTCTTGTTTTTACTATTCTGTCATTGCACAGGGATGTTATATAATTGCAGCTGTAAAAGAAGTTATCCATTTGGCTGCACGTGGGAGAGAAAGTGATATATGAGACTGCATTAAACTGCACAGAACGGGCCAAAAGCAATTAGTTAAGACACATTCTTTGGCACTACCTTTGCTTCACATATCCTGCTCACAACAGGGTTATCAGGCTGAAAACATGATCTTGAGTCACTTTGTACTATTTCATTTCTCTCATCTCTTGGCTTCCTTTACTTCACATCTGATGATTTTCCCTCTGAAGGTAATAACAGTATTGATAGTAATAGGTTCAATACTGGATTGAGAATCAAAAACCCATGATGATCCTAAATCTGATATACCATACCATCTCTTAAGGGCAGATAGACATTTAGATCATACATCTGACTTTCATGCTTTTTGTAGTTGTTTTACTGTAGATTATAATCTAGGGCCTGACATTGTTAATGTAAAATTTACCAGCTGGCTCTAAGCCCTCTCCAGGCCATGGTAGCACTTAATTGTTGGAAGAAATGAATGCATTTCATTATCTTACTTCTCTCTAGGTTATGGTGACATTCATCACCCAGTATTGCTGACTGCAGAAGTTGGACACACTTCATAACATCCCCTCTCCCCCACTTAATCTGCTTAAAGCCCACAAAGAACATATCTTTATGGTGTTTTCAAACTACCTGCCAATTGGAAATGAAGCTTCATCAGCAAATCTGAAGTCACAGCAAACACTCCAGCATTTACATTGGCAAGAAGCCCAGACATTAATCAAAGGTGGTAGTTCTTCCATGGACCTGCAGATACCTCTGTGGACAGAATAAAGCAAAACCTCTTTAAGAACCTGAGCTGCTCAGAGGAAGCAATCCAGACTGCTGTAGTGTATATTCACAGTGTCCTGAGAGAGAAGTCAGTCTTTGGGCTGCATCTGTACAGTGTCTCTGGGATCCTGGCCAAAATCAGGAGTTTCCAGCAGCTACAATGGGAACAGGCAGAAGGCAGAAAGCAGAAGGCAATGCTGAGGCAAGAAAGGCAGAAGGAACAGAGCCAATATAAGAGAGCCAAAGGCATTGTGAGTTCCACATAAAATAAGACAGATAGGCAGACAGATAAAACTTAAGCCCTATATGTATATACCTAGAGAGCTGTTCTCTGTATCAAAGCTTCCTGAAGTTTAGACCTTTGTCTCAGCTGTGTGAGATTCTCAGGGTTCAGTTCCTGGACAACTGCAAAAACAGTATCCAAGGTTTTAGCCCAGAGAGATGGGAAGATAACTCAGCACAACCTCCCCATAGTTTCAGACTAAGCTAAGCTGTGTTATCTCACATTTGCTAGGGAGTAAGGCTGTACACAAAAACTGTTTCTGTGGCTCAGCTATCACAAAGGAATTTCTTAAGTAACTTGCTTGAACCTGAGCCCTCAGACCCAGAGCTGATGAATATCTGTTTTTGCAAACAATTGTTATGAAGTGGCCTGGGGAAAGCTAGACACTTTTATACCTCTTGCTGACAAATATGTACCATCTGTGCAATACAGCATAGATAGATGGGCTACTCACTACTACAGCAGCTCAGGCCTCCCATTATGAGAGTTAGAACAAGTTTCCTTCCTTCATTGAGCCAAGACACTCCACTCCTGTGTGTTACCCAGGACCTGCAGAATAGACAAAACAAATTATTCACATGACAATAATATGAACATTATTCTCACATAATAATGAGAACACTATGTGAAAAAATATTCTCATATTTTTTCACATAATATGAAAAAAAAGATGGTGGTGAAAAAAGATCAGAATAAAACAGGTAAGCCCAAACAATTTCTTTCTCCATTTCCCACAGTGTTAATATGTAACGAGTTTTGTGCAAACACTTTGATGCTCCCTAGGTAGAAGTAATTTCCCTTTATTAAAAAAAAATTTGAATTGCCTCATTTTTTTATTTTTCACAAGGCATTTTTGGTGATATCTCTCCCTCCCCTGCCTACTGGGACTTCAATTTTTCTTTGACTTTTGAACAGCTAAATGTTTAATTCCAGTGAGAATCAGACACATCACTTCTGATTTACATGGAAACCCACTCCATTTTACAAGGGCAAGCAAGAGCTGTTCCTGCATTTGAATCTCTTCAAAGAATGGTGAGACACTTAAATTTTACTGGCAGTGAAGCACACATCAAAATGCTAAATTGCTCCCCCAAAATTCAGATATTTGCTGCCTAAGTAAGATCTGTCACCAAAAATGAATTCTGGGCACTAAGACCAGATCTTGGGTTACTTTGGGAGAAAACAGCTATCAGTGCACAATAAAATAGCAAATGCTTCTTTAAATTGTTATGAAAAGTAGAACTATTGATCTTTATTGCTCTTGTTTTGCCTCTTGCTGCACACACAAAAAGGTCCTGCAGTCTACAAGAATTTAGCTACCAGTTCAAATAAAGAGCTGCTAGTTCAAACAATGAGCTGCTAGTAATTTTGCTCCTCATTCTCACAGAAGCTACCTGTATTGCCCCTCTAACTCTCATGCTCCTGTCTAACATACCAGCCATGGATGCAGTGGTGGGAGACAACAGTAACTGAGAGATATTACTCCTGCAAGCAGAGAAGGTCTCCTGTACCTGCCAGGAGCTGGATTCCCTTTGTTAGAAGTGTAAACAGAAATTATATGGATTAGGAGCTCAGCATTCATAAACCTGCTATCAAATCTGTTCATTACCCAGCAAGCAGACCCAAATGTTAGCTGGTTTATAGAGAGATTTGTAACCTGCAGCCTGAGTTCAAACGCTGAAGTTGCTCAGGTATAAATAAATGGATTGCTCCCTGCTTCTGCTCACCATCCACTGTGCACCTCTCTTCTCTTCCCCATGCTGGGGAGCCCCTGGCTGCAGCACCTGGAGGGCAGCTGGGGAGACCCTTCACAGAAAGGCAAAACTTCATTAAATGGCAGATAGTTCACAGCTCCTGGGATATATCAAAGCTAGACTTTCAAATCAGAAGAGCTTGCTTTCAAGTCAGGTAGTTATTTAATGGAAAAAAAATAGTATTTTTTACATAGAAAGCTGACATTTTAGCTAAAATGACACTTTTTCCCACTGAAAATAAAGGAACCAAAATATAATAGAGGGCCCTATTACGAGGTAATTCCAGCCCAGCATCCCTGCTCAGGGAGGTCAGGAAGCACCAGGGCTGTGTGGGATGAAGTGCCCCAACTAACTCCATCCCTGGCAACACAGCACCTAAAGACTTCCCAGGCTGGACATTGCATCCAGCCGTGCCATTTGACAGGTGCTAAGGGGATGCATCCCCATAGCATGGCAAACCCCATCCGAAATTATTTGATCTGGTGGCAACCAAAACTAAAATGCCATTACCGCCTGTGGGAGAAGCGTTCCTGTTCCTGTGCCTCACACCTGCTGCCTGATCCCATCTTTTAGGCCTCGTGCAAGGAAAACCCTTTCCTAACCATCCCCCTGGACACTGGTTTCTGCTCCACTCTCGCTTCCAACCTTTCCCTCTTTTCCTGTGCAGACCCGCGGTTTCCCCACCCCTGACAGGCAGCGGGTTCCCCACAAGACCTCGCGTCTCCTTGTGGCATTTTCCTTCCCTTTCCGCCGGGCTGACAGGGGCGGGAAGCCGGGGGTGTGTGAGGGAAGGGAGACACTGTGTGGAGATGAAGCCGAAGGAGCTGGGGAGGCGACCGGCACCAGAAGGAAGGGGGCAGCTGAGCCGGGCCGCTGCCATGGGCTCGTCGTGAGGGGGGTGAGCGGGGAGAGGTTCGGCGCGGGGCGGGGGCGCCCCTGAGGCGAGCCCGGCGAAGGGGCACGGCGGGCGGAGTCCGATTTGCCTTCTCCGGTGGCCTTGGGCGGGCTCGCCCGGTGACTCGGCGGATCCGGAGTGGGCCTGAGGGGAAGGCGAGCCGCGCCGGGGAAAGGCGAGCGGGGGAAACGCCGGTTTGCGGCTCTCCGAGATCGTCCCCGTTCCCGGCGAGGGGGAAGGTGAGGGCTGCGGCGGGACGGAGCGGCCGTGACTGGGCAGAGGGCGGGTGCGGGCGCCTCAGCTCTCCCCCGGTCCTGCGTCGTGCGTGCGGTGGAGGAGAAAGGGGACGAGAAAGCGAAAACGAAAGTTAAAAAGTCAGCGGAAATGGAATTTCGGCGTAAAACGCGACGTCGGGGCGCGCTGGGGCCGAGCGGGGCGGCGGGAGGCGGCGGCGGTTTCGTCCCGGGCCCTCTCAGGGCCGGGCGGTGTCGGAGGCCGCGCTCGTCAGGGCCGGGAGCTGGCGGCGGTCAGGCTGGGGAGGGACGGAGGGAGGGAGGGTGAGACAGGGACTCGTGTTGTGTCATCCCCCGGGGACAGGGCTCCCCAGGAAGGGGATCAGTTGATTTATTCGGGCAGTCCTCTGAGGGTTTAATGGCATCAGGAGAGCCTCACGGGTAGCCAGGTGTAGCAGGGTCAGAGGGTCCGGGAGGTGCCTGCATGCTGTGAGGAGAGGGGTGGCTTGTCTGAAATAAACGAGTTATTGTGTTGTGTTTACAAACATGTATTGGGCGAGAAATCGAGAGTTTTCTCTCTGCCAACTTTATAGTAGATGCTTCAGAGATGTCCAGCAAGTTGAAGAGCCGTCCTGCTGAAAATGGAGAGCATCCCAGGAGTAAAATGGAAAATGGAACAAACAGTATGGCAGCCCCTGTCCTTAGTACCTACACCCCAGAAGAGATGGTGCAACAGATGAAAGAACTGATCACTGAGAACAATGAGTTAAAAGGTGAATATGTGTGTGAACTGGTCTTGAAATGTAAAAGCCCTGAGTCTCATCTGTGGGGCTTTTTGTATGTCCTACCAGTATGAATTCTGTGCTCATATCCCCATGCTGGGTAACATTTTATACCTGGGTAGCATTTGTTCTGTAAGCAGCTCTGCAAGTGGCAAGGCCAGTTTGATAGGACACATGAAATTGAATCAGTATGGAAAGTTAGAAGCAGACCAGCCCAGTTTGTGGGTGACTTATTTCCTTCATAATTACACATACAAAAGCAGTATAGCACTGTGGATTTTAAGAGGTGAGATGAAAAATATTTCTCTGATATGTTCTTTGCTCACAAGCCTCTACAAGCTGCTTTGGTTTGTATTTTAGGACTGTTGGGCAGCTCCATTACAGACAGAATAACGCTGTGCCATAGTTGCATCAGGAGGGGTGGGTACTGCATTATTCCCAGAACACCAGGTTAGGATGGTCTCTGAAAGGACAGAGAGGGGAATTGGAGCAGGCTGTCCTACACTGTGAATGTTTAGATGTGGCAGCATCTCCTGTACTTCAGAAGGAAGTGACAGTCATGGCAAGGGTCTGTGTGGGAGAAACCTATGGGTTTCCCTGAAAATGCCTGATGAGTTGAGCCTTCCAGGTGAGGGAGATGTGCTTCTGGAGTTTAGATGTTGGGTATGTATTTTTTGGAAAATGTATACAGCAAAACTCAAGGGATTTGGGAATTTTAAGTGTAAATGATGGAGGTACCTCATGTTTACATGGCAGCAGAGCATGAAGTCACATATCTCGTGTGCTGTGATTTTAGACTAGTGTTTAAATTCCACCCCAATCATTTCTGGACCTGGTCCAAGTTCTTTGTCTTGGAGTCTCATGGGTATCTGCCAGGAAAGTTGTTTCTAGAAGTGCCTGTGGTATTTTGCTAAAAGGTCCTACATCATATAAGATAATGTTTGGGGGCCATATTCTCAGCTGCTGTAACTCATACCTTGCAGAATCATTCTCCAGAACTACATTTATTTGCACAATCTGAGGGAATTCTTGGCAGTTTATAATAGACATCAGGACATAATAGAAGTTACACTGGAGTTGGAAAATAATATAAATATAAAAGGTTTTCAAGAAACTGGCTTTTAGTTTGTTGCTTTAAAAAAGCAAGTCTGAAATACTTTAATTGACTCTTCCTAAAAATCTCGTAAGCATTTTGCTACTTTGTTATATACTTTGGTACATATCCATGGCCAGGGTGAATGGACTTTAATGTGCTGGCCACATTTTTTCAATGCTTTCAATCAAATCTTAACCAGATGTTCAAGTAGAGCATTACTGGGCATATTTGAGGCTTTCAATTTGATAGCATCCATTTTCATGCAGTAATTTACTAGTCTGGGATGTCTGTTTTCCCTCCTGTGACTCAGTATCAGAATTTCAGTTCAGAAGTTTCACTTGTGTTGATCGTGTCAATAACACACGCAGCAAGATACCAGGGATCTCTGGAGAGCAAGACTTACTGCTTGTACTTTTTGGTTAGGGAATAAATCAGGAAGTGAGAGGGTGTGGGCATGTGGTTTTAGCAGTGGATTTACTGCTATTTATTGTAGTGCTAACAAACTATGTTTAGTTTGGTTTTGGTATTTAAGATCCTTGAGGACGTTTGCGTTTTGTACTGAATTATTTCTAACCCACTGAAGAATGCTGAGCACAGTGTAGGGGAAATCTGCTGTTTCATTGGCAGTGTATTAATATGAATCCATGTCTTCTCTCTGGCTGTCATTTAGAAGCCATGAAGGTTCATAACCAAGCCATGAAGGACCGATATGAGGAACTTTCTGCCTGGAGAGAGAAGCAGAAAGAAGAACGAGAATTTTATGAATTAAAGTTTAAGGAAGCTAAGCAGTGCTTGGAAGCCAAGTGTATTGAAAATGAACAGCTACAGCAACAACTTCAGAGCTTAAAGGAAAGAGAAGAAGTGGCTGAAATGGTAAATAAGGAATTAGTTGTGTTGACATTTTAAATTGAAAGTCTGGAGCATTTGTGTCCTCATGGGGTTTGGATATTTGTTAACGTCTACATTTTCATGCTTTAGCAAGAGGTATTTGCTTGACTTAGTTTATAAAGTGAGTCTTCTCAGAGTGTAGTATTTATGCCACATCTGAGAAAATTTGCTTTGTAATTAACATTTAATTAACAATAAAAATAACATTCTTTACCTAAGAAATTAACACTTCGTGCTAACGTTTCATTCTTTATTTTGCTTAGTGTTGGGTATCTCTTGACTTTGTCTCTCCCCTTGCTCATTAGATTATCTGCCTTTCTTGATCATTTGCTTTGTATTTGTGTTTCCAGGAAAAAAGTGTAGATGTTAGGGGGAAAAAAAAATCCCATCTATTTTTTGTATCATTCTCCTCTCATGAACACTCCTTTACTGAGGTCAGATTATATCTCTACTTCTTTTTCTGCCCAGTTGTAGTCTGAGTGTCCTCCTGTCTTACCTTTGGCCTTGTAACATCAATTTAATGTTGCAGGTGGTTGCTTAGTAGCCAGGCAACATCAATTTACTGGTAATACCAAAAACATCTATGAAAAAAGCCTTATTACAACAAACCCTGCTTTGTGTCCCACGTGGTTATGTGAAGAGTTGTTTAACCAGAAGTTTCATGCAGAGCCAAACTGGTGCATCCTGGTGTCTGGCACCTCCAGGACCCATAAGGATTTTCTATTGCCCAATGAAGGATGAGTGGATTAGCCTTTTTCTCAATGGAGACAGGAGTACACTCTCCTTTTCCCTCCTGGCTGCCTGTTTTATGGAACTCTGAAAAAATTCTGGGCATGTAAATCAAAATTGGTCAACGAGTTCAGAAGTTACAAGGAGGGAGAAAGTAATCTGTAAATAGTGTGATTGTGTGTTATTTACAGGCTAAAAGTTGTATTTCAGGCTTGTCAAGGAAACTCAAAATTTAATAGATCTTGGCTAGTTTTCATGGGAAAGTAAACAATTTATTCTGCCTCTGCCTGTTTTAGAACTTCTTGTACTTTGAATACTTACAAGTATATTACTGACTGAATGATCCAACCTGCTTGAGCCATCCAAAATTACCTTCTCTCTTGAATGCTTTAGTTCTACTTTGATTTTTTTTTTTAAAGAGCACAAAAAAGATGCCTCTAACAGAAAAAAACTAATTGAAAATTCTCTCACCTCTGTGTTTTACTATTGAGACAGACTGTAGTCCATTGCTAGTGACATCTCTGTTTCACTCAAAGCAAATAACAAATACATTGTGTTGCCTCCCTTAGTGGTAAAGCAGCACACATAGGAGGGTTTCTCTCAAAACAGAACTTCTGTTCACCCTGTAAAGCTCTCTCCACTGGAGCCAGCTCTTATTGCAGCCTCTGGCAGCTTAAGCACAAAATCAGAGGCAGCAGCAAGTCAGGTGGGTGGGTTGGTGCTGTGGGATGAGAGCCACTGTCAGTGTAGCAAGAGTTTGGAGAGTTAGCATGAATGATAGATTAGAATGCAATGCAGACTCCAGGAATTGTCTAGAATTTACATTAATGTTATGTGGTAAAATAAAGGCAATACCAGGAGGTATTGTCTTGGACTTGGACTGCAAAATGAGAAGGAAACAAAACTCACAAAGTTTCATAATGGGGAGAGGAATGAGGCTTCCTGGTTATGTAGGGGGTTAAGAAACTGATTTGAGGACCCTGGGGAAAACAAAGAGGCAGAAGTGAAGGTGACAGTCCTGACTGAAAGGAGAGATTAAGCTTGGGGAGAATCTCTGAGGGACAGAGGCTTTGTGGAAGGGAAGAAATATAGGGAGGGATCTATATATGGAGATGAGGCTGAGTGGAGTTGTATGGGGGAGAAAGGCTGAAAGTGAGGTGTGAGGAAAAAACTCTGCCTGCTGGTCTTTTCTGCCCAGAATCTTAGGTAGATTTGGGAAAAGATAAATAAAAATATAGGTGAAAAAAATACAATTCTGGACAAGAATTGTGTAGGTTGGCTGAGAACTGTGTGGTAGTGAAAGGCATAGATTCAGGCAAAGATTTGCATCCTAATTTTCTGTGTATTCAGAGCACCTAGCCCATGTGTTTCAGAAGCAGGATGATCATTGTTTGGTTACCCTAACTTCACAGTTCAGACTTCCTGCTCTCTTGTGGACTATAACATAGTTTAAGGATCTGCACAATGTTTCTTTCCAGGCAAATTTAGACAGAAAAGGGGATGCAGTACCCTATTATTATGTTCAGGCTCTGTGTCTTTTGGTTGATGTTTCCTTTTGTTTTGCTAATGCAGAGTTTGTTATCCCAGGAGGCTCCTGAGAAGGCAGTGAGGCAGCTGAAATCCCAGGTGCAGAGGCTCCAGGCTGAGAAAGCAGATCTGCTAGCCATCATTTCAGAACTGCAAGTCAAGCTCAACATCTCCTCGGCAGACGATTCATTTGTGGAGATTGGGATGAATGTGAGTGAGGGGAATAAAAAGAACACAACGACCTGCAGCCAGAAACTGGTCCCATCTTGGTCCTTTTATTTTCAGACTGAATTTTTGTCTCCCATGAGACTAAAGGATGAGATGTTAGGTCTTGAGTGTAATGACAGTGACAGTGTTTACTTGTTGACATTCTACACTGAGGTATTTAGCACCCTGTTCTTCTTCAGTAGAAAGGGTGAATCTATACCCATGTTAATGAAAAGTCTTTGTGCCTCTTTGTGAAGAAACAAACTGCCAACAGCAGCAGTAACACAAGATACAGGCATAGTGGATTTGGGGAGAAGAGTTGCATAGTCTCTTAGACTACCTGACATGAAGCATTTGTGTGTTGCAAGATGTAGTGGTAAAAGACCTGGAATTTATTTCTATTTTTCCACTTTGATGTTCTAAGTAAATTAATTCCATAGGTATCCTGTATTGCACTAGAAATATTCTCAGGAGAAAACAATATTTTCCAACAGGTGATATCTGACTAATTCGTGGTATTAAGAGACTTAACTTGTTGGAATTCCTGGGAACATCTGTGATATGTTTTATTAAGGGTCAATGCCCATATATAGAGGAGGGCATTTTCTTTTGAGAATGGAGCTCACTTTCTACTGACAGGTGTAAAGATACAGGCAAACAAAACTAAGTGCAAATCTGTGGATTGTTCCCTAGAGGCACAAAAGTGTCATTTTTCTCCTGTTCTTCCCAACTGGAAAACATTCACTGGCAAAATGTGAAAATGTGAATTTCTGCTATTGCCATGGTAGCAGATCCCTCTCTGAAAAGTACAAGTGCAGCAAAAAAATAAGATAATAAAAATTTCTTTGGAGTTGTTGAAGAAAACTTCAGACTGCAGGAAACCTTTAAAGATGTGTATTCCTTTTTTTGCCACAAAGAGTCTCCTCTGGGCTACAAAGATGAAAGAGTGAGCTTTGTAGTGGGAAAGAAGAGTCATTCTGTTGGGAGGCAGGAGGGTGTGTTTTAGTCTTATACTTCAAGTCACGTGCAGTGTTGTTGGCTGTTGCTGTGTGGTGGCCACTCATATTTATAGGGCAGAGTGGCCATGGCAATTGCTGATGAAATGAGAAGGTCCTGTCTCATTGTTGTTCCTCTTTTCTGATCAGCCTAGAAAAGATACAGGGAAAGGCATGTGAAGTATTTATGAATTTCCAAACATGAAAGTGATCCTGTAGAAGTTTTGTGGTTTGTTTATTGGTATGGCCAGGATAGTACTTTTTCCTGATTTTCTTCCTTCCTTAACCCAAGTAAATAAAAGTGTGTTCTGTTTAGTCTAAATACCAAGCTAACACTGCTTTTTTTCTTTCCTAGGAAGGAGAAATAAATAGAACTGCAAAGGAACACCAAGAGAGTAGTGGTGAAATGACCAGTAACATTGCTGTCTACGTGTATGTGTTCTTCTGTGATGTTTTTGTTTCAGATTTTTGCAATGTGTTTTGTTTTCAGTGTGGGGGAATTTTTCTCTGTGAGGAATGCACTAGAAAATTGTGGGTTTCTGTGGCCTTGCATGCCTCCATTGCAGTAGCTTCTCTTTCTCAAAATTTGATCTTTACCAGCTCCAGAGCAGAAGGGACTTCCTTGCCCCTAGCTCAACCTTTACTCCTGGTGCACAGAGACAGCTGATACTTTTAAACTTTGTGTTTTGGATACTGCCCAGTTGAGCAGCTAGATGGTTGTGGCTGAACTCTCTTATTTACTTTGTGGCCTTTGCTTTTGGAGGGAAAGGATATAGAAAATGCTAAGGGCATAGGAGACCAGAAAGCTGTGCTCCCTGACAGGGTTTCCCTTAGACCCTCTCAGTCCCTGTGTAACTGCAAGGGAGAACAATGTTTTAATGTAATGACACAGAAAAATTGTCTCTCAGCAAGCAGTTAAGAAGTTGAAGGAAAAACAGAGACATGCAACAGAGAGATGATGACCACAGGCTGGTCTGCAAATGTTCAGCTTTGTCACTAGCTGTGGCTTGTAAGAACACTGATTAAAAAGAAGACATTCTTTTGGAGAGTAGCTTACCTTTTGATGAGTAACTGGGCCACATCTACAGGAACAGGGGGTATCTGTACCTTTTAAAATATTTCTTGTGTCACCGTGTGTCTTTGTGCAGCATTGAAACTTTAGACTGGTGCCCTTAACAGTTTCACAGAAATGTGATCCATGCTGGGCAGGTTTATTTCTGTAAGAGTAGAACAGTGCACTGAAAGTCCCCTGATAAAAGTTAATTACTTAAAATATCTTGGCTGAGCACTGTCTTTGGGCTATTGAATTTTGGTCACAAAGGACTTGTGGCTCTCAGGAGAACACAGAGGCTCTGCTTTCTATTCTGAACTACGAAAGCAGATTTTTAAACACATGATGTTTTACAGCTGAGCTTCTGAAATGTTCAGTGTATGTAACCCACCTATCTCACTGAATAGTTAGGGGACTTTCTGTCTAGCTGGACAGGGAGTAGAATACAGTATTGTGTCACTATGAAATTACCTTATTTTTCAGATAATTTTGGTGTTTGTGTTCACAGTAGCATAATATTTTGAAAACACCTATAAACTATGAGGGAGTTTAAATTTGAAGATACTTTTTCTGAAAACGAAAGCAATTTCTGATGACCATTTTTAGTGGAACATGCCTTCTTTTCCTGGAAAGGAATGAGACAGATGTAAGAAATGTTTCATTGGGAAAAAAAATCTTATTTTGGGAACAGAGAGCATCACTTTGCAGAAGTGGCTGCAAAGTAGGCCAGAATAGATGCACTGGATTTTGTATTATCTTGTCTGCTTTTTTTTTCCTTGCTTAAGTACTAAATTGTTCCCCCAGCTTGAACAGTCTGAACACTATGCAAAGTAAAGACTGCACTTGCACAGGCAGGGGCTGTGGTTAGTGGCTTGTGGGCAGGTCTTGGTTCTTGGGAATTACCCCTGTGCTCAGAACTTTAGTTTTCAGTACTGTGTGATAGTACTGAAGGCCTCTCAGGGTGGGTCCCAGAATTAGAGATAAGGGAGTGATCCAGTAAAGTCATAGCTGTTGTAACTTACTTCTGGATTGGTTGGAAGCAGGAGCAAATCTGCAGATGGATCAAAGAATTTGGAGTCTGAGGATCTGACTGTGAGCCACTTGCTGTGCTGCCTTAGAAATGAAACCCAGAAGAGGGAAAAACTTGAGAAGGAGCTGCAGGATACCAAAGAGAGGTATGCACATTTGGAGCTGTTTTATTTCAGGACTGCTGCAGTTACCAGGTCTGTGAGTGATGACAGACAAGCTGTGGTATCAGTGTGACCTGGATAGGGAATTTCCCAGGCTCTCAGTATTAACACTTATTTTTGTGGTAGTCCTTACAGGAATAAACCACAGGTTCTTTTCCACAGGCAGAAGAGTTTCCATGTTCTATTAATATTCCTTATAGCATCACTGATCAAGGAAAAGTTCCCATTTCCTCTTGGGTTCAAGCTTTCCCCAGATTGTGTCAGAAGATACGACTAGTTGAGAACATTCACTCACTCCTCCTTGGTTCTTTGGTTTTGTGTGAATCATCTGCATGGATGGCCTTATGCAAATCACAGTGTATAAAACAGGGATCACAGTCCTCTTTGTGATATTGCCAGGCTACAGTTAGCAATGTGTGAGCTTGGAAAAGCTCCTTAGAAATGTCTGAAATAAGTTTAATTCCAAAGTTGTCTAAGAGACAGTTGCACAGGCGTCCATCTGAGCTCAGTTATCTTGCTATAAAGCAGCACAACTGATCAGGCATGGAAAATTGCCAAAGCTGTAGCTGTTGCAAATCCCCACTTGGCAGAGACAGGGTCAGGCTTCCTGGACTTTGCCTACTGTGAAAGGTTGGTGTCATGGTAATTGCTTCTTTGTGTCTTCCTAGAAGAGGTAATGAGCCATAGCCAAGTGATTCTTAGAAATCTCTGCCTCTGAAAATATCAAAAGAAAATAGAGGTAATATTCATTACTGGATTCAGAGAACAGAGCAACCCATTTCCAAAGGATTAGCAGTTTTGGACTGTACCAAAGATGGATCACTGTGGACTGAATGTCAGTGTCCTTCAACATACCTGCAGACTTATATATCCCTATGAATTCCATATACATGCTGGGTGTCCTGTGCTCTGCAGGGGCTCCCATGGTTGTACAGGCTTCACTGCATGCCTCTGCTTTCAATTCTGCCTCTTGTTTGTGGCTATGATGTTATAAAAAAGAGTACATCATTGGTGTCAAATCCTTGAGTAGCCACAATTTCACTTTAAAAATAGGTCAAATCCATTGTTTGCATTGGATTGCTTCTGTTTTCCAGACTGTCACAGCTGGAGAAGGAGACCAGCAATTGCCTGGAGACTGGGACACAAACTGAGCAGGAGAAGGAGGAGAGTTCAGAGGCTGTAAGTACCTTTCCTCCTGAGCTGAGATTTAGCAGCATACAGCTAACCTCAGTGCCTAGATTTTCACTTGTACTCAGGGAGCAATTATCCTGCACAGGGTATGGAAGTGAATTTTGACCTCTCCAATCCATACCTTGGAGGTGATTCCATATTACATCAGCCACCCAAAAGTGGTGAATTAGTGGCCAAGAATTAAGGAAACACAACACAACAGCAGGTCTACCTCACTGCCCACTAAACAGAGATGTGATGATTCCAAGCTCCAGAAACTCTTCAGGGCTGGGTGAATTTCCTCACTATTGGCTAGGTCAGCTTTTGGATCAGAACCCAATGACAACCTGCTGTAAAGCAAAATTTAAATGTTGTGCTCACGTGGCACTTGGATTGGCTTTTTTCATGGCTTTGGTGAGCTGCATTACAGTGATCTTGGATTTAGACAAAGTTTCAGACAAATCAGTCCTGTTGTTTTTAATAAGGTTTGAACGGATGTTGGGGTTTGGATTCAGCTCCTGATTCAGACACCTAAATTTTGCCTGCCATTGTAGGTGTCTCTGTGTGAGACAAGGGTCTAAGCTCCCATAGCAGAGGAGATCCATTCAGGTTCAGTGCAACTGCATAATTCAGGCAGCTAAGGATGCCTGTGTGCAAGGCAGTGTAGGTTATCTGAGATAGCAGGGGGATAGCAAATATGCTGTGGGGTCTGCTAGAGACATGTGTCCTTCTGAAGGACAGGTCAAGTATTTTAGGGCTGGGCTGCCTTAGTTAAACAAGGCCTGTTTGTGGTCAGGCCAAGAGATGGCCTTTCTAAGGAAAGCAGATGATGCCTCAGTTAATTCTTCCCAGTATTTTTATCTCAACTTTGCCTGAGTTACAGCTTGAGCCAGATGCTCCTCATCTAAGTACTGATACTGAGGTCAGCATAGTTACATGCTTGTGATGGCAATCATTTCCATTTATATGCTGCTTGGTTTCTTCAGAGGGCTCTTGTCAGCAGAGCTCTTGTTATCTCCCTCTATTGTAAAATGTAGATCTTTACTGAAAAAATGGGGGGATGCACTGTGGCCCTTTGGAGGGCTCTGCTTTTGAAGACATCCTGGGAGAGAAGGAAAAGTTTTTTCAAACCTACTTTGGCTGTGCTTGGAGAGTGAGGAGTGGGTGGGGAAGAAGAGGCCATAGCACAATCTCTGCAGACAGCATCTGGGCACTAACCTCCTAAGATGAGGCATCTTAAAACACCACTGTAGTTACTGCTCTGCTTTCCCTGGAAGACTTCTTGCAGGCTTCCCAAAAGCAGAGAGAGAGGAGGCTTTAGGTGTTGTAGGTGATTTGGGCTCCTGTTCTGGTTAGGCTAAGAAATGGATATCAGGGGGAAGCATTCTGTACTGTCTGATGGCATTTTTTTGAGTCAGGTTAGCCTTTTCTTCCAGTGAGGCTGCCAGACTTGCTTTCCAGAAGCATGGATTGATTGTGTTTCAGTTAAGTAAAATACATTGAATTATGATGGCTTTCAGCAGGGCCCAAGAACTCACACTCCAGCTTTATTAGAAGTCAGACTCTTGCCAGTGATATACAGTTTCATTTGTTGATACATTTCCTGTTAAGGCAGTTTCTACTGATGTCTAGTTCTCTGCAGATTGAATTGCCATCACCTTCCAAAAATGAGTGCTTTAATCTTTGAGTGTGATTGAATTAGTTGGATTGCTGCATAAAATAATTTTGTGGCTTGTTATGCAGCTATGATGGCAGAAATATTTCTTATTGCTTCTGAGATAGAAGAACTGGGGTGTACTGTGCTCTGTGAGTGTTTACACAATCATATTCAATCTCTTCTGCTTGGCATGACTGGTGAATGATGTCAGCTTGGGCAGCTTATGTTCGGTGTCCTCAGCAACATCTCTCAGTAGATAATTGTATTCTCTCTGCCTCTCTGTCACACTGGCTGTGTCCCACACTTCTGTCCTGAGGTGAAAGTTGAAAGTGTTCACAGGTCCTCGTGGATGAACACCTTCTGTTGTGTCAGTTGCCCTGGGGAAGTGGTAGACTTTCCCAGTTGGAAAACTGGAGC
Organism: Florisuga fusca; assembly: GCA_038090715.1. Taxonomy (NCBI): domain Eukaryota; kingdom Metazoa; phylum Chordata; class Aves; order Apodiformes; family Trochilidae; genus Florisuga; species Florisuga fusca. Next base: position 17,233,231 of record JAAWXA010000007.1, read on the forward strand.
TTTTCTTCAAGGAATTGGGGCACAGCATGCTCCTCATAACACCTAGTATCTTTTTAGCCACAGGCACCCAGCTCATTCCCAAGCTGGACTGGAGGCTTCCAGTGCATTTAATGAGATAAGACATTATCAATTAACATTATGGTACTAGGGACAATTAAACTGATGCTGGAATGATGATGAGATTCAGATGTTTCTATAGAAAAGCTCTAGCAGGTACCTTCAGACAGTACAAACTGTCAAAGGTTTCATGTCTTCTAGAGTGTGGGTATATATTATAAGAACTGAAACTCAGAGGTGTCCTTTGTGTCTTGAGTTGGAGGAGACCAGAGGTGCTGTTTCTTTCCTCCTCTTTTTTTTTTTCGCCTGTCTTTAGGATCCCTCAGTGATTTTCCTGTGGTCTGAAGGCCAAATAAAAGGGGCAGCAACTCACAGCATAACTGAATACAGATTTACTAGAAATCATCTTTTTGATTCTCAGTATTGATTCATAAAGTCATGGTAATGGAGTTACAGTTTGGGGTTGAATTTTCTCCTTCAAAAGTCAAGAACTGAAGTCTTCCTGACCTGTGGAACTCATGAGTGTGACTGATTTGTGTAGGGAGTGTGCCAGTTGGCTGGAAGAGTTTCATGTGCCACCGAAAGAAATAACAATGCATAAAAGCTGCTTTGTTCTCTGCTTTCTGCCTGAAAAAAGAATGCAGGAAGCTAGAGTGGAGGGGGTAATGCCAGTGCAGAATGTAACTGGGAAGAGAAAGTCTTAAGGTTTTAGTCTGCTTCATCTGCTTGGAAACTGCTGCTTCTGTTCTCCATCTGCTGACACACCTCTTTCTGAAGAGCTGGCTGCTGCTGGCCTACCTAGGGGTAGATCATTTGTTTATTTTTCCTTGACAGACTGTTCCTGTTGCTTAGAGGAGGGGCAGTAATCACTGAGCCTGATGCTTTGCTTGTGTGTTTTCAACTGGGAACTCTGAGAAAAAATGTGGGTGTGTTTCCCAGCTGCATGAAGTGTATTCTACCAACATTGGAAGGTCAATAACAGTGTTGGCTTTGAGTCACTCAGTTTTAAGTCAAAATAGGGTTCTGCCACAATTACCATCTGGTAATTGTGAAGCCTTGTGGACAGGCCCTTGCTATTGATTACAGAGTGCTATGATGTATAGTGACTTATGCTGTCTTCTCTAGAAAAAGAACACTTCTAGGTTAGATCTCCTAGTTAGCCTGCAAATTTCCTATCCTGAATTGTCCATATGTAATTTTCCCCTATTTTTTTCTCTAAAAGGTTGGAAGTGAAGTAGAAACCCTGAATTTGCAAGTTTGTGCTCTGTTTAAAGAGCTTCAGGAAGCTCACGAGAAGTTAAAAGAAGCAGAGTTGATTCAGAAGAAGCTTCAAGAAAAGTAAGGTTCAGAAGACCAAAAGTTCTGCCTTGACACCCAGTATATATCTGTATGACAGCTCCCACCGTGGGAAACTCACCAGTTCTGCAAATATCAAATAACTATTGCATAGAAATGCTGTAAAAGATTGCTCCTTCTTTGTAAGTGGAGATGAAAGTACAGAAATACAGTAATTGTCAGAGAATCTGAGCTGCCAACCTAGATCTACAAATACAACCCCATTGCCTTGAATTTTAAGGTTTAGCTTTTAACCTTTCCTGATGTAAAGCCAAATATTTCCTGTTTTCTGCTTCACATGATCAGTCCCTGTTCTAGCTTTAGGTGAAGAAGCTAGGGGACCTGGTTATGACCCTTTTCACATGAACTGTCTGTTCTTTTGCAGACCAGTCATGTAGGTTATACAAAGTGATTACAAGAGCCTCACTTTATTTGCCTAAGTTTTCTGTCAAATTCCTGTTCTTTGAGATTCATAAGTCTTGGTTTCATTTGTTCTGTTTCTGATAGTTGTGTATAGATGCATTTTTGTCCTTTTTCTTCATCAGATTAAGCTTTTAAAGTGAACCACACAAAGATTCTTTTTGTACTATGCCTAGTGTGACAAATCAGTCAGGAAAAAGTGGTCAGGAGAGATCAACCTTTTTTTCTTGTTGTGCCAGGTGCCAAGGGCTGGAAAGAAAAAGCTCAGCAGCATCAGAATTGGAGGAGATGCAGCAGCTAATGTACACTGTCAAGAAACTGGAACTTCAGTTGGAGAGCATGCAGACAGAGGTCAAGCTGGAACAAGCCAAGACACATGAAGAGAAGTGAGTGTGACTTCATTTTGTATTTTGGGGAGGTACTGTTGGTGAGGTAGGGAAGTCCAAGAGAACCTGGCCAAAGGGGAATTGGGTCTGAAATAAGAGTTTTGTGTTCTGTCATAAAGTCGAAGTGGAACAGGTTAGGGACAATAAACAAGCAGAGGAAGAAGGGAGTGACAACAGCAGTCCCACTGATGAGCAGCAGTAAATGTGTCCACAGCTTGTAGGGTAGTGACAAGTCAGGTGGTGACAGCAGTGAGAAAAATTACCTTAATGAAGAGTTCCATGGTCTCTACCAAATGTTTGCAACTAAGAGGTAAGTGTGCAGTGAAGCTCTGGCTCCCAGCTCCCTTTCTTGTACAATCCATGTAATGAGTGTGAAAATGTCAGTCCTAGCTGTACAGAGTGGCTGAACTGCCTGGAGGACCCGTCTTCAGCTGCTGGAGAGGCTGCTTATTCCTTTGGAGTCTGTGTCTGGTTCTTCTTCTGATGCATTCTCCTTCACTTGAAGTCTCTGGTGAGACACCACTTTGGTGTCTTCCTAAGATTTTTAACAGAATTTTCAAGCTTGGTATAAAATATTGGGGGATAGATTCTTCAATCTGAAATGCAGACAATCAATAAGGACATTTTTTTTGGACTTGGTCTGTGGTTAGAGCAGCCCACAACTCACTGGAAGAGGGGTGCTGAGACATGGAGTGTGATTTTTTTTTTTTTTTCTCCTCAGGAATGCAGATTTATTTTCAAGGAGCTGGTGGTGTGTTTTGATTTTTTCTGAATTCTAAGAGATTATTTAGACTTCAAAGAATTTTTAAGTGCTCCAAACTTTCACCTCTTTTCTTGTCATTAACAGGGCAAGATATAGTACCTTGCAGGATGCATACAACAAACTCCTTTCTGAACTCACTGAGGCAAAGAAAACAGTCGATGAAATGAAACTCAAAGAGGTAAACTCATTGCAAGAAGAAATCATAATTAGTTAGGGGGGAGCAGAAGGGATGGGAGAATGTATCTAGGAACAATTTCAGGCAGGAAAGAAACATACATCCTGTTCTGTCAATTGGAGACAACTTGATCCACACATTCTGTGGTGTTTTGTGGATCAGGTCTGATCAGCAGTGCAGCATGGAGTCCAGTCCTTAGAGATCATTGATATGCAAGTCATTGATGTGCAAAGGCAGATAGGTGTTCCTGCAACATAATGTGTAAATATGGGAAGACAGACTTCTAAACATTTTTATAATGTTAAATTAAAATAATGTAATAATTGTAATCTTTAAATTAATATATCAGTCACCACTGTTGGTGGTGATCACCACTTTGTAAGGGCAGGAGGAATAAGATGCTAATTTTAACTTCAAGCAGTGTCATATTCTAAGTTCATGTCATAATCATAGTTCTTCCTTGCAGCTGAACAGAGTGGATAAAGTTGTGGTGGAACAACTGAATACAAAGGTGGAGTTGGCAGAACAAGCCCTTGCTGCAAAGCAGCTCCAAATAGATGAAATGAAGCAGATAATTGCTAAGCAAGAGGAGGACCTTGAAACCATGGCCGTGCTCCGTGCTCAGGTATCAGCTCTTCTCCAGAGACTGGCAAGTTCCCCCACCCAGTGTTCAGCAACCAGGAGGAGCTACTTAATGCCTCATTCTGGAATACTGAGTTATCTGCTTTCTCACTTCCAAGCATAATTCCCTTACTCAGCCTGCTTTGCTGATCCCTGCAGAGCCTTTACCACTATATCCTGTGGCTCTGTAGGAGTAACTGTGTGTGCAGGAATCTGGCACAACAAACAAAAGCTGGCAATAGATGTGTTTGTGTATACAAAACCACCATGCTTAAGAATCACTGCATATGTTTCAGGGATGATTTTACTCAAGCCAGGGTGTATGCAAACAGTGACTCAAAAGGGTCTGCCTCACATTTAAGGCACAGGGCTGGCATCCTGGTGCACATGACTGTGCCAGGTAGGTCTGTGTCACTGGTCAGGTCACCTCCTCACTGCTTGTTTGTACCTCATTTCTGCCTCTGTACAGCAGAGTGCAGTTGCACTGTCCCAGGTAAGACAATTGAAGTATCTTCTACAGAATCCAGAAACTACTGAGTTTTTTTCACCTTTGCAGTAGTGCAGGTCTTCACTGTGTAGTGTGTAGGTGCTGTGGGAGTCTTTTTAAGTTGAAGTAGACTATGAAAGAGACTTGCTATTTTGGCATACAAGCTACAAACTCTCAGCATGGTTTAATTTCTCTGATCAGATGGAGGTTTATTGTTCTGATTTCCATGCTGAGAGGGCAGCAAGAGAGAAGATCCATGAGGAGAAGGAGCAGTTGGCTGTCCAGCTGGCATACCTGCTGAAAGAGCAACAAAACCTCGAAGACCTTGGCCGGTGAGAAGAGACTTTGGCTGAGCTGCCTTTGAATTGTCTTGTTACCCTGTGTGCTGGAGTTGACCAACATTGTCTTGCTAGCATCTCTGTAGAAAGGGAAACAACTTTGCAGACTCTTATTTCTTGTGTAATTTGAATTTTAAAAAAGATGGGGGGAAAAGAGTTGGCTGACTTCTCATTTTAATTTTGCAATGGAATCTCTCTAAGGCAACTTAGTTCTTACTTGGGTGCCTTAGCAAGACTCCACTTTGGATGAGTCATATTGTTAAATGCTCCCTAATGGTTCTTTGGGTTCTAGCCTCAGTTTTAGTGGTGATTTTTTGCTAAGCTTGCTGCATGAGTGCCAGGGATATTTGCTGCTTCTCCAGGTGGTAGTGCTGAGTACACATAGCTTTGAGTACTGTGATAAACTGACATGGCACCATTTAGCACTGTCAGATGTAAAAGAGTCCTCCACTCATCTTGTGGAAGTCATGGGTATAAGAGTGCCTGGAATTTGAAGAATGAAGTTACATTTCTCCTTAACTGTACCCTTTTTCTGGTGTAACTTACTTTTCTACATTAATCAAATTTGCAGTTTGCCCTGAATACCTGAGGGTCCTTGGAGTTTTTTAGAGGAGTGTGCCCCAGATCCCTAGGTGTGTAGCTATCAGTGTCAGCTGTATGCCACTGATTTCAGCAGGACCCTGGCATGATCTCACAAAGTGGCAGTGTTTCTGGGTCCTCTTTCTGAGCAGCAGTTGTGAACTAAATATGTGACCAGTTGTCATGATTAACTTGCAAATCCCTTAATTTGCTTTGAGTCCTCTTAACCTTTCCTGGAGACAAAGTGAAGATACCTTTTGCTGAGACTTTTTTTCAGAGCCCTTTACTTATTCCTTCTCCACAGAAACTCTTTGGCAGAGATGCAGAATCGCCACGGAGCCAGGGCACCAGACCAGGAACACTCTCCTCGCCTTGTCCAAAGAGGTACTGCAAGCCAGCTCTCCAGCTCACGGGGTTGGGCTCTGCTGTGTTCAGTTTGAAACAGCTTTGCTTGGCTGCAGGCAGCTGCCCTGTGGTTGTTCTGGCATCTGAGGAGCTGCAAGGAGCCTGACTCTCTGAAAAAAAAAAAAAAAAGTGGAATACTCAAGTGATGTAATAGGGAATAATGTATTTTCTCTTCTTGCAGGGACCGGTAGGCATGACTGGCCAGAACAGAGGAATATCTCAATGTATTCATGTCCCAAATGTGAAGAAATTCTACCTGATTTGGACACACTGCAGATTCATGTTATGGACTGCATTAAGTGAGTGATGCTCTCCAATTCTTCATCTTCTGGAATTTCACCAACTAAAACACATCCTTTTTCCTTACTGCTTGAATAATGCTCAACTCTACATCACAAGGAGAAGGTTTTCAGGGTTTTTTTCATTAATCCAATGGGGAAGGGGTAAAACTCCTACCTTGCCTAATCACAAATCTTGTTTTAATCTGCTTTAGAAAAATAATTTTCATAGGTTAACAACATGGGTGAACTACCAGCTTGTCTGCTGCTATAAAATCTTTAAGGAACATTCCCCTGATGTGCTCTGCTTTTATGGCTAGCTCACAGAGCGGGGCTGAATCACTAAAGTCAGAAGGGAGATGTACTGACCAGTCAAAGTACTATGATCCTGTAAATACTTCATCTCTCATATACTATATATCAGGAAACGTACATTTTAAAAAGCTGCTTGAGAAGCAAAATGGAGTAGTGCTTTACCCCCAGTTTCACCAGATGGCAGTTTTATTGCTGTCCTTGTGGTGGTACTAAATTGATGTTAATTTTTTTGGTGGTTAATATATCTTCTTGCTTTAGCCAGATGTGGGTAAGGTTTAAAACAGATCATTTAGGTCTGATATATGTGGCTCCTGGTGTACCTAAGTCACTTGGTTTTTATAGGACTCTTCATTTTTAAGGTGTTGTGTTGATTCTACTTTATTGTAATAAATTCTTTTGAACCTGTACAGTATTGTGCTAGAAAGAGCCAAGATAGATGTAACCTAATTTAAAAAATATAATGGATTTTCACATCTCAAAATAAATATATTGCAAGGATAAAGTTATCTCTGCCTATGGATATTTGGAGTCTGAAACAGGATTGCAAATACCTATGGCTGAAAAGCTCATGTAGATAGAACTGTTGTGTATCAGATCTGTTCTTGTCCTTACTGGTGTTTTTATTATCTGAACAAAAAACAGTTCTTGACATTTTATATGGGGAAAGGGAAACATACAACCCTTAACAAAATATGAAGCAGCATGAGTGGCAGGAAGCAGCTCAACCAAATTGGTGGGATCCATGCAAACGAGTTGAATGTCTTTTGCAAATAGCTGACATTTGCACTATAGGAAACTGACAGGGAAGAGAAATTAAACTGATGCATGAAAACCTTTGAGCAGCCACAGTGGTGTCTCCTTATGGCATCATCTTCCTGATGAAGAAAGTGTTGGTGTCTTCTGCCCAAGTTGGAAGGTGTTAACTACCCAGTTGGAAGTAAGCCTCCAGGTGATTTTGGACTGATCTGTCAACTTTGATATAGGAAGAGGTGTTTTTTTTTTCCCCTCCACTATTTAAAATGGAAATTCTGGAAGAAAATACACCAGGACTCACTACAGCCCAGGAGTTAAATCTGATCCATCGTGTTCCATGGTAGGTTTGTTAGGTTCACTGAGGGGCATCAATATGATTTGTTTGTGCCCAGCCCACTTTACTCTGACTGCCAGAATTATGAGCTGAGTGTTCAGAAGGAGCTGGGTGGGATGGTCACGTAACTGGCATATTAAAGTGTTTTCAATAGCACTTTATTACTTCTTGGCTCATCCTTGAACTTCCAAGTTCACATTGTAATAAGCCTGAATGTTTCCTGATTTGACATCATAGTTGCCATTTAGGAAGCCTGGATCCTCCTTCATGTGTAGGCAGTATGTTCTGCAGAAATACTTATTCCTCTGGAAGATCAAGTGCAATTTGTAGGGAAAGTACCTACCCTGGAGTAAGATTATGTAAAGGGCAAAATTCCAACTAAATGCAATTGTAATTTTTGTTTGTACATTTGTAATGATTTTAAGAAAAAATGGTGCCCTGGTCCCAAAACCTTAGGTAACAGAAGCTTCTGACAGAACTAGTGTGGGTGAAAGTGATTGACTTCCTTCAGGTATCCAGCTTCAATAGGGCAGACCTCTATTGTTGGGCAGTCTGATCAAGATGACAGCTTATCAGGGTTAGTCTAATAAAATGGTAAAAAAAGATTTTTTATTTAAAGGGACATGAATTTTACTCAGAACATAGTAAATCAGGGTAAAAGACTGTTGTAACAATTATTCACCAACCAAGTACTTCCAAACTGGGAATTTCTAAACAGGAAAGTGACAACTATTGTAATAGTATTTACTGAGTCCCATTGCAGGTTAGATGTAGTAAACCTGGTGAGAGCCAAAGGAGGTGAGACAGAGTAAGATGAGTACAGAGCTTACAAGATCTCCATCAATGTAATATTTTTTTAATTGAAATCTGAAAAAAACCCTAACCTGCTTGCAAATAATCACATAATTCAGTCAGAATATGTCTTCAAAGGCCTTGAATGTCAGGACAAATTATGGTACAACTACAATTAGCAATGGCTTTAGTCCTAAAGCTGAGGTTTCTCAGCTTCCACGTACACCAGAAATGGTGAAAGCACTTGTCACTGTTGAGCTACAAAAGGACAGTCCCTCCCCCACAGGCACTACACCAGGGCAGTAAGATCCAATGTTCAAACAGATCTCCTGACCCATCTCTGCCTTTGTGAAGGAGTTGTGTGCTCCACCACATGGTGTATGAGCTGTGTCATCTATCTAAGAAATCCAAGATTACTCTGTGACCAACAGCAACTGGCTGGTCTGTGGCCTTTACTGCTGACTTACGTCAAGGAGGGGTTTCCCTGCCAGAATCAATGGATTCCAGTTTCGAGAGAGATCAGCTAAAGGAAGCATCCATTTTTGTCATTGCTTGTCCACTGTGTTCATGGGGTCTGTGAATAGATCCCAGCTCAGTGCTTTGACTACTGAGTAGTACAGGCACACTGATGCACCTGGAAGAGGGTTTCTGATTTGGGGAGGGTAATGCAGACCATGCTCAAGGAAAAGAAGTTGAGCTCTAGTACAAAGTCCAAGCTTTACTGCTTCATCAGCTAATGGAGAGCAGCACAGCTTTTCAGGTCCAGGAGTAGAAATGCTCTTTCTTCCAACTGAAGGTAAAGATTAAATCACGTGGCTGATCAACATGTTTTGGTGCTCTGAAGTTTATTCTTCACGTTTAAAGGATGGTACAACCTGTGAGAGAGAGATGCTTGTGCAGTAAAATTAATATGTATAGCTTATGTCACACTGTGATGTTGAGCTAAGGAGAGTGGACCAGCTCCTTAGGATGGTGGATACCACAACTGCACAGGCAGAGCTACAGCAGGTACTTTGCACTTGCACATGACAAGTTCTCCCATCAACTTACTTCCCTAAATAAGTGTTTCTCCAAATTGTCCTGTGAATGAAAACCCAAATCACAGAGGAGAAAATACACTGAACAGATCAATACTGGAATTGGAAATTTAAAAATTGGTGACTCAGTACTTCACTCAATGTTTTGCTTCAAACCTGAAATAGAAACTACTCCAGGGCTGGTTAACTCAAAACACAGGCCTAAGAAGTGTAATATTGATGTTTCACTCTCAGCAGATGAGTATTGTTAAAATATACACAAGGATAATACCTGCAGATATATTTTGGGCCAGAAGAAGAAAATAATCCTTTGGTGTGTTTTTCATGTCATGCTGTCACTGACTTCTCAGCTACCAAAACCAAGAGAAATAATCTCTTTTTTTTTTTTGCCTTTGTAATTAAAGTGAGGAATTCCTTTTATTTTGCTGGTTATCACTGTTCTAATTATCTCTTGTAGACTCTGGATTCTTGTTTTCTGTTGGCTATAGCTCACGTTCTCATAAAGCATCTCCCATAATTTCAGATAATACAAGAGCTGACTGAAATCTGTTTGAAGAGGTATTCATCAGCTTGGTTGCCACCTTTTTCATAAATTACAAGTACTCCCAGCAGATGGAATCTTTTACTGGCTTTTAATTGGTTCCTTGTGACAGTAGGGTTTATGGGCTTCTTTCCCTGAATCCAATTTTATTATGGGAGCTTTGTGATAGTTATGGATTCTGCAATGATCAGAATCTGATGGAAATGATGCAAGGCCAAAATCAAACTAATAAGATGGTAATAGAGCTGATTTCATCTGAGGAGAATTAATGAAAACACAGCAAATAAATGCAAAAGCTAAAGGAGGAATGACTCATGTGCCCTTACTCAAGTCAAAATTAATCATTTTAAGAGGCTTCAGAAAGAAGAGGGATCTTAGCACAGGATTACTAACAGGAGGACGTGGGCATTAGCTACAGAGGTCTTAATTTATCTTTACTCACCCAGCACTGGTACTATTGGTCTTTAAATACCATAAACATGTACAGACTTGGAGGAGGGACTTACTACAAGAGCCTTGAGGTTTGAATTCAAATCCTTCTCTTTTTTGGGCAATTTTTGGGTGATTTCTGCATATCATTGATACAAGGAGAAAGGGCTAGAGCAACGAGCTCTAATATATAATAATACTCAGAAATATGATTTTTCACATAATCATGGCTGCTCATACCAGAGAAATACTGAACCGTACTACAAAATCCTGATGACTGCACATGTCACAATACCTGCGTTTGAATTTGCTGGCTTAACACAAGTGCTGAGATTATTTTTATTATCGAGAGGTTATTTTTATTATATGAGATGAGTACTCCGAGGAGGTCACCCTGACCAGACAACGGGCAGCTCCTTACAGCCAAAGCAGGCTCACCCAGAGCTGTGCGGGCCTCACACCCCCGCGGCTGCTCCAGGGGTCAGACACCGGGACGGATCTCCACCGCAGGTAGGAACAGCGGTATGACGTCATCACCCTCACAGCCGTGACGTCACGCCACAGCCCCATCCCTCGGCCTAAACCCCGCCTCCCGCCCACAAGCAAGATGGCGCCGGGCGGCATCCCCCTGACAGGACTAACGGCGGCGGGGACGCGCGCAGCCCCCTCCGCAGCGCTCCGCGCATGCGCGGCCGTGCAGGATCCCCCCTCCAGGTCCTCAGAGGATCCCTGATTCTCCCCCGAGATGCTTCCCCCCCCCCAGTCCTTCCGCAGGGGGCTCCTCCTTCCCCTCACGGACCCTCTCCCCTTCCCGCCCGCCTCCCTCACCCAGGGGAACCCCGACCTCCTACACGGCTTCTCCGTGCGGATCTCTGAGCCTTCAACCCCCCCATTCCCCATTCCCCATTCCCCATTCCCCNGGAGGGAGGCGGGCGGGAAGGGGAGAGGGTCCGTGAGGGGAAGGAGGAGCCCCCTGCGGAAGGACTCGGGGGGGGGGGAAGCATCTCGGGGGAGAATCAGGGATCCTCTGAGGACCTGGAGGGGGGATCCTGCGGCTGCCGTGGCCCATGGGAAGGGAGGGGGCTGCAGGCAGGGAACTGCCGGGCTCTGCTCGGCCTTGGGAGCCCGGGGCTGGCGGCCAGGAGAGGAGCAGCGGGGTGAGCCCTGGGCCGATGTCCCCAGAGGGACAGGGGAGCCCGGAGCTGTGTGGTGGTCTCTGCCCACGCCTGCTCGTGTGAGCTCTTGAGTGGTGTTCTTTCCTGGAAATTGTGGAGCAGGAGAAAAGAGAACTGTTAAAAGTGGAGGTTTTGGGGTGAAGCAGAAGTCTCTCTGCAGCATGAAGCCCAGCAAAGCACAGAGCTTGGGTTCGTGAGTAATCCATCCCCACTGGATTTCTCTCCTTGGCCATTTGTGTCTGTCTGTGCTGTTTATTTTTCGTGCCCCGTGTCTGTGGAATGGAGGATCTGCAAGAAATGTGGAACACGTGCTTTTAATAATAAAAACTATTGTGAGGAGAGAGCAAAGCTTTGCTACCTCCTTCCACTTTCAGCTGAAGACTGAATCCATTTCAGAACATTTGCTTTAGTTAAATAGTAATTAGGATGATAGTGTAGGACTGATGAGGTGAAAGTCTATTACTAGGAGGACGAGGCAGGAATTTCTTAAAATCTGTGTCTCCTATGGCCTTTTTTCTAAAAGTAATGCCCTCACACTACAGTGAGTTCAGCATAGGTAGAACTTCAGATAAAGAAAATGTGCAAGAGGATTTTAAATCTAGTGGAATCTTCACCTGCAGCTGTAAAGAAAATAAGCAAGTGGTTTGCAAATCATCAAATAAAGAGCCTAAACACAGTGTGTATTTCTAGTTAGGCTCCAAACTACTTTAACAATGTCAATGTTGTTCTCCCCACAACAGAGAATATTTTTCCTTGAGGGGCTCTGGATGAAATCCTGGTGAAATCATGGATGGTAAGGTGAAAAGTACTCTCCTACTTTCAGTAGGAATGTTGTCTTCTGACCAATATATTAGTAAAACTTGTTCAGAAAACTTGGTAAATGTTTTAGCAAAGGAAATTACGTTGCATTGGATTCACTTGCAATGCTAAAATGCCTTTGAGGTTGCTCTTTACCTTCACTATTGTCACCTTTCTGCTCTTTGGGTATGTTTTCTTCTACCAGCAAAGGCTAAATAAATTTCTGGGTTTGTAGAATTTTGGTTCTGATCTGTCTCATTCATCTCCCTACTTGATTTTCTTTTTTCCAATATTTGTCCCTTCAGTCCATGTTTATTTATTCTCTTTCTTGAGCAAACCATATCTGACAATAAGCTTTTTTGCCTACCTTGTATCTTCATCTTCAGTTGGCAAAGACTGTGTGTCTTTGTGGAGCTCCTGGCTGCACCTTTACAGGTCTCAGAGCTTTTCTTTTTAACAGCAGCTATTGTACAAGCAGCTGCGTAGGAGGAAAAGTCAGCACTAAGTGATCTGCAAGTTTTCTGCTTACTAGCCAGCCTGAAGCACAATCCAAGAGGGTCTGCAACCACATTTCTGACAGACCAGAATGCAGAAAGCTGCTCTATCTTCCTTCAGCCAAATCTGAAGTAGTTTTTTAAAAAATACCACTTGCTGCTCTGATTTAGTTTTGGTTGTAATTAGAGTAGCTTGTATGCTTTATTCTATGACAGCTTTCTTCTAAGTGGATAAATAATGCTGAGTTTAATTTTTGTTCAGCTGATGATGACCTGGATCTGTTGGCCTCCCTCCTGGAAGAAAATGAGGCTACTGAGGACAGCAATTCTCCTGAGGAGGAGGAGGAGGAGGAGGCTCCAAAGGATGAGGGGGGAGAACCAGATGAATATGATGAACTCTTTGATGCAGAAGATGATGCTTCCTACACTGAGGAGGTTGATGCTGAGGACAGCATGATTGATGAGCAAAAGGAGAACCTGGCTATGCTGTTTGGAGATGTAGATGACCTGCTGGAAGAGGAGGCAGCTGGGGAAACTGTCCTCACTTCAGCTCCCAGTCAGGCAAACGAGAAGACCAACCAGGAACTGCAAGGTATCTGTAACAGCAAATTTTATCTGGTTTGTGATAAATACCTTGTCTCTAGAGAGCCAATGGGCAGAAGGCAGGACGTGCTGCTTCTCACTTCAGGATGGTCCCTGGAGGGGGGATACAGAAGGACCTTGTTGAAGTTTCTAAGTCTGGTTGTCTGTGCTCAGTAGCCAAATTCACCTAACCTGTTTTCCCAGAAGAAAGACAGAGGACTGAACTGAGCCAGGGAGACTAATCTAGCTCTGGTGAGCAGGACAGAAAAGGTTGCTACGTTGCTGTGTCTTGTCTGATAAAGAGAAATGTAGCTTCAGTCTTCAGGGCTGTCACCCTGGACAACAGTCCCTTCCCCTTTAGGACTTACCAGCAGGAGGTTCTACCATACCATGTGGAAGCAGAGATGGCCATTGAGCCTCTCTGTGTCCAGGCCACGTGTTTGATTATAATGGAAGCATTTCCTTCAAGTAAGGAGTACAGTTATGACCCATTTAAATTGTCTTATGTTCAGTAGGAAAGGTCATACACCTTACAACATGGCAAGAATCATAGCAAATAAAATACTTGAGTGAACTCTGGGCTGTATGAAGAAGTGTCTGTTCACTGTAGACTGAAGTAAATCTGTACTGTAGCTTGAATCTTTGTTTTCTAAGTTCCTCTGATGCAGTAAACAAGCCAGACTTTAGGGGATCTCATAAATCCCTCTTTGCAATGACTTCCTACTGTTTTCATTGTTATATTTTCTCTCCTTCCTAGCTGAGCTGAGAAAATTGCAAGAACAGATGAAGTCGTTACAGGAGCAGTTGCAAAAGACTGCTATTGGGCAGCAATCCAGTTCAGGCCCTGAGAAGAAAACCCCTGGTAATGATTCTAATTAAATGGGTTTATGATTTGTTGGCCTACTAATGTGCAGTTTATAGGCAAGACTCCAAATAATCCTTAAGTGGGCACAGAAGAGTGAGGAGGGATGGAGTCTGGTGTATTCTCACACAGGTTATTTCCTTTGGCTGCAGACTAAATTAATGAGCTGGAGTTCTGATATCTGCATCATGGGTTAATTCTACATGGGGCAGCTTTCCTGACTGAAGTGTTAAAGGGTCTTCTGCTGGAAGTGTCCATTCTTATTGACAGACATTGGTTCACTCAGAAAACACAACTGTTTGTCACTGTAGCACGTTGGGTGTAGTAATGAAACTGCATGGGAAAGCTGAAGAGCAAAGGAGTGTTCCTAATTTCCACATCTTTGTGGTATCAGTGACATCCAGAGTTTTTTGTCATCGTGAGGAAGAGGCATTGGGGCTTTTTCAGCTGTTGCATTGCAGTTACTGGCAACTTATCTGAAGGTCTTCTATATGGTTTTGTTATCCAGACAATTTGGAGCAGTTCTTTGAGTTCAGATCCTGAGATCTCACAAATAGTTCTTTTGTTTGTTTGATTTCTTGGACAGGTAAAACTCCCTGTCCACCCTTGAAGGAAAGGAAAGTTCAGAAGTTGCAAGAGTCACCATGTTTTTCATCCCAGCTGAGCAATCCTTCACCACCAGCCAGGAAAGGAATCCAGAAATCAAAAGGATCCTCAGCAGGTACCATTCTCACTTTGCCTTTCACTGAAACACACTGGACTTTTGTCAAAAGCCTGTCAAGTTCACAGCAGTGGTGTAGACACATCCAGGATTGTTTTACATTGGTCAGTGCACCTGTAGCAGTCTGATCACAGCAGAACAGAGCTCACTACAGAGTTAATTACTGTGTTCTTTGCAATGGGGGCTGTGCTCTGTACTGCTGTGGATGACTTAGACACTGACAGCAGTCTCACCTGCATCTTCGTATCCCACAATTTAGCTTGCCTGGAAATTGACAGCAGCTCTGGGAAGCTCCTCACCAGGCAGAACTCATTGCTTGAGTTACATGTGACTTACCTGGAGCTGCCTGTTAGTGCCCAGCTGACTGGGGAACCCATTCAGTACAAATAAGACAGTTTTACACCTTTTTCTTTAGTGTGTTTCCTTAGACTCATGTCTCTGGTCAGGTGTAAGATTTATTTAGAAGTTTTCTTTCATTGTCAAGGTTTTTTTTTCCTTGCTCTTTTTCCTGCTAAAGAGAACAAGACTCCTCCCCCACAACAAGTCCTCAGTCTGGCGTTCCAGCCTCTCAAGTCTGCTGCAGGGAACACACCCAGTAAGGTGACCAGAGAGAAGACACCTCACACCCCTGCGTGCTCCAGTGCAACAACTCAGCTGGTGTCTGTGGAAACCTTCTCAGGACTGAGGTTAAGGTCAGCAGCCCAGCACTGAGCTCTGTCTGGGGACATCAACAGAGGGTGATCCCATCCCCAGTAATGGGAGAGAAAAAACCATCAGTCCCATGTCCTGTGATATAAGTCACACTAGTGGTGTATGGAGGACTGCCTTTATGATTTGCTGTGTATACATTATTTAACCATGTCAGATTAGTCAGCTGTCATTATGGAATGTTACACAAAGCCACAATGTTGGCTGATCAGTAAATTGGAAAAATTGACTTTTGGCTCATTACCATATTTCTGTTTTCACCTTTGCTCTTTCCTAACAAAAAAACCACTACCTTTTCATTAGTTCTGCCTTCCCTGGGATGTCCTCAGTGGTGGGGGAGGAGGGAAGCAGTGGGCATGTGCAAAGCCCAGCTGCTCCAGTTGAGCAGGTTTTGCTCCACACTGAAGCCTCCAGATCTACTCTCAAGCCCCATACTCGATGTGGCCACGAGAGGTCTCTGAATACTCACGGTGTCTTTCCTCACCAGAAACTGCTGGATTTCCAAACCATGCTCAGGCAGCCAGTCATACACAGTCCTTCCTGAAATAAGCAGTTAGTGCAGGCTTGGGGCTGAGTTGCAGTAAAGCTATTTGGACAAAAGCACAGCATGATCAGTAGCTTTCTGATATTTGTAGAGTCATGAACTGAGGGAGTTTGTTTCAAATGACTTCAGGGTGCAATAATGCACAGAGGCATTTTGCAGCAAGACATCATCTCCCCAGGAGAGTGCTGGATGGTTTTGATTGTCCATTTAGGTCAAGGGTTGTGTTCTTTTTCACGTGTTTTCACTTGATCTAGAAAACCCCGTGTGTCTTCAGCTGAAATGAACAGAAAAATGGCTAACAGGAAGCTCATCCGACTGTCCCAGCTGAAGAGTAAACTTGCTGCAGAAAATCTGGAGGAAATAGACTGGGTAACATTTGGAGTCATAGTGAAGAAGGTCACTCCTCAAAGCACAAATAATGTAAGTGGCTTTGTTGTGTCCCTTGCTCAGTTCAAGTGAACTCATGGTCTTCTTTCCTAAAAAACTAAGTAGGTCTTCAACATAATCAGCCAACTCCATGTAGTTCATGCAAAGTTCCTCTATTAAGAGTCTTGGCTCATCTGCAGTAATGCTGCTTTTGTTCCTCATGGTAAGTACTTATCTGGTGCAACTGTCCCAGAGAGCAGCATTGCCTAATGTAACCATGGCATGAATCTTTGTCATTCACTGTTGCATGTCAAAAGCCACATCAAAAAAAGGGCATGTGGCTCTCAGTATTTCTTCACAGCCCTTGTGTTTTACATGTCCCAACACATTCTTCCATCATTTCCCTAGAGGTCATTTTGCCTTAGATGGTGTATGTGTCCTATAAAAAGTCATGGATGACACAGATCTGGACGTGCCTTTATTTTATTTGTTCAGTGGTGTAAAAAAAATCTCTTTATTCAGCAAGCAAGAGTGCTGTCCAGCTTTAATCTGAGGAAGATGGATGGCAGCAGTATTACTGGCTGTGTGGTGGGGCGTGAGATACCTCTACTGAGGTTACAAACTGTGCTTTCCTATATCAGGAAAACCCAGGGGAAAAAATCAGAATAACTCTTTAAAAGCCACAGGAAGAGAGGGTGCAGTCAGTGGCCCCTTGCTGAGAGCTGAAAGGAAAGAGAATGTCTGTTCCAGGGCAGAACCTTCAGTATCTGGCGGCTGAACGACCTGCGGGATCTCACTCAGTGTGTCTCACTCTTCTTGTTTGGTGATGTCCACAAAGAGCACTGGAAGACAGACCAAGGCACAGTCATTGGGCTGCTCAATGCCAATCCTATGAAGCCTAAGGAAGGCTCAGATGAGGTGAGAGGATTTTTCACTTGCTCATAAACTGTAAAAAAAAAAAAAAAAGCCCCATAGCTGAACTTCTTCCCGTTTGCTGGAGATTTAGCTTCATAACACGTTGAGTTCATTTGGAACTGCATTCAGAGGTTTGCAGGATTTTTATTTGCTCCTGGCCTTCTGGATGGCAGAACGTCAAGAGGTGCCATCTGAAGCCAGAGTTTATTCAGGTATTTACTGTTGGTAGCAGTTGGCTCTTCCAGAAATACAGGGAGTGTATTTTTGTTTCTGCTTATTCTGTCACTTTGTTGCGGTGCCTGTTTCAGCCTAGGGGTCTCTCAAAGCTGGAAAAGGTGGGGAAGCTAATTTCTCTATTCTAGTTTTAGCATGAGATGTGACTGCAAAAAGCTTTCTGGTTCCAAAATCATGGCTGAGAAAAAGCAGTAATTGATTTATTAAACAACTGATATATTATGTATAGTAAGTTGGTACATAGTGGTTCACTTGTTTAATCAATTACTTAAAAATACAGAACATGATGAATTGCTTTTCTCTATATATCAAAACATTTAAGGTGGCTTCATTTGCTAATAAATTAATTTTTTAATGTCTTTTTAATTACAGTGGTATGGATATCATTTTTACTGAATTTTGTCTAGTGGAATTTCTACTAACTGGAGATAGTGTTTTGCATTATAAATTCTCCAAATGGAAAAACTAAGTGTCTTATCAATTGTCTATTAAGCTGTATAATTGCTTAAATTAACATGAACAAGCAATAGGAAGTCCTGTGATGAGTAGAAAGGCATGCCAGATTTAATGTCAGGGCTGTGGCTCACTGTTAAGAGGGACTACTTGGCCAAGTATCCACATGTAGAATCACATTAAAACTGACTTCTCAAAGTATTCTTAACTACAGATACAAGTCCCAGTATCTTTGGATGGTGTGAAGATGACACTTACTGTATCATAGACATCAGTTTTTTGTTGGACCTGGACAAATGGAGTGTCAGAGAACTTGAGAGTCTCTCTTCTTCCCATCCACTGCCAAATGTGGTTGCCATGATGGTGTCAGACCCAGGCAGTTGTATAGGACCCTCATTTATAGCACAGCTGGGTCTGCCTTCACTGGTCCTTGGTTTCCTAGGGGCTCTGAGCATAGAAATACCATGTCCTGCATCTTGCTGTGGGAAAGCAATTTAACTTTATTTTTTCTTTTTAACCAGGCTTTTTTTCCATCTAAACAGGACGTGTGGCTTTCTTAAACTAGGCTGGAATGTTGAAACTGTTGCTAATATCAAAACTATCAGTGACATGTAGAGAGAAGCTCATCCAGGCACGTGGCATATTCTGACTTTATTTTTTTTTTTTTTTCCCCCTAGGTGTGTTTGTCTGTTGACCATCCCCAGAAGATCCTTCTCATGGGTGAGGCTCTGGACATGGGCACCTGCAAAGCCAGGAAGAAGAATGGTGATCCTTGTGCACAGATTGTGAACCTGGTGTGTATCTCAGTAGTTAGGGCATCCTTTAGCTGTCAGTAAAAATGTGGCTGCTGATTTTGTGCTGATGCTCTGACTCTGACTTCTTTCTGAATTTTGACTTGTAACTATTTAAAGTGGGTGGTGAAGCTGAGAAATGAAACCCAGAGGAGCTGCTTCTCTGACAGCACTATGGCAGCAGCACAGTGGTTTCCTAAATGCAAAGCTGATGCTGGAGTGGAAAGAGGTGGCCTTGACCCATGACTGTCACTGTCTCCACACCCTTTCACTCTCTTTTTTGCTGCTGCAGTCTTCCATGCACTGCACGGGGTAATTTGTCCCAGATAAAACAATAGGGGGATTTTTGGGGGCATGGTTGTAGGGTTTGGAGATTGTTTTAACCCAATGGGTTCCCTCATCCAGTGTTCCCACAAACTGCCACAATATTTAAACCTGAATGTGGGGCACTGGAGATGATAAAGATGAAAATGTTTTGTGATTCTTCTTTTAAGGACAGTACTGGCCTGAACTAGTTTGAACTATGTGGAGTATGTCATTTCATGGCTATGGTGATGTTACAATACCTGAAAGGAATCCTGTGTAAGTAGGAAGGGTTATAGTTAGGATGATAGCACTTAGCAAGAGAAAAGAAAATGAAGAAACGAAGAACCGGGGAGTCACTCAAAGTGTGTAGAGTGGACGGAAGACAAAAACAGAAGGTACTTGTGGCAAAACAAGTCTGTGATTGCAGATCCACTCCAGGAGGTGGCTGTGCACAGGGCTTTCAATGTCACTGAGATGTTCCAGTGCCACCTGGAACAAACCACAGATAGCTGACTGGCAGAAGAACCTGATGAAACAACTGGCTGTCTGTTTAATTATTGACAAAAAATGTTTATGGGATAATGGTAGTTATACAAAGCTGGGGCAAATTAATATCAATGAGAATGGATTTTTTTTTTTTGTAAAAAGTTAACACCCTGAGTGAGTGTGTTATCTGACTGGCAGGGTCACTTAACTTCAGTTCCAAACTCCCTTGAATTGACTCTGAAACCTAATTAATGAATTCGCAGTGAGTGCATGAAATATATTGCTCTGGTGTTAAATTTCCTTTGTGTTCACACCAGTAAGGAAATGGCATGCAGTTCAGAGCCAAGAGTACAGAATCTGGGCAAGAGGATCTGGGACATCAGTTGACTCAAGCCAAGGAATGGCCTTAAAATTTCTGGGATACCAAAAGTGCTTGACACTGATTTTTTTTTTTTTTCCCCAGTTATTAGCATGGGCAGTTTCAGTTTTGTTTTTCATTGCTGGAGCATGGGCCTGTTTGTGAGTGAGGGGAAAAACTAAACTGTGATGGCTTGTGTTCTGCAACAGTCTTCTCCCATTTCTTTTCAGAATGACTGTGAATATTGCCAGTATCATGTGCAATCCCAGTACAGGAAGCTCAGCTCAAAGCGGGCAGACCTCCAGTCGACCTTCTCTGGGGGCCGCATTCCCAAGAAATTTGGTCGGAAAAATCCCAGTTTGAAAGAGAGGCTGTGTCAAGATGGGTTTTACTATGGAGGTGTCTCTTCAGCAGCATATGCAGCCTCAGTGTAAGATAAACCACTTATTTCCCTTGCTCTTGAGCAGAATTTCCCATTCATACACGTCGGCCTGGAGCTCTCTATTTACAGAATCCCAGAATTGTTCTGATTGGAAAAAACCTTTAAGGTGATAGAGTCCAACCATTACCCTAACAGCTGAGTCCAGTGTTAAACCATATTCCTTAAGCACTGCATCTGCACATCTTTTAAATTCAGAATTTAGTTAGAGAGCCCTTTCACCTAACTAAATTTCACCTTTCACCAAATAGAAATAAAGGTCCCGTGTTTGGTGTAATCCTCCTGGCCCCACGGTGTAACAGAACTGCTATTTGACAGGAAAATTTTAACAATTGCTGCCAAGATATGGTAAGGGATGTTTTGAACCTCTCAATGAATACTGTGCTGTGAAGCCAGGCAGCACTGTGTTCTAGTAGATGAGGGGAACTTTCTTGTGAGATCCCAAGTGTTTTGAGTCACAGTGTCTATGTGTGTTAATAAAGAGGCAGTTGTACACCCTGTGTATTATTAAGTGACTTAGGCCAGTGTGCATCTCATAACTATCATGGAAGGGGCAGATCCTTCATACAAATTGCCCTGAGGACAGCTGTGGAAAGACTTGAGTCACAGCTGGATCAGCCCCTGTGCTTGCACACAGCTTTCATGTCTTTGTTACTGCCCTCTGGTCACTGGTGTGACTCCACAATAATGAAACAATTTCAGCCTCTTCTCCATCCCTGGAAGTGACTGAGCTGTGACTGATGTTCAGTGTTCTCTCAATGCATGGGAAATATGTATCTCAGCCCAGGAAAAATGGAAGATCCCAAACATTGTGTTAGAATTTCAATTTATCTCAACATCCTTCCCAGCAGATGACAGCAGAGAGGCACCAGTTTTGATTAAATAAAGGGTGACTGGAGTTTGTTGAAGCACTGACTGTTTTGTGCTCCTGTCCTTGCTCTAAGCATGGGAAACCTCTGATATTCTGGTTTTGTTTCCTCTTTCTAGTGCAGCAGCTGCAGTACCGAAAAGGAAGATTCAAACCACTCTCTCCAATCTGGTTGTGAGAGGAGTTGATGGAATTGTCCAGGAAACCAGGCAGAAAATTGGTACCTAACTATCCATGCAGTCTCTTCACCTCCCAGATATTGCCAGCTTGATATGTAGCTGTGTCCCAGGACCCTGATACTCACTGAATTAATCTGGCAATTGATTTGCTACAGAGATACCATTTGCAGGCTGCTTTCTCAATTGATCAAAATTTCTCTTCCCTCTTTCTTCCCCTACAGCTGCAAGGCAAATGTAACTAAGCAACCTCCATACATCTTTTTTCATCAGTACCCCTGAACTAAGTCTCCTGTTCTGTCTTTGGACAGTGACAGAAGATCTTTGCCAGATTAATGGGAACTGGAAGTTTTTAGAACTTTCAACGAGCAATTTTTTTTATTTTTTTTTTTATTAAAATAAATTACTTCTGTCAGTCTTGAAATCTTCCAAGGAATACTAAGTATAAATCAGTCAGGTCTGCAATGCAGGGGACCTCCTCAGTACCTGACCTGTTTCTAGTGCTTTTCTTTTGTGATCTCCAAAGCATAATCCTTCCATAGCCTTTGAGACATCACTGATCTCTGCTTCCATTTTGGTTTTGTAGAGCACTTCTTATTACTCCCTCTTCATGCTTGGTAGAGAGCAGATAACAGATTTTATAAACTATGTGCTCTAGATGCCTCTTGGATGTCTTATTCACATTTTTCACTTCCTTTACTCACCTCCATTTCAGATGGCATAGTGTCCTGTCTCTAGCTTGCAGCTCTTCATAATACCCCACAGATAAGATGTGGTGGCTGCAGGGCTTCCAACTGTTCTAAAAATGGGAACTCTGGGAGCACCACAGACAGCCAAGACTATTGGAGAACTGATGACCAACTGATTAAATTGCTGAAGGGGTAGAAATGTCTGTATGATGTGTTCTGTGAGGGCAAGGCCTTGGGCAACCAAATACAGCCTAGAAGTTGCCCTTTTGGTGGTGGCCTGCAGAGGTTTCTTCCAACCTACTCTAAAGCCCAACCTGTGTTCCTTCCCATCTCCAAACCTGTTGGATCTCTGCCTTTTCTGCTCCAGGTCCAGCAAAGAGACCCATGCCATGTTCTGAGGAATTCAAGGAACTGCTGGCACAGCCAACCTTTGGAGCACGAAACCTCTGCAAGCACTGGACCAAAGCAGGTATTGTCCTGCCTGAAGGAGAAGCCACTCAAGCTCCTGAGCAAACACTAGTAGCTTTAATTCTGGCTTGGTTTGTTTGCTTTTTTTTTCCCCAGATGCTGAAAGGAAGCAAGGGGCCAGTTTCCAGTCTGTCTCTGCTTCAGCATTGCTCAAGCAACAGAAACAGAAATTGCTGGAGGCCAGAAAAAAGCGATCAGAAGAGATCCAGAGGCGGTAAATAAATGCATCCTGAGTTTCCCAGGAAGGGTTCCTTTATTGTGACCCCAAGGGTAACTGTGGGAGGTGTTTTGCTGTTTTAAGAAAAAGTTCATTTGAATAGAAATACCCCAGTATTCAGCAGAGAACCAAATGCTCCAGCACAGTGGCCAGCAGCTGGAAAGCATGATGGGAAGAGGCTGATTACAGTAGGAAACTGGGATCAGGATTCTTGGTTTGGTTCATTGCTGGCTTATGTGGTTCTTCTGAACTTTTAAGATTTGCCAAGTGTGTATCTTTTTAAGAAAAAGGAGAAGCTCCTAAGGGCCACCTTGGATAAGACAGGTTTCTGTAGCCAAGTTTCCTCAAAAGACTCAAATGGAGCCAAAACAGAACCTGAAGAAGAATAATCCTAGTCATAGTCATGATGACATTTCCCCCAAGATACTTTTCCAGCCTGAAACAGTGTATTTCAGGGACTTTGCAAGCCAAAGCTGGTGTCTGTTAGAATATCTGAAAGGATTTTCTTTTTTCTTATGAACCTGTCCAATCTCCACTGTGACCTGTGTAAACAGGAACATTTATATGACTCTGTGACAAGGAGTCCCCCTACTTAAGAATCTGTTCTGCAAAGAAGCCAAGTGCTTTCAGTTCACACTTAACAGCTTCATTTGGTATTTCTCTCTGATTTTAGTTTTGATAGCAATCCAATGAGTTCCTTACCAATCTTGTTTTACTCCTCTCAACACCTGAATTTCTGCATGTTCTTCTAGCAATAAAAGGCCAATTAGTGACAAAACAGTCTGCATCCCTTCCACTCCTATCTCTTTCTTTGAACTTTCTGTCTCTTTGGCTTGTGTCCTTATTTCAGTTTATTCTTCTCTTACAAGGTTTCTCCAAAACACAAGTAAATCTGGCAGTCCTGCTCTCCCGTCCTCCTCCAGACAGCCCTCACTCCATTCCCCAGTGCCTGGAGCTGAGTTTCCCAAAGCTGCAAAGAAGTCAAATCCTCAAAAGCCCAGGCTGGGCACAGGCTTCTCAGAAGGAGAAGATATCCTCTTCTTTGATGGGTCTCCACCTCCAGCACCAAAGCTAGACAGCTTGGCAGAAGCCAAAAAGGTAACAGCAGTGTGAATCTTTCAAGTATTAAGAAGGGGAGTTTAAGGGAATTTTGTTTTGTGGTAGTAGAGGAGTCTTTGATCAGCTTAGGCCAGCTTAGTTGTGATGTTGGAGAAGTTTCTGATTTATGGGGTCAGACTGGCCTGTATTACACACAGTAGACCTGCAGTTCCTGACAGCTCTTAGTGCTGAGGTTTGTGCTGCTGAGGTTTGTAGTCAACCTCCAGAGCAGTGGAACAGCTGCTGAAGAGGGGGCTGTGTGTGTAACTTCTGGACACAGGAGCTGATGTCTCTTGCTTGTTCAAAATCCACCTGGATGGGTCAGAAGTGAGTTGCTGTGATCTATTTTATGTGTGTGATGCTCACAAGCTCACTCTTGGATCTTCTGTGAAGGAAAATGTCACTGAAGCCACTGATAAAACTGGCAATGTCAGCAAATATCAACTGGGCATGGACAGGGGACAGAACAGGCTCTTGAGATGGGACTGGGGAAAAGGAGATAGTGCATCTCATTTAAGTCATGAACCTGTTGCTAATCCTTTAAGTGAAGAAAAACTTCTTCATGCTGGCAGCCTCTCTGAGTAGGTCTGACTCCATTCTTCATGACCTGACATGGTCTGTCACCCTTTGGGCAGTTTGGAGTAGCTGCATGGTTGTCCTTGTACTCTGTTCCTCATGCTTCTCTGTCCACCAGTGACTGCTCTTTTTCCCTTGTGTTCTGGACATTTTGAGTGCTAAACTGTGCACATTTGTTCTTTGGCATTGCTAGGGCTGTGTATTGTCAGTGTTCTCTGCCTGCCAGGTAAGCAACAGGGAGCTAAACTGGTTTAGTTATGTTGTGCCATGAGCTGGGACAAGGTTGGTGTTTACCCAGAGCAGACTGTGCCTTCCCTTGGCATAAATCTGCTCATGTCTGTCAAAGAAATTTTTCTCTTCCAGCAACGAAGGAATCTCAGCATTTTGGGAATATGTAAAGGCAGAGTTGTATGCAATTTTCTATTTGTTCCAAATCATTACCATTTTATGTGGAAATCTCAAGTTATCTGATTCCTCTGCAAAACTTACTATTTTTTGAAGCAGTTAAAGCACAGCTGAGGAGATATGAAGCCTGGGAACACCCCTGGAGAAGTGATTTTTGTAGTTTGGGTGGGGTGGTGGATCAGATGTACAAGAGAGCTGGGAATTTTGTTGAGCTTCTCTTTAGCCAGCTCTGTGTTCAGGCCAGTGGATCTTGTCTCCTCCTTCTGACAGACTTCATCTGCTACTTCTGGAAGTAGGAACATGGGAGCCAGGCTGGTCACCAGCACAGTCATTGCTCTGGTCACCAACACATTTATTGCTCTTTCCCTTTTTCTAGCTGGCTGCAATACACCGACTACGAGCAAAAGGCCAGATTCTTGCTAAAAGTGATCCCAACAGTGTCAAGAGGAAGAGAGCTGATGCTGATGATGTCCTAGAAATTGTTGAAAGAGTTGAGAAAAATGTTGCTCAGCCACAAGGTACAGAAGCAAGGAATGTTTGTATGTATTGTATCGTATGGTATGTGATGTTTGCTTCTAGAATAGAGAAAATCTGATTATGTCCTGCTGAACAGAGCAGTAGTTGCTGGATGAAGGACTTAATTGCTGTGCCTAAGGGAGGCTGAGTTAGGTCAGTTTAGAACTTCAAGGGTTTGATGCCAAGGCTAAGCATACTCTAACCCTGTGGTGGAGAGAGTGTGAGATGTAATCTGTAATAACTCCCTGTCCTCATCTCTGTTCCCTTTCCTCCAGCATCTGCAATGCAGGGCTGACTTAACCAAGGGAAAACAAGTAGTCCCACCTATGAAGGTATTTCTGTGGGAACTTGAGTTTTTCCTGCTTATTTAATGTGTGATTTTGGATGAATTTTTAAATTCCATTTAAAGCTTTTCCATGTGTTAGGGATGCAGCACTTTCTACTGCCCTGAGAGTGATGTGAAAATTCCTGCATGGTACTTAGAAAGAAGATGCAATGTTATTTATAAAAATGCTTTTTGTTTTTCTAAAGCTGTGTTTGAACTTGGTTTCATTTTCTCCTGAACTATGAAAGTCTGCCCTTTGGCTTGAATATCTGCCTGAAAGAAACCAGGACTTCCTAAATCTCCTTCAAGGATCACACTTAGAGATCTCAAGCTTGATCTCTGTAGGACTGAGGCTTTTTGTCTCCCTAGATACGGATGAACTGGAGCCTGCTCAAAAGAAACAACGTGGGCAGCTGGCCTATCTGGAGTCAGAAGAGTTCCAGAAAATCCTCAATGCCAAGTCCAAGCACACAGGTGTCCTGAAAGAGGTATGGCCTTGCTCCAGCCAGGACTGAGGGCTCAGAACTCAGGAACTGTCTGGACTGCTCGTGATGATGTCAGCTTTGAGCAGGCACCCAGACATGTCCCAGGCACCAAACTGTCCTGATGGCCAGAGCCAGGGGTCTCTGAGCACACAGGGCACATGCTTGTGTCATGGTTTAACGTGGCCCAAACCAGGACAGCCTGCAAGTCAGCATTATTGCCACAGCCATGGTGAGGTCAAGCTGCCATTGTCTGGTTTTGCTGTGTTTGGAAGAATCAGTGAAGTTTCCTGCTTAGAGGAGGATCAAAGAAATCCTTTTGCCTTAAACCAGATTAGCCATGTCCTTATTTTGTCCCTCATTTCTTGACCTTTTGGCCACATGAAGACAGCTGTCACCTTCTTCTGTGATGCACTTAAATTCTCTGGCTCCCAGACAGCCCTCTACTTCAAGCGTGCCCAGTAATAATTTTCCTTAAGGATATATATGGAGTGGCTTCTCTCCCATTTTTTTGCCTCCGCAGGCTGAAGCTGAACTGCAGGAACAATACTTTCAGCCTCTGGTGAAAAAGGAGGAAATGGAAGACAAGATGAGGAGCATTAAAGAATTGAAATGTCGAGTTGTGACTTGTAAAACGGTGAGCAGAGGGGACCCAGGGTGAGAGACAGAAGGGGTGTGGAGCCATGTGCTGTTTAAAATGCTGCTGGACCATCCTGCAGACTCCCCATTAGTCACTCTTTTGGCCATAGTCCAATGCAGGTATCAAATGGAGACCTTTTTGTTCCTTACAGCTGTTGCTGAGAGCAGCCCCACACCCTGAGTGACATGAAGGCAAGGCAGGCTTTACTGCTGGGGTTAACACCTCAACTTGATGTTCATGGCAGTGGGTTCTTTGGGTCTTGGTGTCCTGAAAACATTTATCAGATTCTTCCCTGAAGTGCCCTGTGCCAGTACCCTCAGTTTCTCATATTACATGACAAAAGAAGTGAAGTGCCTTGATAACACTGCACTGGATGGGGTTCCTCTAGCTGTCTTTCCCAGGGAGTTTGTCATCAGAGAAGGAGTGGAGCTTTGTTACTATCCTAAATGTGCTGGGAGGGAGGAATTATCTCCCATTTCCAGAGGTTCAGCTGGGCATTCCCTCTTGCTGCCTTTCCTATCTGTTTTGGGACTGCACAGGGGACCACTCTGTGTCCCAGGAGGTGCTGGGGGCTGGTCCACAGGGTGGTGGCCAAGAGGAGGATGGCATTAGAAGGAGCAGTGACAAAGCCTGGGGTGGTGGGCTCAGACTGGTGGGCTCCTCAGGATGGGAGAAGACAGAGGTGCTTTCTTCTGGGTGTTTAGCTGCTTCCAGCCTCATGTGCTGGGGAAGCACTCACAGCTCTCTCTATCCTCCCTGACAGTGTAATTACACCTATTTCAAGCCTCTGGAGACATGTGTGCAGGAAAACCATGACTACCACTGGCATGAAGCCATCAAGAGATTTTTCAAATGTCCTTGTGGAAACAGAGCTATTTCCCTTGACAGGCTCCCAAAAAAGCCCTGCAGGTAAGAGATGAACCTCGTGCAATGGTGACAGGGGCTTTTCTGCTGTGTTGGGAGCCACATAACCATCTCCTGAAGTGGGAACCTTAGCCCTTGTGCTAAGCAGTGTGGGAAAGGCATGGGATTAGTTTTGGACCCCCCCCTCATACTGTGCAGCAAACACACCCCACAGTGGCCCTCACCTCATGTCTTCATCTTTCAGTACCTGTGGTCTCTTCAAGTGGGAGCGGGACGGGATGCTCAAGGTAAGTGTGAACCAGCAGCTTCTGGGTTCCCCAGCACTCTGCTTCTCTTGGTGCTTTTCTTCTAAGCATTGCTTTAGTGCCCTGACAGCTGCCAGCAAAACCAGCAGCTCTGCCCTTTGTCATGTACACACAGGTACCTGCAGGCTGTGTGTTTTAGTAGACTTTCTCTTCTTGCCTTCTATTCTTGAAGCTTTCTTTTATTTTTATGTTGGAATTTGCTTTGGACCAAAGCTGTAAAAATTCCAAATGTCAAAATGTTCCTAGAGTGTCTGTCAGTATTTAATCAAATAATGTAGCCCTGCCACAACTTCTGTCAAAGCAATGTTTGGGAGACACCTTGCAACACATTTATTTTATTTTCTTTATGGTTCCTGTTTCTAGGAGAAAAAAGGTCCGAAGATTGGTGGGGAAACACTTTTACCAAGAGGAGAGGAACAACCAAAATTTCTCAATAGTCTTAAGTGACCTGGAGTTGATTTTTTTCACAACTTATAGATAGATTTTTGTCTGAAACACACATTTCTTTTCTGGAATGCCAAGAGATTCCGGGCCTGGGGATGAATGAGCAGGGTAATCAATTCCTGATGAGAAGGACATCTACAAAGGCTCCACCAGATCATTGAATGGATATTCAGCTTTGATCTTTTTAAAAATTGACTGAATAAGGCTGTATGTAAAATACACATTCATGTCTGCTCTTTCCTACTAACAACTTGTTTGCAAGATTTAACCTAGAAATGAGGTGTGTAGGAAGGAATTTGTACCAAGAAATCCCTAACAATCCCACAATTTATCTTCAATGGTTGGTGCAGGGTGACTTCACCAGAATTTTAAGTGACAAATTATCATGAACTGTGAGGACTGTAGACTCCAGAAGCACTTGTGAAGTTCATGCTGTGGTGCCTAAGTGACAGCCTGTCAAGGTTTTTCAGCTGTTAGCTGAAAAGGGGTGGGAGAGGACTGCAGCCACAGAGCAGTTGTCATTTGCTCCAAAATTACTCACTTTGAAACCTTAAGAACAGATGTCAAATGGTTCCTGAATTATTTTCTTGGCATATGTTTCAAAACCCCCTTCAGTGGCTTTGGCATTGTGAACCAGCAGTGTCCACCCTGCAGACCAGCACAGGAGCTCTTTGGAAAGCTCTCTCCTGACAGCCCACACCAGGTTCCCAGCACCCTCCACACTACAGCACCTTTATGTCTCCAGACCTCCAGCTCCCACTTTGGAAAGCATTTTAATGAACCTGGCACCGTTTTGTGAATGGATTTAAAGAGCTGAGTGGTTACATTTAATAACTTCTCCCCTTTTTCTGGCCTTTTAAATTTTCCTGAAATCTCTCCCAGTCATTGCCATGTCAACCTTGGCTGCTGGCACAGCTGCCATCTCAGACCAAGCAGGACTTCATCTTCAAGGGTTGACTGTCTTCATACAGATGTTTTACTGAAAACACATCTCTGGTGGGATGCCTGTGGCATTTGTCCAGCTTTTCCTGGACCTGATCTATCTGCTACTCCTACCTCATGCCCAGTAGGATCACAGGATATTTTTAAGTGCCTAAACCCTCCGATACCTCAGTGATTTCATGAAACTACCACCAACACTCTTGCATGTCCCAATGGCCTTGCAGATACCTCTTCTGTTTGCTTGCACAGGAAAAGAAATAAGTTACTTCATTTGAAGCAGTGGGACAGATTTACCTCAGTAATTTACCTCATCTACTGGTGCTTTTGCTGGGCAACTTTGCTTGGCATATTACATCTGTTTAATGCTGATACCATTTGATGAGTGAGGTGTCACTGGTAGGTGACTGAATTTGTAACTGTGGCATTGCTTGGCCATGTCTCCCATTGATTCCTCATTCAGAATAAATAGAGTGTACAATAAAGCCCTGCACAAGTTTGTATGGTATCATTTCTCTGAGGAAGAGGATGAGTTGCTTGCCCAAAACCTTCATTTGCTAAAGAGCTCAGTACTGAGTCACCAAAAGGAACTGGTTTGTGGTTCATAACTCTGGCTGACACACATTTTTTCAACAGGAGTTTCCCACCCAGAGTCCACAAAACCAGCAGGAAATTCCACATCAGTATCAGCTTTCAGCTAGCACCTTGAAAGATCCAGGCTGTTTCCAGTTCCTGTCTCTTTGGCCAGTGAAAAAGAGCAAAAATTAAACTGTCCAAGGTGAGGCAATGCTTTGTCTTCATAAATACCCTCAGAGCTGTGCTATGTAGGAAAGGTGGGAGCCTAGGAAGCAAGATGCTAAATTCATTCTTGTATAAAAAATGTGCTCTAGGTGATCCTACTTGAGTGGGAGAGTTGGACTTGATGATCTCTAGAGCTCCCTTCCAACTCTGACAATTCTGTGATTCTGTAACAGGCTGAAGGATAACTCATTGCTTTGTTTAAACCCCAGCAGTAAACAAGGAGAGAGGGAGATTGTGGTGGGGTTTAGGTGCCTCAGTCTATTCTTGGACATAGTGTTCCTTGTTCCAGAGATGGCTCCAGCCCAGCAGAAGCAGGCAGGAGAGGAGTTACCTGCTGGGAGATGCCATGTGAGTGCACTGTGCCAGAGCAGCCTGCAGGGTCTCCAGTCCATACCGAGCTGATAATCCATTTCCACCAATACCTGGGGACAAGAGCAGAGGCAGAGACCCATGAGAAGCAGCTCAGGCATGACCTGGCAAACCCAGCTGTACCTGTGCTGTCACTGAAGCTGTCCCAATTTTGGGAACATGATGTAAAGACCTCCAACCTTGCACCAAAGAGGTCCAGCTGCTTGCCAGGCTGTGTTGGCAAGAGGGCACTCAGCAGGCTGAGGGGTGTGAGTCTGCCCTAACACAACCATTAGGTGTAAAGCATGAAATTGTATTAGGATTGCAGAACCCACTGCCAGCACTTGTTAGCACAGTTGGTGAATCAAGCCAGCAGTGCTGCTGAAGTTGCCATGTGCCCTAAATCATTAAGCAAAACTGCACTGGAAATATAGTGCTGAAAGTGCATTCTCAGAGCCATTATTAAGATTTGCAGAGTAGTAAGCTAGTAAATCAGCCTGTTCCCCAGCCAGGAAATGTTCTGTCTGCAAGGCTGCTTCTCTAGCTACGAAGTGCCTTGTGTAGATATGAAAATGGGCAGGAGAATATCCAGCTTCTCTCATAATGGCCTCCTACAAAGTCAGGGTTGGGTTTTAGGTACATTAAACATCCTGACTGTCTTCAGCCCTCAGCTGCTGCTGAGGTGTTAATTTAGTGCACCTCACCCTGCTGCCACACTTTATCTTTCCTTGGATTTTACAAGCACTTACAGGAAAAAGTTAAACCTTTAGCATTTTCTCTCTCTGCACTAAGCAGGTTAGGTTAATTAATGCTTAAGTAAAATTAGCTTAATGAAAGCTTAATACCCTCTCACAATAAATGTGCTAATAAAGGACCTTCCTATTTTTCCTGTCAGATTTTCAGAGCAGAGTCTGTGCCTCCTGGCCTGTCACCTGCTGGTCCCCCAACAAGTGAGGTTCACCCAGCCATTTTATATCATTTTATTATTCCCAACCCACTTGTTGCCTGGCTTTTCCCTCCCAAAATTAAATGTGTGTGGGACAAGACTGCAGGTAAAACTTTCCTTCTGCTTTCCAGTGCAAAGCTGTGTTGCAGATTACACATCATTTTGCCCTGAAAACAGCCCTGAGATGCCCATGCAGGAGAG
This sequence comes from Florisuga fusca, assembly GCA_038090715.1. Classification (NCBI taxonomy): domain Eukaryota; kingdom Metazoa; phylum Chordata; class Aves; order Apodiformes; family Trochilidae; genus Florisuga; species Florisuga fusca. Next base: position 17,264,816 of record JAAWXA010000007.1, read on the forward strand.
CTTCAGGAAGCACTGGGGCTCCTGCACTGCTAGGTGAAAAAACAGCCTGGGTGATCAGTGATCATTTCTTTTTATGTGACAGTGGCTCAAAAATGGCAAAATAACCTTTGTCCACGGTCTCTTAGCCCAAAATGCAAAAGCTGACTTTTAGAATGACCAGCAAATGCAGAGGGAAAGGAAATCCCTAATGTCTCTGAGGACTTTGCTTCCCCAGGACAATTACTTCCACTGTTAACTTTGCACCTTGCTGTTAGATGATTTTTTTAGACTTTCCTACCTGCCCTGTTTGCAGGCTGCCTGACAGCTCAGCACTGGCAGCCCAACTTGCTGCTCTATCAATGTGCTCCAGGTCTTCCTTCTCAGCACAGCTGCTCATATTCTATTTTTCTGTTCTGTCTTCATAGACTGAGGGCCAAGAGAAGAGCAGCTCTGGTTTTGAGGTACCCACACCACTTCATAGAATCATAGAATTAGCCGGGTTGGAAGGGACCTCAGAGATCATCAAGTCCAACCCTTGACCCACCGCTGCGGTTCCCAGCCCATGGCACTGAGTGCCACATCCAATCTCTTTTTAAATGTCTCCAGGGATGGAGAATCCACCACTTCACCGGGCAGTCCATTCCATTGCCTGATCACACTCTCCATAAATAAATTCTTTCTAATATCTAACCTAAATCTCCCCTGGCACAACTTAAGACTGTGTCCTCTTGTCTTGTTGAAAGTCGTCTGGGAAGAGACCAACCCCCCCCTGGCTCCAACCTCCTTTCAGGGAGTTGTAGAGTGATGAGGTCTCCCCTGAGCCTCCTCTTCTCCAGGCTGAACAGCCCCAGCTCCCTCAGCCTCTCCTCATAGGATCTGTGCTCCAGTCCCTTCACCAGCCTGGTTGCCCTCCTTTGGACCTGCTCCAGGACCTCAATCTCCTTCCTGAACTGAGGGGCCCAGAACTGGACACAGGACTCGAGGTGTGGCCTCACCAGGGCTGAGTACAGGGGCAGAATCACTTCCTTGGACCTGCTGGCCACGCTGTTCCTGATGCAGGCCAGGATGCCATTGGCCTTCTTGGCACTTGCACAGACAAGGAGTAGGAGAGTAATCAAGAGAAAGGAGAGGAAAAGGTAACTGCTCCTTCTTTCTCCCCAGAGCAGCTAAAGGCTGGAGGACAGATGGGTCTGATCTGGTAATCCAAGCACTGGCAGGGGCTGGGAGAAGCCTGAGGGACAGTATAACATGTGCAAACATGAAATAAAGTGACCTCAGTGCAGGCTGCAGTCCCAACAGGGTGTGCTGACCAGGTGAGTGTTGTGCTCCAGATCACTTGTTGGCTGTGCTGAATTTAGGACAGGACATGTGACACCAAACACAAATGAGCATAAAATTAACAGCTTCCTCCTCTCACAAGAGCTGGAGTAAACAGGGAGACTTAAAGGAGGTCCAGGGCTGGATGGGAGCCCATGGTGGGCAAATCATGACACCTGGTGCTCCTGTCGCTGAGCCCCCACCCTTTACACCAGCAGCACACATGTGCCACACACCAGCACACATTACATGGGGTTTTAATTCCTAAAGTGAAGGCATCATTTAGTTGCCAACACATGCCAGCACTTGTATGACCTGCGTGCTAAACCTGCCTGACGCTGTCAGTCTGGTTTCCTTGGGCTGAGGAGATTGAGGCCATGGTGATAAAGTACCTGAAAGCTGTGATTAAACTGGGTGAGTCTTTGCATAAAGCCCTCCCCGACACCTCAGTGCTCTTTCATCCCTGAAAGTGCTGCTCTGCAGCTCAGTGTGGGGGCTCTGCTCAGAAATCACTTGGGAGCTGTGGCAATAAATGCTTTTTCTTTTTTTTTCTTTTTTTTTTCCTGCTTTTGAGAAGTCGGTTTTGAGGGGGAAATTTCCCACGCCAGGTCTTAGCCTGCAAGGAATATTTCTGGAAAAGGTGAGCTGAATTTTTTTCCTTACTTTTGAGATAAAGCATGGAATAACTCTTTGAGGAAATCCTGTTTCACACAGCAACAGAAACAGTTGCTGAAGACTGAAGTTGAACATCTGGAATGTTCCCAAGCCAAACCACATGGTTAGATATCAGAGGGTGTCTGCTTCTTGTCAACAAAGTCATCCAGCAGCAACTTTGTCAAGTGCTGAATATTATGAATGGACCTTACCACATCAATTAAACCAGCTTAAAGAATCAGAAGGGCTAACACTGAAATGAAAAGGGATTCTTTTTTCATTTCCCTCTCATAGTTTTGAAGTTTTAGAATCCCATTTTATTTTCTTTATTATTTATTTTTTTTTCTGGGGGTGGGTCCTGCTTTTTCAAACTTAAATATTTCAAAGCACTGCAGGTGGGATTTCTGCTTCCCATTTTTTTCTCTAATTCTTGAAATACTCATGTGAACCAGAGAATTTCTGGAATTGAATCTTTAAGGAAAAAAAAGAGGCCATACCCCAGACACTACCAAACATAATCAAAATCACAAGAGGGGCAATGGGCTCAATATAATTAGGAGCATCTCTGCATTACAGCAGTCATCATGGCCAAAAAATGCAGTCAATCCCTATGGGCACACGTGGACCTGGCAAATCCTCTGCTCTCCATCCCAAACTGGGAAATTTTTGAGGAATGAAGACTGTGCTCTGCTCTGCTCACCCTCCCCATTAGCCCATGGCTTTGCCAGTGATTCTGCAGGTAGGAAGGACCACAGATCTCTGGGGCTGCAGATGTGGGGCAAGATAGGGCAGGGCACCTGCTGCAATGGGAATGGCCATGACTCTGCTTCAGTGAAGCATGAAAAAAGAATGTTAGAAGCCTTAAAAACATAATCATGTATAGAATCTTATTAAATTAGATTCATTTCATCTATAATAATAATTCTATTAAGATTATTAATAATCCTACATTAATAGAGCATCAGCCAAAAAGTATATCAAGGGAAAGATTAGAATAAAATAATCAAGAAGTAAAGCACATCTCTCATCATCATTTTTCTTTGATTACTTCAAATAAGCACAGCAAATCTGTTTTTGTAGGTCAGGGGTTTTTTTGAAGCACATCAGCTGTTCAACTTCAGTGCAACTATTTTGTATTGGCTTAAAGTGATTTTGTAATGCAGCATTTGGGACAGTTTCTTACATAGAGGGCCAAAAGAACACACATTTGGCTACTCAGAAGCTGATGCTCAGGCACAAGTTTTCCATCCTGGTCTGCAGAGGCCACTTTAATTCTTTTTCTTTGCATGATCTTTGCTTGCTTCTTCCAGACAGCTTGCAAAAAAAAAAAAAAAAAACCCAAACAAATGAATACCAACGAACCAAACAAAAAATTCTTAAAAGCCACGGTCTTTGGACACAGTGTTTCCTGCATATTCCTGGCACAAGTTCATCCATTTGGCCACGTGTTCATAAAAATACCCATTAACCCATTGCCTCTTCAAAGCCTCCAACTGGAGAGTAGAACCAGCACTAACTCAAATAAAAAGCTACAAATCCCCATGCACAAAACCAGACTTTAAATAAGCCAAAGGGCTTACTGGATCAATGTGTTATGCACAGAAGACAACACAGATAGCAGCATGGGTGCTGGATAAGCTTTGCTCCTGTCCATGAATATTCAGTTAGATTCATCTAAACAGCTGCAGGTTGGCCCTAGCTGGGCTGCTTTGCACTGGAGGATAGCAAGGTGTGTGGATTAAATCAATTTTGGCAGCTCTGAGGTGGGAATTGCAATAAGCAGAGCTGGAGGAGCAGCTTGCAGAGCTCCTCTCCTTTTTTCCTGGGGAGTGAAGAAGCTGCCTGGAGAGTGAGGGCAGGCAGGCAGCAAGAAGCAGCCTGATCAGCAAAAAAAAAAAAGAAAAAAATGCTTCCTAGTTACACGATAGGGTCATGATTTAACATTACTGCCAGGTTTGAAGCAGAAGTCACTGCATATTTTTTGTGTGTCCAACTTCAGACATTTCTTTTTCTAGGTGCTCTTGGGACATGTCCTCGATGTCAATGTGGCAGCAGGGAGAGTTTACTCTCTGGGTGAGGAACCTGGGCAGCACTCATTGCCACATTGATCAGGAATGGCCAGTGGAAAACAGCTCACATATCCTGGATCATGGACACTTGTGACTTAAAGCCATACTTCAGTTTGATCTCAGATTATCAGCAAGCAGAGAAGTCAGGTGAGAGTGTGTGTTCATCAGAATTCTTATTCTGCATCCAGCCAGTTGCATCAACCCACTTATTTTGCAACTAGGTCTTAGTTAAGAAGGTTTTGGTGGCGCTTAGCAGCTAAACAAATATTGAGAGTTGTATCTGGAGGTGGTTTCCCACTTTTCAAAAATCTGATCTCTTAGTTTGCTCTGGAGCCATGAATCAGCAAGGGATGGGAGAACATTGTGTCTGCCTTCTCCATGACAAGGTGAACCCTGGGACTCATAATCCAGCAGCCCATGGAAAAATTTGATGAGTGGACTCAGGAAACCAAAGAAGACTTGGAATAATTCAGTAAAATTAGAACAACACTGGTTTCTCAGTGTAAGAGAAAGATGCTGATAGTTCAGCTTCCTCAGTTGCACCTCACATGGCACATACAATAGAAATTTTCTGCTCACTTTCCCTTTTAACCTGCAAACCTCTGTGAGAAGTTCCCATCTCACAACTGAAATGTTCTTCATCTGCTTTCAAAAGCTGAATTTAAACAATTAAAAACTTCTCTCCACTGGAAAGAATGAAGAGCACAGGGGAGCTCCACAAGTGCTGCCTGATGCCACTTCTGGGGTGTCAAGTCCAGACTCCTGCTCCAAGGACAGTCATCACCAGAGAAATTAAATTTTGGTCAATTGTTTATCATCCAGTTTTACAGGAAAATAAAAATGTTTGCCTGGCAGGAATGAATTCACAGAAGGTGAAAGCATCTTCAGAATTCACAAGGAAAGCAAAACATGAGTGTTAACAAACAAATGATAGGTGTGAACAAAACCCAATTTCTAACAGACAGCTTTTCAGACACTGACCATGTCAGAACGTAGCCCCCAGCCAAAACGTGGCCCCCTGATGCACACCCTCCCCAAACCCCCTTGCTGCTCTACCTCCCACTTTGGGAAGCTGTGAGGCTTCAGGGGCTCCTCACATGTCCCCGGCTGCACAACCACAGCCACTGCCCTGGTCACCCCTCTCCATGTGACCCAGGAGCACAGGATGTGAGCCACAGGCTGGAAGGGGAAACAGAGCTTGGGTTATCTGAAACATGGGGAATGTGGGTGGTTGCACTGAAAAAAGACACTTTAGATCTGACACAGAATTGTCTTGGGCAACATCACATCACTTATGGTAGTCAGGCATCCCCAGAAGGTGCTCCAAAGCTGGAGATGAAGCACTGCCTCTAAGCATGCCTTGCTGGCACTTAATTCTGAGGCCAAATGAGTTTAAATCTCACCCTAAGGGCACAGGAAGAGCCCAGACATGGTTCTTAGATCCATAGCTGCTCTGTAGAGTTTTGGGAATGCCATGAGCAAACTGATGTTTTAATTACTCAGCATACTCTGTGCATGAGCAGAAGCTGGATGCCTCAGAGTAGGAAACAGCTTATGAAGAGTCAAATCAACTTTGGAAAACTACAGTGTAGTTAATTAAACTTGCTTCCCCCCTACTTCTCTTGTCTGAAGCCAGATTATGATCTGCAGCACTAGAAGCCAAAGCCAGGATTCAAAATCCTTCCTTTGGCACCTATTCAAGTGTCTTCATATCAAAGCACTGAGCATGCAACCACTATCAGCAAGGTCAGGAGTCAGACTAAATTTGGCATTTCTGAACTGCTAGTCTGGAAAATAGCACATAAGCTCAGTCCAAAGCATCTTCTCTGTATTTATTGTCTTCCACTCATCTCCAGGAAGAATTTGTTTTCAACTCATGTAAAATGTCAATCCCTAAAAAAAAAAAAAAAAAAAAAAAAAAAAAAAAGTGTCTGGGTGTCTGGTAAAACCAGTGAGGTTTTACCCAAGTGCAGATAGCTGGGCAAGCAACTGGGTCTTATTTTGCATTCTCCTTTTTTAAACTTGAATTCTGCTTTAAAAAAAGAAATACTTGAGGGACAGTGAACATGGTGCAAAGACCTAAACTGCAGAAACACATTAAATTAGTTGGAAATAATTTTTTTTAGATGTCCCATGCAGACAGATATAACAGCACTACAATTTAGAGGGCACTCACATACCACCCAGTGTGTGAACTTGACCATCTACAGCAAACAGAGCAGTAAGAAATTTATCCCTCCAAGCTGGGACTAAACTAAAACACACTCTTAGTGAAATAACTTCATTTGTTTCCAGAGTTGGTTTTAATTCAATTTGATCACCTTTTCAACAGGGGCAGTGCCACTTCAGTTAAATGCACAGCAACACAGGCACATCAAATAACTCCTGCATTTATATTTTATATTTTTACTATATTAATAACTCCCTGGTGTCCTGCTTACCAGGATTTGGAAGTTTATTTCTCAGCATCACCTGCATTATGTTTGGTCCTGTGAAGCACTGAACATAGGATGTAGAGAAGAAAAAGCAACAGGGGAAAAAAAAATTAAAAAATGTCTGATGCTACAGTAATATACTGCAAGAAAAAACAAACAAAACCCAGAAAAAAACCTCCAGGCAGATCTATTCTGTAAAGTAGCTGCTGATTGGACTGTTCATAAGGGTCAGTATTATCAGTAGTTTCACCCAAAATAAAGCCAAGCCCAAACAAACCTATAGATGCAATAGGTGCAATGCTTTCCAGTGCACACCAAGGCATTGCTGAGGGTGGGTGACTGCCAGGGCAACAGCTCAAGAGAGCTGCAAAATCTTCCTTGCCCACCTCTGATTCTCCAACACAACCTGACTGTTGTAGTGCCCCAGGATCCAGCACAAGACAATGCTTCAGGAACAGTACCTATACATTACACACATTAATAGATTTTCTTTTTAAAAAGGATAGGAACCTACTGCTGATAACTACTCCAACATGAACACAAAGTACAAATTCATCCTGTGTTGGATGGAGGATGTATTAAAGTAGAGCTGTACAAAACAGAGCATCACATGACCTTCCAGAAGGGTGAGTTTGTCCTGCCCAGCTTGGGCACTGCCTTCCCCTTGGCATTAAAACATATGTGGTCACAAATCTCTGCTGGGTTCTTCCACCACCATCCCCCTGTTGGCTTTTTATCTCTGGCAGAGAACAGTATCTGAACAGCTCTTCATCTTCCTGGAAATAATGTGCTTTATTATCTGTTTCTTCAGACTGAATGAAGTTGGGTCTGCAGATCTTGTCCTCTATTATCAAAAGTCCTGGTGGATTCACCTCCTTTGTTACAGATCCTCACAAACTCCTTCCTGCAAAGCAAAGGGAACTGCAGAAGCCAGAGCATATTTTAGCCATGTTACCCTCATGATTATTCTCATCACACAGTACTGGTGCAGGAGAAGATACCCAGCAGCACCACACATATCCAGCTTCCTCCAGCTTCCCAGAGCTCCCTTGGATGCTGCTGCACACAGGACCCACCAGCACTTTAGGCAAGTGCCTGAGACCTGAATCACTCAATGTCTTCATCAAAAATGAGTTTCTTAATGAGCAGATACCCATTACCTGGGTAGAACTCCTTTTGCTCTGTGGTGGGAACACCATTGTCCAGGGTACAGCTGAGACACAGAGGAGGAACACACAAGTAGGGCTGGGGAGAAGAGCAGCAGCTTCAGTGGGACCTGGCAGGACAGTGCCATGCCAGGAATCAGCAGCTCCAGCCAGCATCTGAGGGAGAATCAGTGAGAAGCCTCCCCACAGCAGAAAAAAAAATAGGGAAAATTAAATAGGAACTGAAATTCAATGTTTAATTGTTTATTTTTGTAGGAAATGATACAATTTACTGAAACATCCTCGGCTCAGCAGCACTATGAGCTGCTGCTGGAGCAGGAGTAGTTGTCTGGGATTTAAATTAGGGAAAATACACTGAGGCACAACAGAGTATGGAACCATTGCTGCAGAGAAAGGAGACTCCTCCCAACACCTGACAGGGAAAGCAGACATGAAGGAGTCTTCCCATTTGTTTTAAGGAGTTTACAAACACGACCCTGTTCTGCCAGGCAGGGAGAGCAGAGTCTCACACACAGGACAATTTACCTCCCCTAGCCACTGAGGCCTCAGGTGGTGTTGAAGCTTCACCCAAAAAAAGGTTAAACCTCACCTGGAGAAGTCACATGAGGTCACACCCAGGTGCAGCCCATGCATGCAAACACATCCCAGAGTGGGAAGTTGGGTGCAGGCAGAGGGGGTGAGGGAACTGCCACAGGACTGTGTCCAGCTGAGAAGTTGGCTCTGGATTTTCCATGGTGACTCTGACAGCAGAGACATCACCAAGAGCCCAGTTTGGTGCCCAGCACAGCATGCAGGGTGGAGCTCAGCCACAGCCCCTGGATCTTCCCCTCCCCTGTGCATGCCCTGGAGCTTCTCAAGAAGCAGAATCTCAGCTGGCTGGGATGGGTTGGAACAGCAACAAGAAAGCACTTACCAGAGAGATCCCCCAGACAGAAGGTCACATTCACATCAACATCCCTTGGACTCCATCCCTTGCTCAAAGCAGCCTGTAAGGAAGTGGTTGTCCATCCTTAATGTCCCAGGGACATGGTGCTGCACCCATGAGCATGTTGAGAAGGAGCCAAGAAGCCCTGCTGGCTCTGGCTCTGGCTCTGCCCAGGGTCAGTTCAGGGGGCAGGGATCAGAATCCTTGGCATTGCCAAGGGAAACTTGCCTAAGCTTAGCCCTTCCCAGGCTCTGGAGCATTCTCAGTATGTTGTTGTAGGAAGGACTGAGGGCAGGATTGTCTCATCCAGTGGGAAAATTGCTGAGTTTAGATGATCTGTGAGGTCTTTGATGGATTTGTTCAATTGAAAGAGGAAATTTAATACGAAATCCATATGCAGAGATGCAGATATTTTTTTTAAAAACTAAGTCAAAGTTTTTCTCTTCCTTCTCTCTACCACTTGTAATAAGAGAAATTCAGTCTGGAAACTGGGAACTGATAGAACACCTGTAGCTCTTGTCTATGGTCACAGCTCCCTCTGCAGTCAACCCAGCTACACCAGTAACACCAGACAGAGAAATCTCCCCGAGTCTTGTGTCATGAACCAGCCGAGATACTCCAAGTCCAGACAAGATACTCCAACTCCTCACAAAAATACCAAGGAGAGCATCTGTGAGGCTGTGAGCCAAAGCTCAGCAGAGTCAACAGAAGGGCCTCCAACTCACTGGAAATCATTCTCTCAGGCCCATGCAAAGAAGGTCCAAGCCTGGAGAGGAACCATGGTACATCTCCCCAAGAGCAGGATCAGTGCCAGGGTTATAGAGAGGATATGGGAGGAGATGCAGTAATGAGGAGACTCAAAATCACCCACTGAGCAGAGCTTCTCCCTCTTGTCAGACCTCTTGGTGTTCTGGTCAAATCAGAGACTACTGAGAGGACCCATCTGTCTCCAGGTGAGAACCACAGCCCAGACAGCTCACCCCACCACCAAGGGTTAAGGAACAACACAGTAAGTGTGCTGAAACCTTCCTTTCTTTAAAAAGCAGAGAAAGAAACAAGAACCCCCAGAGATGGAGCAGGGAGAGGAAGCACAAACCCCTCCTCTGTGTTATGTTGTCATGCATGAACTGACTGCAGCAGCTTTGATTTGCAGCTGCTTGCCTAGGCAGCCCCTCAAGGGAGAAGATTTTGAGTCCTGTGGGTTAAGGACAAGGAATGCACCTGATCTCCTGTCTCACCTGAGTGACCTCCAGAGCTGCAGGGCAACAGAGCAGAAGGAGCCACAAGAGCCCATCAGTGCAGCTTTTGGGGCTGTTTTGGCACCTTCACTGAGTGTGAGGAGTGGAAAAGAGCTGAGATTCCCTGTTTTGCACTGGGGTATTCAATGATGCACCCACCACCAGAATTTCTGAGTGGCAGAAAGAATACAGCACAGCCCTCAAATACAGGTTTGCTCTGATTTAATCTGTATTTTAAGAAAACAGATTCTGAAAGCAGAAGAATCTTCCAGAGAGCAAGGAAAAACATTGGGGAAACCAAGAGATCATTTCAGTGCACACAGCTCCACCCTGCCACTGGGTCATCCTGAGGAACATCTCCCTGACCTGGCAGCCCCAAAAGACACCTTTTCCCAGATCTGCTGGATTTAAAGCAGAATACCCTTATTTCATGCAGCCTTGGGAGAGTTGTGCAAGGCCAATGGGAGGCTGGTTTGCTGGCTCAGTAGTTCCCAACCCCATCAGCCACATATTCCATTCATGCCAGCACTGCTTGGTGAGGTAGTGTTGTGTTTGAAGAACTCCACCACCCATCATACTTCAGCCCCTCAATCCTATTTTTATTTTTCATGTGAGTGGTGGCTGCTTCCCCTTTATCCAGTACCTTACACCACTGTTTCAGCTGGTACCAATATCCCTGTCTTCATCAGCTGCACAAATCACTTCCCATGTGAGCTCACACCCAGGGCTTGCACAGAACTCTGATTAATTTAATTTCTTTCGTGTAGAAAAGGAAGTTGGAAACATTAAAAAACATAACCTTGCATAAATTCTTGCATAAAATCTTGTTAGTATAGCATCACTCCAAAGGCATGTCATGGGAGAAACTTTTGAAACAGAAGAATGAAAACATCAAGAAAATCAAGGTGCTATTTTCAAGATTTTAGTTTTTCAATTGCCTAAGATAACCACAGCAAGTCTGTTTTTCTAGGCTGGGTTTTTGTTGCCTTACACCAGCTGATGTGCAATTATTTTGTAATTAGCATAAAAGTGCTGCATGGCAACATCTTTGGCTAAGTTACCACCACAGAGGTCAGCAAAGCACACATAATTCTGCCCAGCAAGGCAAGGTCCACGCTCTTGGATCAGAGAAACTCATTCCTGGGCACACGTTTCCCATCCTGTTCTTCAGAGATGGTTCCTACAGGTTAATTCTTTCCCCTTGCACAAGCCGTGCTCGGAAGTTCCAAATGTCCTTCAAAACAAAAATGAAACAAAGGAAAAGCCACAAGGGTCAGCAAAAATGGTGGCCAGGATTCCAGCTCAGAGATAGGAACAGATACAACATTCTCAGCTTAGCTTACTTACCCATAAACAACATACCAAAGCACTGGATATCCCTTCAAATCCTAAATATCAAGAACCAAATTACAGCCCAAACTACGGAAAAGGTACAGCCTGCACCCCCAGGAGAAAGGGTGTTTGCAGGTGTGACACAGATGGCAAGATGCCCCTGGTTCAATTCTGGGAGGCAGCAGAAGAGGAAACACAAGCAGCACAGAGAACGTGAGCCTTGCAGAAGTCCCTCTTACCTGCTCTGCACACAATCCCTCTCTCCTGTGCCTCTGGGTGATCAAAACAGCTCAGCAAGTGACTGCACTTTGCATACTGCTGCCCAGGAGCAAGTGATATCCCTTGTGCTGCAGGAAATTATGGATACAAATCCAAGCCCTTAGCCAGAGGGGAAATAGAAGAGCTGGGCACTCCTCTGGGAGAAAGCTCCAACTTGGGTAAAAACTGCTAAAAGCCATGTGAAAACACAGAGACTGCTCTGAGGGGAGACTCATCTGGGGGCACACTCAAAAGAAGGGCAAGGGAGGTGGTGAAGGGTCTGGAGCACAGGGATGAGGAATGGCTGAGGGAACTGGGGGTGTTTAGTCTGGAGAAGGTTGAGGGGAGACCTTAGCACTCCCCACAGCTACCTGAAATGTAGTGATACCTGTAAAATATGTAAATTCTAAAAGAAAAACACTGCCTATTACATCTAGAATTCACTGCCTTCAAACCAGCTGTGCACAGGTTTGAGAACTGCTGCTGATTAAGATATTCAGAATATTTCCACCCTATGAACAAGGTTTTAGGATTCTGTCACTGGCTGAAACCCTGAAGAATTTAGATTTGCTTTCTATTTTACCCAATGTTTTCAGTTATTCAATGAGAGGCCATTATCCCTTTTTTTGGTGGGTTTTTTTTTTGAGGCAGATATATATCCCTGCTGACATACCTGCTGTAGCCTCAAGCCTAAACAATTGGTGTGGGATTTTATTTAACAACAACAACAACTATTGCAGACAGATATGGATACTTGCTTTAAAAGCAAAATACACCTGCTACTTGGAAGGGAAGCTGTAAGAACTGGGGACATACAAACTGCATTCATTGAATTGAGGCTATTGCACTTTCTTACACTTGGAAATTCAGGGCAAAAGATGACCATATCTCCCTGTTTACATCCTGCAGTTCAAATATAACTGTAAAGAGCTCTGGTTCAGACACAGTCCCCACAACAAACCATGAACCAGGAGATGCAGTGAAGGCAAAACAAGGTCACTTCTCCATCACAGCAAGAAGCAGCCTTCTGAGTAAAAGGGCCCCAAAAAAAGCCTCCACTCACCCTCTGAACATCACATCTTTTGATTTTGTCAAGCACCTCTGCTTGGCACAGCTTCATCTGCCATAGGGAACTGACCTGGATGGTAACAAAGAGCATACAGCCAAGACTTACCCTGAGTGCCACAGAAGTCACGTTGTATTTCTCACGAGCCATTTCTATCAGTTCTTTCTCCAGGTGCTCCTGGGTCGTGTTCTTGACATCAATGTAGTAGCACTCTGAGCTGGCAAAGTGGCAGCTTATACTCTGCATGAAGGAAATGGGGCATCACCCACTGCCACATGGATTACAAATGACCAATGGAAAAAAAATGCCCTGCATCCCAAATTGTGGACATCCCACCCTTCCCTTACAGATCATGCCAACAAATTCCTTCCTCCATTCTGAGCACTTCTGCTCTCCTGAGAGAAATACTCTTGTTTCCTGATGTGCTCTTTTTCTCTCCCAAACACTCCCCCAGAATGAATTGCACCCTCCCTGGAAGTGTTCAAGGGCAGGATGGATGGGCCCTGGAGTAATTGGTCTAGAGGGAGGTGTCCCTGCCCATGCAGGGGGGTTGGAACTGGGTGATCTTTAAGGTCCCTTCCAACCATTCTGTGCCTATGAACTGTACTACTTGATCTCAGAGCACCAGCAACTAGAGTGGGCCTGGGGAAAGTCAGGGTTGGAGCAGATCTGTGTCTCCAGCACGGGTTCTTATTTTCTGCTCTCAGACAAAGCAACATGCTTATTTTGTAAGCTCTTGCTTAAGCAAAAGTCCAGAGGAAATAAACAGAAATACCCCATTGGAAAGAGCTCTTTCATTCCATGAGCTGTGCCACCCACAAGAGAGATCACGCCAGAGCTTAGATGGTGCCAGACCACAACCTGCCTCAGGGACCTCCAGGATACTCATTGATTTATCCCAAAGGCAGATGAGTGCTGGGATTTGGCATAGTGTGAGGAAGCTCTTATGTTTCTCTGAAGTACTAAACAGGACTACTGCTCCACTAGGAAAGGGCCAGCAATGAGACTCTCAGCACTTGTTGCACTCTCTGCTTCCAGGATTGCAGGAGGAAGGAATTTCACACCAGTAAACTGCTACTGGGGCTGGAAGAATGGGCTGGATACTGGTCAGTACAGGCAAAACAAAATAAAAATAGAGCAGGCTGTGTTGTGGTGCATGAGGGGAAGCTGCCTGTGGCTATACTAGAGGCTACAGTCCCCTTACATGCCTGGATGAATCCACTTCTGAGAAAGGATCAGGCCTCCAAAGGAGGACACTCTTCCCTGTTTGAGCTAAATAATCATGATGCAAAATAGATGATGCATAAGCAAAACTCCAATAGAAAAATGGTTTGTGTTATCATAAATATTTATCAGATGATGGAGGCTCCTGCTGTTCAGAGATGGGAAACCAAAAGTCAAGGGGGAGAAAGTTAGAGAACCTCCTGAAGTTTTGAAGAGCTGAAAGGGAACTATTGGGAAAGCAAGAATAGCCAGCTGAGCTTCAAACAGATTCAACATCTAATTTCTGCTCCTGCTCTGACTGCCTCAAGCAGCCCCAGAGCATGCTCTTCTCCCCAAACCCAGAGATATTTAGAATTAAAAAAAAAATTAAAAAGAGAGTGTAAAAGTGTATTAGGAAGCTAAAAACTCATTAAAAATTTCATCCACATATTCTTGAACTTGGAGAGGGGGTGATAGTTTAAAAAAAAAAATATCAAAAGCTGTATCAAGAGATAGTTTCCTACCTTTCTGAAACCTGATGTCTTGTTTATTCCAGAGCCATGAATGAGCAGAGGATGGAAGAACACTGTGTCTCCCTTCTCCATGACAAGGTGAACCCTGGGAGTTTTCTCATCCTCATCAAGCAGCCCATGGAAAAGTTTGTTGGTTTTACCCTAGAAAAAAAGGCTGAGTTGAAATAACTCAGTTACAATTAGAGCAAGTGCTGATTCTCAGTGTGAGGAACAGCTCCTGATCTTTCCTCCAGGCAGTGTACTCAGTATGCCCAGCTAAGAGCTCACCCATTTGCCTACAAGCCTTCCTACTTCAAGCCTCAGGTACAGCAAAAGAATGTATTTTCTCTTTTCTGAAGATTATGTCATACAATTGAGAACATTTCCTGGCTGGTGAGAATAGACAAGAGCACTGGGGGATACAAGTGTGACCTGATGCCACTGCTGGAGCCTTCTGCTCCCCAAGCACTAAGAGCACCAGGTCAGGAAATATCATCTCTTAAAGGAAGATACTGCTTGATTTTTAATTGCATCCAGTGGTTTTCTGTCCAAATTTCTCCTCTTTGGGACAGTACACACGTTCACCAGGCAGGAACAAATTCACAGGAGGAGACAGAGTCCTCAGAGTTGGCCAGGGCAGTGGAAAATCGTTGCATGTGGTGATGCTGTCATGCCACTATGTGCTGGAGAATTTCTAGGTGAAGTTGGGAGCAGACACACATCCACCCAGGTTACATGAGGTGATGCCAGGCAAGGAACACTCTCCCAGAGCAACAAATCAGTGTTTGCATAAACACAAAAACCATCACTGAAAGCCTCAGCTTTGACCTGCGCATCATCCCGCCAAGGTGAGTTCATCCCAACCAATATCATAAAATCCTTTCCCAAGCCCCCCTGCTGCTCTACCTCCCACTTTGGATAGCCATGAGGCTTCAGGGGGGTCTTGTGTGTCCCTGGCTGGACAATCAGGCAGCCATTGTCCTGGTCAGCCCTCTCCATGGCAGTCCAGGAGCAGACGATGCGAGACGCGGGCCGGAAGGGGAAATAGTGCAAGTCCTGATGCATGGGGTGGAGAAAAGTCTGGTTATCTGCAACACAGGTTCAAAGGCTTCAACCTCATTTAACATGGCACAGTATTTACCTCCTATCAAACCTCTGCACTTGGTGTAACAAGTCCTAAGAAACTGCTGCTTGCCACTCAGTGTCCTCCAGCCCATTACTGACTTGGAAGCCACACAGGTCAGCTCAGACCCCAGCCCAAGATGGACCAAAAGTGATGGAGCCTTAGTGGTGGCTCTTGGGTCAGCAGTGGCAGGGGAACACAGTGACTGCCAGGAGGCTGTGTGACCCCTTTTGGTGCTCTACACCACCAACTATTCCCTGACAAGTTCCCACCATTCACTTGGGCTCCTCTCTCTACTTCAGTGAACTTCAACCAGCACGGTGTTGCACAAACCCCTCCCAGACAAAGACTGTCAAACAGCTGTGCTGTCACTTGATCTGTCACTGTGTTGCAAACAGAATCAATCCCCTCTATATTGCACCCAACACATCTTTAAATATTTGGCCTTCTTTTTAAAAAAAAAAATTAAAATCTCAGTTTATGGACTGCATCCTCACCAGACTGTCTACCCAGCACCCTAACAGCAGGCTTTTTTCCATGAAGTCTGAACAAAAATAAATATTTCTGAAGTTTTGTTTGTTACTTCTTTTCCCACTACAGAAATGGAAACATCTTCCACACCAAAACCACCCTTTATAGTTTATTTATGTATTTATGTCTTTTATTTTGCCATTGTGTTTGCTCCTCATATAGACACAATTAGAATGCTTCCACTTGCCTCAGTTGCCATATTCTTTAGATTTTGGGAAGCCTTGAAAACTTTCCTGAGGTCTGCACCTCTCCTAAAGTATTTCTCACAGATAATGAATGGGGACCTTGCAGATACCCATTGCAATGCAGCTTCCCATTCTTGTCTATTATTGGTTTGTTTTTACTTTATAATATACATGGTGTCTGAATTTCCAAACCAAAATGACACAGCTTTCTGTGGAGTATTTAAGAAGGCAAGTGGAGATGACCTGAACAAACTCATTCTTTTAATATCCCAGGGTACTGTACACCTAAGAAACACAGCTCAGGTCTCAACTTCACTAAACCAGAACAGCTTGTGCAGAGTCAAATCTCCCCGCCCATCACCCTTGTATAAAATTATTATCTCAATTTATTGCAGCAGGAGCCAAAGCCAGGCTTCAAAACCCTTCCTTTGGCACCTGTTCAAGTATCTTCACATCCAAGTGCTGAGTGTGCAACAGCTGTCAGTGAGGTCAGGAGTGTATAAACTCCAAGCAAGGGATGAGCTCTGTGTTTGTTGCTTTTTACCAAAGCCCACAGAAGCACTTATTTGCAATAGCTTTGGAAAATCAAGCTTAAAAAGCACATCATGGCTTAAACCCTGGGCCTTCATGCAGGTGGCTGAAGGGGACACCTGAGTGGGACACCTGAGACAACCACCACCTTTAGCAAACAAAGGTCCACTGAACATTGAAAGATAAGTAACATTATATCATTAAGCCAAGGTTAAAAGAAACCAAACTATTCCCAAAGTGGCTTCATAGATTTTCAAAGTTATTTGGGTTTCATTTGTCTTACTTTTTTTTCTCCAAAACAGCTTTTCTAGAACACTATAAAGTCAGTTTTGGCCAGATAGACAGCATATATACAACAGTTTGTCTGTTCTCCTCTTATCCAAATTTTCCTTACCAGAATCTGGAAGTTTATTTATCAGCATGGTGTGCATTGCCATGATGTTTGGCCCTGTGAAGCACTCAACATATTTGAGGATCTACAGGGAGGAAAATATTAGGGGAAAAGTATTAGAAACATGAATGACAATAGGAAAGATTGCTGAGGAAGCACTGGGACCTGGATATTTGGCTAAGGACTAGAATTGAGGAGGAGGAGGTCAGGATGGAGGAGTGTGGGACAGGAGACAGGATCTGGCATGGCACACAAGTGGGAATGGTGGTAGGAGGCCAGGGAGGAAGATGGTTGGATTTGATGATCTTGGTGATCTTTTCCAACCAGGTGGGGCTGAAAAGATGGACAGGGTGATACTTCCACAGTGCTATGGCTGTCTGCCACAACATGAACATTGTCTCCAAAGCTGGACCTGCCCAGATGCTTTGTCTGGATAAAAGAGATCCAGAAAATGTTGCTGAACTGTCCTACCATCCTGGCACAGCTTGGGCTAGTGGCATTCCTGACTGGCTCCACACCACAGCAGCAGAGGAGCACTGCTGTAAGACTTCTTCTCTGACCACCATTCCTTCTATGAACATAGAGAACACTCTTAAATGTGGTTTAATATTTCTTCCTTGCATATGTACTTATGGGAGCAACATACAGGGGCTCTAAGGGATAAAGGATATAGCTTAAGAGGAACCAAAAAAGCTCTTTTTAATAGGCATGAAAGCACAAATGCATCCACATAGGCTCTTCCACACCACACCCCTTATTGTTGTTTTTATTTTACCTCTGGCAGAGTACAGTATCTGAATAACTCTTCATCTTCCTGGAAGTCCTGCACTTTATTCACTGCTTTTTCAGACTGACCATACTGGGATCTCAGGGACTCATCCTTCATAATCATGGCTCCTGGTGGCTTCACTTCTTTTTTACAGATCCTTGTGAACTCTTTCCTGTGACGCAGAGGGAACATCCATGTTGGGAAGCCTCGCCTCATCCAGCCTCTCCGAGCCCTCTCAGGATGCTGCTGCACACAGGACTCCCCAGCACCTTAGGCAAGGGCCCTAAAGTACCTGAATCTCTCGATGTCTTCATCAGAAACAAGTTTCTTGATGAGCAGATACCCATTGTCCTCGTAGAACTGCCTTTGCTCTGTGCTGAGGAGATTATTGTCCAGGGTATAGCTGAGACACAGAAGAGAAAGGTGTTGGTAGGGCCAGGCAGAACAACAGGAACAGCTTCAGCTGATGGCATCTGGGGGATTGGCTCAGAAGAGCCATGAGAAACCCTCCCCACTTGCATGTGCCCCTCAGCTCTGCAGGAGTGCAGTGTTCCCCAGCAGAGCCAGCACGGTGTGTCCATGGCTGTGCAACATCTCTGCCCACAGCCACCCACCACTATGGCAGAATTCAAAGCATCCCCTCCCCAAACCCTCCCAAAGCGAGCAGGATCAGTCCCCAGCAGCCTTTTACTCTCAGCAGAGACACTGAAGCCCACAGACAGTGTCTCTGCAGTCAGCTTATCCACTCAGACATTTTCAAGATGCGTGGGGTTAAGCTCTTTAAATTAAGCTACAGTTAAGCAAAGAATACTCCTGAAAACAAGAGGCTCCACCATGTCTAGGGACCAACACGTGCTAGGGTGGAAAAAAGACTTGAGTTCTGCAGGTTTTTTTTTTTAATCTCTCCCAAGGAAACTCCGGCTTACCAAAACCTCTCTGGCTGAGGCACAGCACTAACGTGGGCTGAAGTAGGAGCACTTACCTGGGGTGGAAGTTAAGGAATATATACTCAAGCACAATAGAGTAGAAGAGCTATACACATGTTCTGGTTTCACAGAATCACTGAAGGGTTTGGGTGGGAAGGGACCTTAAATATCATCTGGTTCCAACCCTTGCCCTGACCAGGGACACCTCCCACTAGCCCAGGTTGCTCAAAGTCCCATCCAACCTGGGCAACCTGGGCAACCTCTGCCAGTGTCTCACCGCTCTCATAGTGAAGAATTTCTTCCTAATGTCTAACCTAAATCTATCCTGACCCAGTTTAAAGCCTTTTCCCCTTGTCCTGATGCTACACACCCTTGTAAAAAGTCCCTTCTCAGCTTTCCTGCAGGTCCTTCATGTACTGGAAGGTGTCTGTAAGGTCTCCCCAGAGTCTTCTCTTATCCAGGCTGAACAACCCAACTCTCTCAGCCTCCCCTCATAGAAGAGGTTCTCCAGGTCTCTCATCATCTTTGTGGCTTTCTCTGGACTCCAACATCTCCAATTGATTTCAACAGGTTTCAATAAATACATTGTGTTCTCCTATGCAGACACAGGCATTCTGACCAAGACAGCAATTAAAACCCAGTTGCTAATAAAGCCTCAAAAGAGTTTTGTGCATGGTATTGAAGTGTCAGCCAGGGGCAAGGACAAAAAAGATTATTTCCATGCAGATCTCTGGGTCTGCACATGCATGTTTGGAGATCCTTGTGCTTTGGGGTTTCATGTACACCAAAGATTTTCCTTCTCCATTCACCACTACTTTTTAAAGGTGTCATAAAACCATGCATGCTTCTGGAATAGCACACAGATTTCTTCACACCAGTTGTGTCTATGCTCCCTACACCAGGAAGCTTAAACATCAGGGGGTCAAGAATCACATACAGTGGGAGAAGAAACACATCATGTGCAAAAATGTTTAGCAAAAATGATGAGAGGGAAGGAAGAGAAGAGACCTAAGGGGGCATAAGGAGAGCAGGTAGAAACCCCCACAGCAGGTCCCAGAGCAAAGGATTCCTCAGCTGTGGGCACTACTGCTCAACACCACGTATTTTAGATCCTATTTCAGAGAAAACAGGACTCCTGGGCATTCAGGCTCCTAAATCATAGAATCATAGAATTGTCTGGGTTGGAAGGGACCTCAGAGATCATCAAGTCCAACCCTTGATCCACTACCACTGCAGTTACCAGCACATGGCACTGAGTGCCACATCCAGTCTCTTTTTAAATATCTCCAGGGATGGAGAATCCACTACTTCCCTGGGCAGCCCATTCCAATGCCTGATCACCCTCTTGGTGAAGAAATTCTTTCTAATATCCAACCTAAACTTCCCCTGGCACAACTTGAGACCCTGCCCTCTTGTCTTGCTGAGAGGTGCCTGGGAAAAGAGACCAACCCCCACCTGGCTACAACCTCCTTTCAGGGAGTTGTAGAGAGTGATGAGGTCTCCCCTGAGCCTCCTCTTCTCCAGGCTGAACAGCCCCAGCTCCCTCAGCCTCTCCTCATAGGATCTGTGCTCGAGTCCTTCACCAGCCTGGTTGCTCTCCTTTGGACCTGCTCCAGCACCTCAATCTCCTTCCTGAACTGAGGGGCCCAGAACTGGACACAGTACTCGAGGTGTGGCCTCACCAGCGCTGAGTACAGGGGCAGAATCACTTCCTTGGACCTGCTGGCCACGCTGTTCCTGATCCAGGCCAGGATGCCATTGGCCTTCTTGGCCACCTGGGCACACTGCTGGCTCATGTTCAGCTTCCTGTCAATCCAAACCCCCAGGTCCCTCTATGTCTGGCTGCTCTCCAGCCACTCTGTGCCCAGCCTGGAGCTCCCCATGGGGTTGTTGTGGCCAAAGTGCAGGACCCAGCACTTGGCCGTGTTGAACCTCATCCCGTTGGAATCAGCCCAACAAATGTCCACAGACAGCTGATGGACACCGAGGCACTGGTTGGACCCCTGCTCTGGCACCCTCCTGAGAGCACCTGCACCTCCCAGAATGGGGGGACAGCAGACAAGTCCACCAAGTGCTGGACTCTGTTTGTCCTCCCAGGCTTTGCAGCTCCCCTTCCTTTCACTGGTTCTGTTCTTGCCACCTTGCAATGCTCAAAGGACAAGCGTGGGTTGCTTGCAAAACTGAAAACAAGAGGTACACCAGCTGGGAATGAGGCATCTGGCAGCTCATTTTGGGGAAGTCATGGAGTATTTAAACATTTCTCTCCCTCTCACACACATCTGTTTGAGAATAATGTATTCAAAGCAATGCTGGCTACCTGAGCAGGCATTACAATACTTTTGGAGAGACCAATGCAGAGGCACAGTGAGGCTCAAGATCCCCAGAAGCTTTCCCAAAGCACCTCCCTGCAGAATCTCCAAGAATGGTGCAAACTCCTGATATAAACCACCTCACAGACACCTGATGCTCTGGAGCTCCTGGCCTGCCAGCAGCATCAGGGTTTGACCTGCAGAAGCCAAACACCAAAATCACTCAAGAGGTTCAGTTGCTTCCTGAATCCCCCATTTGCCTGCATTTTGAGGAAGCCTTCATTTCTTTCACTTCTACAGTTGGTGTGCTGGTTTTTTTAATTTTTTTCCAGTATCCCAACCAGGCACCATCCAAGCTGAAGTCACAGCTGTAGGGACAGGGGTCTTCTTCTCAGCTGCCCTCCTGTAAGGAGGTAAGTGCTGCTGTTACTGATGCAGCAATCCCCTCTGCTCCCATGCCAAACTTCCAAGAAAAATCAGCCACGTTTTACCCTCAGCTGCTTCCTCTCCTACCTGAGGCCACACATGAAGACTCTAATAAACCAGAACAACCAATATGGGCCTGTAATAAACCAGATCCCTAAAAGCACCTGGAGGAGGAAACTAGGTTGGACAAGATGATATTAAGCTCTCTCTTATGCAAGGTTAAATAAAGAGAGAGGATGATCAGGATGCTCTTTTTCTCCAGGCCAGGAAGGTTGGAGGCTGGGGCAAGCCAGCCCAAGGCAGCTAAGCCCTGCTGCAGGGCTCACTGAGCCAAGAGAGGGAGGTCTGCACATCTGCTGCCCAGCAAGGCAGCACAGAGACCCTAAGGGCTTTGGGCACTTTTCATATTTTATGTCTCTAGGAAGACACTTCTCTGTTCACAAAAGAAGAGGGATTTTCTGGAAGGAAAATTGACAGTCCTGCCCAATTCACCAACCCTGAGATCACAACAAAAGCAGTGTGCTGAGGCAACATCTATCAAATAAATCAGTTCTTCCTGGATTCTGTGATTCATTTTATCCACACACCTTTCTTGTTCCAGCCCAGCTGAGTCAGATTTTTGCCCAAAGCTCTTTGATCAGGACCACTGTAGCTGAATTTAAAAACCAAACAGCTTGTGCAGCACCTCTCCTTACTTATTCACACATTCTTTACATCCAGGATGTTTTTCCTAGCATTTAGTGCTGTGTTCCTATTTACACCTTTGTCTTACAGCAGTCTGAGTCAAGTACCATCTATAAGCTTCATATTTTTAATATATTTGAAGACTCCTACATGCTGTTTGATCACACCCTCTTTGCCAATTTATTAACATTCAGAGGTAACTTGTCAGCACTCAGCTCTCAGATTCAGCAGCATTTTTAAATCTCTTTTTTTTGGGGGGAAGCAAGATTTATGGCAGCTGCAGCTTTAAAAATACAATCAGTACGAAGCCTTCATTTAACTTTCAGAAAGACAAGACAGACCAACAAGGAAACTTATTTCTGCCCTGTTTTTCTTTCTCTGATCTATTGCAAAGCTGGCAGCCTCCAACATTTCCCACTCACAGACCCAACCTTGATGTGTTTTTCCTGCTGCTGGCTTACCAATCAAATCTGTGCCTCTGAACCAATCCTGAGAGTCACTGTGCTGTTCCTAAGCCTTGAAGAGTTTATTTCCCTCAAACCCACGAATCTCTAGGAATAAAATTCACTGCAGGGAACCCCCCACCCTGTTCAGAGCCAGGAGGGATGTGCCAGAGGGGTGCCAAGAGGCAGCTGGCCTCACATCCCCACATCTGAGAGGTTGCAGGGCTGAGACACAGGGAGAAAGCATCAGGCAGCAAGAGGTTTTTGGGGTGCTGACCCCGAACGATCAGCCAGGGCTGCCAGGGGAAGTGTAGCTCTGGTGCATCCCTGCTCAGAGGGGCTGCTCGGTGCCCTCTCATGTCACCCACCCCGGAGCCAGGACACAGATCTGGGGCACTGCCCGTGGGTCCTTCCCAGGCAGGGTGTCCTGGTCGGACAAACCACCTCCAAACCCCTCACAGGGCACACAGAAGCACGCAGGGTGCGGGGAGCGACGGGCACAGCTCGCTGGGATGTGGGAAGCAGAGCCCTGACCCTACCACGACCAACATCCCTCTCCACCCCCTCCTGCCCACCCCCCATCAGGAAGGATACGGGAGCAGGGGCTGCTCCCAGCCGTGGGCAGAGGTGCCGGAGGATGGTGTCCAGCCGAGCCGCCGGCCCTGACCGCATCCCGAGCTGCTCCATCCTTCCCGTCCGCCCGGATCGCTCCGTTCCCAACCCGATCCAACAGGCGGATCCGGCGGGCAGAACCAGGACGGCCGCGGCCTCCCCCTCGGTGCACATGCGCCCGGGCAGCCGTGCGTGTTCGCAAGGGCTGCGGGGAGCGGGCGGGCAGCCAAGGGCTGAGCTGCTGGGAGGGGCTGGGCAGGATCGGCTGTGCGTGGGGGAAGCTCATTCCCTGCTGGGTAGCTCACCCCTTGATCCGCACCGCACCCCCTCCTCCGCACCTCATCCCCTGCTCCGCACCTCATCCCCTCCTCCGCACCTCACCCCCGTCCTCCGCACCTCATCCCGTCCTCCGCACCTCATCCCGTCCTCCGCACCTCAGCCCCTACTCCGCACCTCACCCACTCCTCCGCACCTCACCCCCTGCTCCGCACCTCATCCCCTCCCTCAAATTTCCGTCCCCCCCTCTCTGCCAGCGGCTCCTGAGCTGCGGGGATTTCACCCGGGCAGAGAGCAGCGCTCGGTGTGCTGGAGCACAGCTCAGGGCAGAGGCCAGCCTGGATGTTTTCTTGATCTCCTCGTCTCTCAGGAGACTCTCAGGGCTTGCCTCACCCCTCCGTGAAGCGGTCTGCAGAGGTTTTTACCCGTCCCACTGTCACCCCAGCCGGTGGCCAGCGGTTTTTTTTCCCCAGGTACCTCACTTGCAGTGGGGAGTGCAAAAGCGATTTGGGATGTCTGCAGCCTGCATCGATCCACACCTGAGGCATGGAATGTGCTGGGTGGCTGTCCAGCCTTCTGGCACAGCCCTGGTGCTTTTGGGTAAGAAAAGAGTGGAGAAACCCTGGACAGGAAAGCCTGGGGCAGGGAGAGGGGCAGGATGTGTGAAAAACAAATGGGCAGTTGCAAATAGGCTTTGCAAAAAAATAAGCTGTAGAGGCTTGGTATTCCTCTGAAGCTGGGATATGCTTAAATGTGGCATATTCAATGTCCCCTGTCCTTACACACTCTCATCTGCCTTAATTAACACTGCGAGTGCAGTGATGCATCTGAGAAGAATATTAAGGGACTGAAAACAGCCCCATAACTCGTATCATAACTAGTACCTGGAGCACAGTTCAGAAGATGTTTTTCATCATCTTTGCACCTGTCCCTGTTGCCACCACACCACAGAGCCTCACCAGTCCTGCAGGGTGGATTTCAGGCCTTCTGTGTCATGGTTCAGAGTAGCTTGTGCCATTGCTGTGACATTTGCTCAGTCCTGAAGCAGAGGCTGCTGGAAGGTGGGGCATCTCCTGCTGCAATGTGGTGTCCTTCATCCTTCCCCTTTCCCTAGGCCAATGGGATTCATCTCAGGACAGAGCAGGGGCTAGAAGAGCTCTGATGAGGATGAAAGTGGGATGAAGGCAGTGTGCTGGTCTCCTACCTACTTTCCCAGGAGGATCTGAATAAGAGAGCCAGGAGAGCAGAGAGGAGTGGTAACCTGAGTGCAGCAAACCCAGTAACAAATACACTCTAATAACATAAGCTTGAGAGCAGCATCAGGACCGGACAGAAATTATGCTTAGAATTTGCATTATTTGCCAACCCAATATATGTAAACAGATCTTCACAGCTGCCAGTTTGTTCATAAACAACTTGCCCACAGGCAGTCCAGCCAGGCCCTGCTCCCAAAGATCAAGAGTAAGTCCCCAGTTGCTCCAGGAAGTCCCATGATTATAAGGGTGTGCACCAAAACTCTGCATCACCGCTACTTCAGGAAGCTTAACTCCATTTTGCAACAGGTTTTGCTAGAATCCAAGGTGATGTGTTGATGGATCCAAACCTCAGCTCTTAATATAATAAGCTTCGTGTTAGTGCTACAGATAAAAAGAAGCCAAGGCATGGATAGGGATTGCTTCTGAACTTAACCTCTATCCTAAAAGCTGATGCCCTTTAAATCTCAGTGGCAAAACTCCCAGTGATGTAAGCACAGGTGTACCAGAGCAGGTTTACACACTGCATTTTTGGCAGCTGCCTGCAGTGAGGTGCATTTCTATTAATGGCTCTCAGGGTCAGTGGTTCCACATAGGCTTGGTGGAATTACTTGCTTCAGGAACTGCAACAAAACCCAGGCTGCTCATAAAAGCAGGACAAAGGAGGTCAGGAATCCAGAAGAAAACCCTAAAACACCTCTGTAAGCAATTCTGCATAGTCACAGAGGTAAGTGCACAGACACTATGGAAGGACAAACAGCAGCATCAGTGATAACACTGCCAGCAAAATCAGACCTTTGACTCCTGAGCTGTAGGAAAACCCTTAATCATAGGTAAACAGAAAGTTAATAAAGATCCCTCAAATCAAATTCAAGTGAGGGGGAAGGGAAACAAACAAACAAAAAAAGCAACTAGAGTAACAGTTTTATTACTGAAGCCCTAATTATAACTGCACTGCAAGGTCTGTTTATAATTCAGATATGTGCTACAATTGCCTTGACACTCCAAGATGGAACAGAAACAATAAATCTTCACCTGTTTCACAATACCAGTAAAAGTGCCACTGAAAAGGTTAAGTGGAACAATACTACCACTGTCAATTCTGACACGGACCTGGCTGCAATGTAAATATTTCTTCCATTCTTATGTGTTTGACACTATCTTATGCAAAGGTGTCTTTCATACCTGGAAAAAAAAAAAAAAGTAGTGATTTTGCTATCCTGATTGAGGAGCTGAACTAAGATGCTTTTATACACATATAGCCCATACTTATGTGCATTTTTTAACAAGAGCCTTGAAAAACTTGTATTTTTGTGCATTGAATATAATTATTCCTTTTCACTTACAGCTTCTCTGATAATCTTGATTAATACCATCTGTAATACCCAGTAATACTGGCCTGGGCCACCCCAAAATGCTTCCACCTTGGCATGGAGGAGTGGGTGGTTGAGGTGACTTTATTTGTACCCTCATGCTGCCACAGTCCATGATCAAACTTCAATACTACAAAAGATTGATCTCGGGCAGTGCTGGTGTCACTCTGGTCTGTGGCACTGAGGACAATGAGGTGACACCAATAGCACATCAGCTGCACCCTGAAAGCAGAACTGTGGATGGACACACATGAAAATCCCTGTCCTTTGCATCTTAGGCTGATTTTTATTTAAAAAACAAGAAGAACCAAAGAAACAAAACATTCCAGAGTGAACACCATTCAAATCTGTTGACAAGCTCCATTAAAGTACAGTCTGAATATCATGAGCCTGAGGAAAGAAACCCGGGAGGGATTTTCTTTGTTAAGAAAAGTGATGGCAGCATTCATCTTTTTATTAACATTAATGGCATTTAAGAGGGGCTGTGTCTTTGCAAAGTGTTTTTACAGCTATGACTGTCAGCTTCCCGAATTTTATAGAACGTTATTATACAGCTGTTTTGCATTTGGCTTTTAGTTTTAATGTTTTCTGTTCATTAAATCACAAAACTAATAAAAACTAAATGATGGCGATTTCTCCAGCAGTACAGGAACGCTCCTAATGCACAGGGTTATAATTTAATAAGCATCTCAATTGACTATTAAAATCCACATTATGATCAGAACTGTAATTCCAAAGATGAGGTCTTCTGAAAGCTTAATTTACTGTGGTGGGAAGTGGCAGCTGCTCAACTCTGTAAAATTAGCTTTTTAAACTTAAGATGCCAGGGAAAACAGATGTAGATGAAACCATAACAAGAACAACAACAAAATGCATCACCAGTGCACAGGTTCATTTCTCATCACCAGAAGATTTCAGGCCTTCTACAGAAACATAAGCAGTGAAAGGAAGGCAAAGGAAAATGTGGACCCCCAGGAGAACAAAACAGGGGGACATAGTGACAAATGGCATGGAAAAGGGGACAGGTCTGGATGACTTCTGGGCCTTGGGCTTTGCTGGCATGGTCTGTTCTTGCCTTCCCTGTGTGGAGCAGTGGGGTGAGGGGCCACAGAGCATCACTGACACTGCAGAAGGCTGAACTGGACACCACTGAAGCAGACTGGGTGTATTCAAGTCCATGGGACAATGTGGGATTTATCTGTAGGAGCCAACACGAGGGCAAAGCTGCTGTCCTGGTGCCAGGAGGGGCTCCTGATGATTGGAAAAAAGCAAATGTCATACCTGTCTTCACAGAGGGCAAGAAAAAGGAGCTGGGGATCCCAGTCTCAAAAAAGATTATGCAGGAAGACCTCCTGCATTTGCTGTGTCCACATTCACTAAGAAGAAGGTGGTTGGGAACAGCCAGCACAGATTTGCTAAAGGCAAATGGGGCCTGGCCAACCTCTTTGCCTTCTGTGATGGAGTAGTTCTGCAGATTAGAGAAAAATGCAGCCTGAACCTTGAAGGCTTTTGCCTCCTTGGGATAGGGTGGGACATGGGCTGAACCACTGGGCTCAAAGGGCTGTGATCAGCAGAACAAAGTGCAATCAGTTACTAGTGGCATCCCTCAGTGTCCTGCAGCAGAACCAAGGCTGGTTTATCTCTGTGTTGCTGCCCTGGACAAGGATGAATCCTTAGGAAGTTGACTGTGACATGGAGCTCAGGAAGCAGGTCCTGCTGCTGGAGGGCTGCTCAGAGGGACCTCACCAGACAGGCTGACAAGAACCCCTGGAAATTCATCAAAGGCATGGGGTAACCATGCTGTGGGACAAGCTGGGTCCTGCCTGCATGCAAAGCTGCTCTGCAGGAAAGGACTTAATGGCTGAGTTGGATATGAGAGCGTGGTGCATGCTTACACTGAAAAGGGCTGACTCCATGCTGGGCAGCCAGAAGGTCTAAGGAAGAGGTTCTTCCCTTCTGGGAGGGAGTTTGAGACTACATCTGGACACTGCATCTAGTTTTGGGCTCCCCAGCACATTGACATTCTGGAGAGAGTCCAGAGGAGAACCACCAAAGTGAGGGGGCTGAAGCACATGATGCACAAGGAACGGGTGAGAAAATAGCTCAGCTTAAAGAAGAGAAGGCTCTAGAGAGATCCTACAGCTGTCTGCAAGTACATAATGAGGGGAGAGAGAGAAAGCCAAACTCTTCTTGAAGGTTTACAGCAAAATTTAGAGACAAAAGGCACAAACTACAGCTAGGAAAATTCCTGTTAGATCCAAGGAGGAAATTTTGAAGAATGGGGAAGGCCAAACGCTGAAACAGGGGGTGCTGAGACTGTGAAATTTTTGTTCTTGGAGATAGTCAAAACCTGGCTGCCCAGAGGCCTAAGAAACCTAATGTGACCTCAAGGCTGTCCCTGCTTTAGGCCAGGAGACTGCAAAACATCTGTTGCAAAGAGAATTATTCTGCAAGTTCAGCTATGGTGGTTGGAGCATTTCCCAACTGACCTACAGTACAGGATGTGAATCTGAACACAAATCTATTTTTACCTTAGAAACACTTGGAGCATTTTTCTGTTGTCACTATTTCTTCCTCTCTGAAGGCAGGAGATGTGAGGCAACAGCTTGTTTATACCTTAAAACATTACAGCAGAAAATAGGTCAACATCACAAGCAAAAGCACGAAACAGCATTGACTTAAGTATGTCTTGGGTGACAGAAGAAAGATCTAATGTCATAGCCTGGAGATGGGGCAGGCAATGATGTATACACCTGGAACAGACCCTGGAGCAGCAAAGCCCCTGCTGAAATCTAAACTGCTGCAGCTGGAAGCAGAGCAAGCCAGCCTAATGCTGGTTTAGACACACGTGGAGGAAATTCTCCATGCTGAGGGTTGCACACTGTGGTACAATCGTAGTTTGTCAAGTTGAACACCATTGCCTTCCACAAAAACTACATCCTATCTAGTTCCTGCTCTCTGCTGAATTTCAAGCTTTGGGCAACCCCCCCTCTACCTCTCCAGCATGAGAAATGGGGGCTCAGGACTCCAGCTGGCCCCGAATTCTGAGCTGTGGGTGCCCACCCACTCCTAAAGACACGGCTGCCTGGAGGAGTACCAGCCACAGCTGGTTCCATCATACTCAGCTCTGAGAGCCAAGAGCTTAAAAATCTCCCCCAGCTCCTCCTGCATGGGTGGCTTCTGCAACACCAGCTGACCTCAGCTGATAGCACAGCTGTTCCCTTCACTGACATCTTGCTCCTACTGAGGCCCTACAGCTCCCCAAAAAGATCCCCTTCTCATGACCACCCAGCCTGGGAAGAATGCCTATCTGTTATGCCTCTGGATATTTAATTTTATTTACAGGCTATTTCTTACCTTTCCCCTCTTCAAGCACCAGCCAGAGGCTGCTGCAGTCACTCGGGTTTGCTGCCCTGTCCTCATGCCAATTTTCTTACCCTGTCTAAATGTGTCAGTCCCGAATTTCTAGCAAAATCATTAAATCAAAGTAATACCTAAAAAAGGGGACAGACTTTATATACTGCCATGGATAATTTTAGGAGCATTTGTTTTTGTAATAAAGGGCAAAAGCTGAGGAAACCAACATATGAAAGAGAGAAGAGATAGCAGCTTTCCAAGAATATATGCTACTTATCACGTGTATTGCTCAGGCTAATGAATATTCCAATTATTAAATTCTGCCATCTCAGTCTTCACTCTTCTCACAACCTCAGTGCAGTTTTACATGCAGCCTTCTCATGCGGAGGTACCTTTGTATGCAAATCAAAGTACACTCATAGAAATGACTGGACAGAGATAATAAACCCAACTGTTTGCTGCTGAGGTCTAAGAGCTTTTACACACCAGCATCTCCAAACACTTCATTTGAAGATCTTGAAGTGACTTGCTTAAAGCTGCACATCTTAGCACTTCCTATCCCAGTACAATACACCTTCCCACACCGTATGCCTGACCTGCAATCTCTTATTTTACAGAATAAATAATAAAACTTGTTATACAAATCACAGCACTCCTTAGCTGGTTTAGGTGATGCTAACAGAGGACTTCCCAACTCGGTTATCACATACTCAGGGCAAAATCAGCCGGCCAAGCCAGGAAGCACTTTGGGATGCAAATTCCAGACACCTGGGAAGAGGCAGAGCCTCTATCAGTCAGTCAGTCAGTCAGTCAGTCAGTCAGTCAGTCAGTCAGTCTGTCAGTCAGTCAGACGGTCAGTTAGTCAGACAGTCAGTCAGTTTAGCTGGGAGGACAGGGGGGTTTGCTCCCAGCTGGCTTCAAGCAGCTGCAGAAAGTTTTCCTCTGGAAGTCCAGTTGGAAAGGGCTCTCGCCAGGAGCGGTTGGTGTGGTTGTTGTGAATTTCCACTCACCTGGGTGGCTAAGCAGCCTTCCTCCACTCTTCTCCTTGGAGATAAACCTACTGTTCAAGGCACATCTCGGGAAGCAGTGTTGGTTTCACACCTGGCTGATGAACTGATCAACATAACAAGTGAAAAAACCCACCCAGTTATCAACCAGTACCAGTTTTCCTGCTTTGGATCAGCCTCTTACACAGATCTAACACCATCTTAAAAGACAACAGATTTTTGTGACAGGTACTGTTACAAAAGTACTTTTTACTTTCACAAAGCTCAACTGCTCTGCACACATTTGATCTAGGAAGGGATTTTTAAAAAAATCTAATAAAGTAATGTATGTAGTTACAGCCTTGTCCATGACAACAAAGAACACAAGCACATGCCAGCTCCAGTTTTGTATCAGGATACAGAACAAACTTCACAAAACAGCATAAATAAAAGGAATTAAATCAGTATTTTCTGCACAGATAACTGGTTTTTGATGCTTTATTTTCAGAACTGCTGTGAAAAAACCTTATTTTTTTCCCAAAGCAAAGTAAAAAACTCATCTGTTGCTTGGAGGTTTTGGGGTAAACACACAGACTTCTGCAGAAGAGGCCTGAGGTTCTGGGTGGTTTAGGCTATGCACGAGGTGTAGGAAAAAGAAAAAAAAAATTGTAGTTTTAAAAAGGTGTTTGTTGAGAATACTACTGAGTGGAAAAAAACCAAGCCAAGCTTTGCCAGAGTTGCCAGCAGGAGCAAAGTTGGAAATTTAAACCCTGCATGATGCACAAGATTGGTTCATCTCTTCCTACAGAGGCGTTTGTAATTTGTGCTGGTAACGATTATCCAAGATTTTCTTCTTCCTGGTCTGAATATCAAGAAGTGACTTCCACAATCCAGGAAAAGCTTAAGAGCTGGTTCAGTGAAGAGCACTCAGTCCGTTCAGCAGCAGAACTGCAGGGTCTGTGTCTCAGCAGGCAGAGGTGGGGCAGCTCCCCCTGCATCCCTTCCACTCCCAGGGCTGCTCACAGCCAGGACTTGCAGAGGAAACAATTCAGAACCATTCCATACTTTGTGCTGATAAGTAAAATAAACAAAATAAAGTGGGTAATATACTTGGAGATAACCTATTTGCCCCCAGCTCTGGCAGGCAGACAGACAGCTTCTGGATTACCACTGGACATCACAGCTTGTAGAATGGAACCAAGGAGCAGTAACAACTCTCAATATAATGACACTTGAGAGAAACCAAAAACAGAAAAAGAAAAAAGGAGGATTTCTCCTTTTCCACGTTTGTAATTCAGCTAGGAATCAAAGAAGTTCATGCATTTATACAAGAGGAATAAAAAAAATTAAATATTTATTTTGAATAACAAGCTTCAGTTCAAGCTGCAATGTTGGCAATGTAGATTTTTAAACACAGATCACAAAAGCGTGCACAAAAATGTATTTGAGCAAAGAATAAAATAATACTAAGAATTATACTAAACAGTTGCTGATTTTAAAGAAACAAAAAAAGGCTTGTAATCACTATACAAAATATAAAATGTATTAAACACTACCATCCACAGAACAGAGGTTTATTTTAGTTGGATTATATTTAAAAATTATTTGTGTAGTTATTTATATAGTGAATTGTAAATGAATATTATACAGTAACCTCCTTTTGGTCTGCAAAACCTTTGTTGCACTATAGCACATCCAATCACATTGCAAAAAAAGAATTATTTTTCCTTGCTATCAATAAAGAAAACAATCATTGATAATACAGTAAATATTGTCAGGTCTACAAATAATGAAATTAAAAATGACTCCTTCGACTCTGAAGCGCTTTCCATGCAAAGTCAGCACTTGCTTGTTTCAACAGAGTGCTCTACCAAGCAATGTCCAGGGTCGTAGATGCTCTTGGTAAGACTAAAGCTTACAAAAAATTAAAACAAAACAAAAATAATAATAATAAAAAAAAAATAATCAAAGATTGAATGTAATCATGCAACCCTCTTACTACTGGGTATACCCACTGTGTCGCTTATCAATTTATTGCCTTTCTGGAATATCACTCAAGGCATCCAAATTAGACATGATAAATATACATATAATGAAAGGACACAAACTGCTATTCGACACTACGACTGGTAATGTCTGTGCTATGTGAAAGCACCTTTAAAAAGAGCCTATGCGGCAAGAGATAAGTGTCTAAAGATTCAAAATGAATCAACAGTATTGGATAACAATATAATTCTCAACTCAGAAGCTGCCTCAAGATTAGGTGCATCTTCAGTTAATGTAACAGGAAAAAAAGGCAATGGATTTTATTTCATTAATTGTATCCACTCACAAACTGACCTAAGGCCACCAGATGTGCAGACACAAGTTTTCTTTTCTTTTTACAGTTCTTTAAATCGCAGGATGATAAAGGAATAGATCTATTTAAAAACAAACAGCTATTTCATCACTATTAAGAGGTGGCACCAGGCGTGGGGTTCACATTCTGAGTGGCCACCTGTGGTGCAACTTCAATGATTCGTGGCTTGTCTATAATTCTGGCTGTGCGGTTGCCCTTCTCGACAATGCCGATAATCCACGCTTGGTGACCTTCGCCGTATTTTGGAGACTTGATTTCAGCACAGAAACGTGCTGCCTGTTCTCGTGGCAAACAGATGAGGAGACCTCCTGTAAAGGGAAAAAAAAAAAAAAAAAAAAAGCCTTGAAATATCTGACTGCAAAGCATTTCACCCTGGATCTGCCAAATCCCTACTTAGACAAGCGCTTGGTGACTTCGGTGGATTCTGCTGAACTCCCCGTGGTGGAAGTCTGAGCTCTTGCTTTGCAGAAAGAAGTTTGTGTCTGAATTCAGGGTTTGGTGGGTATGTAACAGCAAGAAGTTTGTGTCTGAAATTCAGGGTTTGGTGGGTATGTAAATGAGGCCAAACACACACAAAAGATGTTGGCAAAAAGACATCCTACTGATGCCAACAAATGACATACTCAAACAACTCCAGCATTGTAAACTTCCAACAGAGGACTGCAAAGTACCTCTCCACAGAAACATTTTGGATAAAGGTCACATTCAGATACCTATTGCCACATATTGGTAGCAGCTGATTCTGCAAGTAATCCCATTGTCTGCAATGAAATAATCCAAAGCAGGGACTACTCCCAGGGAATGCAAGAGGCAGCAGATTAAATGTAGGCTTGATCCAGTGCTCCCTCTGACAGTCCTTTTGACTCCTTTGTTATGGAATTTTCTAAACTTCTTTAGGCTTTCCTGTAAGATTTTTTTTTTCTCCTCAGAGACAACTGAAAAATATTTTCTTTACTAATGAATGCTTTTCAGGAGCAGCACAATAGCTAGTTAGCAAGCCTGCTACGAACACTTCAACTGTAGGAATCCTGGAACACTAAAAAAGGTGCCTGGGCAAGTGAATTATTAGAGTGAGTTTAATTGTCAGCTTTGGCACAGATTTCCAGGGGCCTCTGGCCAAATCTTTAAATGTTTTTGTGCTGCCCTTCATTACTAGAGTATTCAGTTTTTCTGTACCCCTTACCTTTTTTACACTTAGGCTATGTTGCAAGTGTGTGAAGCACTGCAAAGCACCAAACTCATCTGCAGATGCCTAATTAGCTAGCAAAGCTACATGCTACAGGAGTCTGGTCACTGTGCTGTATTCTGACACACAGCCTCTTGTAAGGGCTGTTAAAATACCATCTCCCACTGGAAAGTGTTTGGAGAGCACAGGTGAGAGCACATTCAAATGGGAATTTAGGCATGTGCTGAGGCTTCTTTGCTCTTAAACAGCTATTTGACCCAGTCTTGCCTCTAGGCAAAGGGCATCAGCCATTCATGGTACCAGTTCTGAGCCTGGGGGCAAGGAGCCACCTGGTGAGCTGGCCACCCTGGGCTCTTTGTGACCTTCTCCTCCCCTGCAGCCCTTGAGCAGCTTCTTAGCACTGTGGACACCTTTACATTTACTTTTCCACACAAACAGTCCTCTCAGTGGTGACAAACCCCACTTTTAATTTCAGGCCATGAGAAAGAAGCAGCAACTGAACATGAGGAGTTATTTGTAAAGATATGTGGAAGTATGAATTTATTTTCTTTTAGGCTCTATATGAAGCAAATGAGTGTGCCACCCAGATCTTAAAACATTTTGGAAAATGTTCCATCACAAATAACAAAAATTCTACAAAGTCCGAAAGACACTTTTTAAACTACATCACATGTGGCAAATCAATTGCAAAGGAATTATGTGCCATTATCACAGAATGATAGAATGGTTCGTGTTGGAAGGGATCTTACAGAATACCTAGTTCCAACCTGGAATACCCTAAATCAAACTGAAGAGAAACTTATGGTGCAAATCAGGGAAGAAGTTCACAAGTGGCAGCGCAGAGAATGCGCTAACTAGCCAGAAGGGAGAAGCAGAAGTATGGTGAAAAAGGAAATAAGAGCACAAAATTAACTTTCACTCATTCACCTTTTCACCCACACAGTCTCCTTCTGCAATCTGATTCCCCCATACACATGCCCTGTTAACATTCTTTGGTAAGATCAGGAAAATGTACAAAAATCGCAGTTTCTGATCAAAAAACCCAAAATCACTGCCCACCTGCTGGCTGCATCCCACAGTCTGATCAATAACCTGTAATGCAGGCTGGGGGCTGCTCTCAAGCAGTAGCAAAATTGTCACTTTCCTCTGCTAGATTGATCAGTCTCTCTAACTCTTTGGGCAGGTCCTTAAGGTTTTCCACTCTGCACTCTGTTCTGCTCTCGCCTGTTCTCTGTTTCCAGCCACCCCAGCTGCTCAGGTTTTTATCCCCTGGACAACTACAAGCTTGTCCAGGAGTTTTAGTTGTTGCAATGTGCTTGTGGCAAATGAAGAGCAATGCCCCTCTGCACTGAAGCAAGCAGCATATCACGGTGCACCAAACCACCACTGAAAACAAAGCAAAGTGCAGAAGGAATGAACAAGCTGCTGTGGTGGTTTGAGAGTCTGCTGCACACTTCTTTTGGGGATTGAAAGGATGCAGACACTTGGTGCCTGTCCTGACTTACCTTTTAAAAATAAAAAGGGTTTTTTTTGGTTGGTTTTTGTTTTGGGGTTTTCTTTTTGGTAACAGGTTTTGAATATTGCTGGGTTTAACTGCTGTATTGCAAGGAGGAAATCGACACAGAAAAATTCTGAAGCAGCCTAGACAAAACTTTGCAATTAAGAGCAGAGATACAAGCAGTTCATGAATTCAAACCAAGTGTCTCTTGCTCCTGCTCAATGGACTTCTCCCACATTGACTAACAAAAGCATGAGATCATTAGCCTTACCTATTTTCAGGTACTAACATAGCCCTTCTACCCACCTGCCTGTCTATAGAATTTGTAGCAACACTGAGTTGGTGAGATACTAAAAGATTGGCCAACACCAGTCAACAGTTTCCAAAGTTATTAGAAAAGGACTGGCAAAAATACACATGTGCATGAATATCCCATACCAAGTAATTCTGTAAGTAGTCAGTCTAATAAAGAGAATTAATTCATTTGGAAATTTGGACTGAAACTTTAACCATTACCAGACAGTTACCTAAAAGCACAAAATCAAGTAAACTGCAATTTTAAGAAAAGACACCATAAGCAAGCGTGCCTGGAGGATGGAACAGATGACAATTCAACTTGCCAACAATGACTTTTGTCAACAGGTGCCCAGCAAATGTGCACTGGAAAAAAACCACAACAGTCTTAAAACCCATGCAAATAGTTTTCCCTGTAAATTTCTCATTGCCTGCTCACTGCTGAAAAACATCTGTTCACAAATGAAGAAACTAAAGACAGAGCATTTCTGGAAGTTTAAGCCAATAGGGAAAGGGCAAATCTGTATTACAGTATGAACATCCCTGAGCAGCCCCCCAGAAGACATCCTCACAACTGGATGTAGAGCTGCAGCAAGACAGACACTTGCCTTCACATAAATCAATCCCAGGACATGAAATGCACAAGCAGCAAGGGTCTGAATGCTCATGAACCACCCCAGCACACCATGCTTCAGCTAATACACATTGCTGCACTGGGTCAGTGCCAACGGGACTGCAGTCATACAGACCAGAGCTGTTGTCTCCAACTTATGGATCTTCCTAGCATTTGGCAGACACTGCCCTGTAACAAATCCCCACAGCCACCTCTAATGCAAGAAATACAATGCTGTGATGATATCAAATACACATTTTTTAGGCACCTAAACTTCACAAATAACCAGGTATGTCTTGCTGGTTTCTCCATCATCATCATCTATGTTGAAGCATAAGCTGTTCAGTGTTTCAAAGACACCTCTTGCCCTCAGTCCCCAAAAAAGATTCTGAAGTCAACTGTTTTCTGCTTCCACGTACTCTCAGAGCAGTGTGTACATCCATGCTGTTTTACATTCCTTCAGTGAAAAGACAGAAATGGATATCCCTGGGTTGCAGGATGGGCAGTTCTGAAGACTCAAACACTCAGCTTGCATTTAAACCATTCCCATGCCAACTGCTATACAAACCTCTGCCACAGCCACTCACCTGACAGAGCAGCCTGGAGTTCCAGCTCTGTGTCCACACTATTTTTTGGCCTCTATGCAACTGATCACTAGAGTGCTAGTAGCATTTGTCATGTGAGTAGTAACAATGTTTGGTGCTACCAATCTTATTGACAGAGCTTGCCAAACTGCCACCAGATATTTCTGGTCTCTGCTGACTGACACTGGATTTGAACTCCTGGAAGGGTTCATGTACCATCTCCTATTACATCATCTGAGCCATACATTCTCTGTAGGACAGAGTGTCTCTTTAAACACAGATGGCTAAAGAACAATTCAGCAGATCATGGTAAGTTGTGTATTCACTAGGGGAAAAGTTTATGGCTCTCACTGTGATGCTTCTTTCCAGATCTTCAGACTGTTTTGCTTCAAGGGGCCCCCTTCTCTTGTGAACTGCAGAGAACTTGGATAACACTTGAACAGAGCAGGAAGAGGGTGGAGAAATGAGATAAAAGACAGATTTGTTGCTACATCTTCTCCATTTCCCCAAGGGAAAAAAGTCAGACTAAAGAAAAATGGAAGAGAACCAAAGATTCAAGGGGAAAATGGAATATAGGGACTTGCAGCAGGAAACAGTGATCATGCCAGTCAGCAGTGGCCTACACTTAAGGCAGCTTTCAAACATCAGAAGGCCCTGTCACCTGATGACTGTTAAAATGTTGATCTGAAATGGAATCAGTGTCCACAGCCCAATCCTCAGTGCATGTTTGCTGTATTCATTGTCATTAGAAGTAGAAGCTTTATTAAACAGAGAACTCAAGTAACCAATGGGTCAAAGAGCAACTTCATTTTGTTTTGTTTATTGCTGTTGGTCACAGTCCCTTAAAGTCAGATTTCATAAGCTTAAGGGAGAAAAATCTATATAGTTGGATGTCTGTATGCTGTGGACAGAGAAGGCCCCAGTCACTGAGACTGGCCCACTCAGAACTAAACTTCACACATACTGAAAATAAGAAGCAAACCAGCACTCATTTTACTGGCAAACCTCCAGCAGCTGGCTTTACCTTTGAGAAAACCGTGTCAGTTGTGCTGGGATCTCTAGATACTCACTGTTCTGGAATTAACAGCTAAGAGAAAAATAGGTTTCAAAAGAATTCAGAATCATCACTTACTTTTAACTGTAAAATGTTCCAGATCCAGCAAGGGTTTCTATAGTAGAGTTTTGTAAGGAAGCAGAAGGCATTCAGAATAGGATGGTGGTTTGGAAGTTAGGCTGAAGAACTTAATTGTGAGCAGTCGTGTGGCTAATGCTCATTAGCTTGGCTACACAACAAACCAACTGTGATTCTGAATGCCAAGTACATGATTTGTGCATTTGAAATGTTATTCAATGCTAACATGGAGTTGCAGGGAAGGAAGAGGGTGGTACAAGTGTCACCTACCTGATGTCTCTGGACAAGTCCCGTGCATGAGGCCAAACATATTTCCACAAGCCTTACTGACAGCAGCCATCTTAGCAAGGACAGGAAGGTTATGGATAACAAAGGACACCTCATTTCTCTGCTGCTTGGCAAGGTTTTGTGCATGCCCCAGGATCCCAAATCCTGTGATGTCTGTAGCTGCATGTGCATTGAAAGTGTGCATGAGTCCAGCAGCTACAAGAGAGGAAGGGAGGGAGAGAGGGAGAAAAAAAAAAAATCAGAAAAAAAAATTAACAAATTAAATGCTTCAATAATATCGTGCAAAGTTTGAATGAAGTTACATAGGTTTAATCTGAATCAGACTGGGTTACTGTTAAATTAAAGAAAAATCATGGTTTAAGGGAACTGGAATGCACCAATACTGCATGTAATCCTTAAAAAATTCAACTTGTATTTAAGGTATTACATCATACTGAAAATCCAACACTAAAGTTACATTTATGAGCATGCTCTATTAGACATGTGCTACGAATTTTTATTAGCAGTCTAGGAAACAGAGGGCTGCTCCAGATCCAAAGTTCCCAAAGCTGAGGGCCAGGGAGGTTCTGAGCTCTGCTTTGCTTCATTAAGAACAAGGACCAGACTCATCCTGGGTCAGTTTTCTCACATCTCTTTCCCTGCCTCTCTGTAAAACCATCACATCCCAGCTTCATTTCTGGACAGTTAAAGTTTAAAAGCTTCAGAACAAAGCCTGCACGTTGTGGGGGAAGGCCCCCAGCCTCCTCACCTATGCATTCATGGAATTCTTGGGCATTTGCCACTGCAGAGCCCTGGGTCTGTGAAGGGCACCCCTGCATACAGGACAATAGCTCCAGTTAAGAATATTAAAGTGATGTTAAAGGTGCCTGGTAAGAGTAAGTGGAGAAAAATAAAACCAAGAATGCTTTGCCCTTCTTTGGTGCTTCCCAATATATATGCAGGATTGTCTTTTCTGTATGACAGCCCTGGTCATTTCTTTTTCCTGGAAGACTTTGTGAAAAAAATGAAAAATCAGTGGGGTGACATACCAAATAGCAATGAAAACTGAATACATGGAAGAGGTATTTAACTTCCCAGTTCCTTCAACTGAGAGGTAAGGAAACACTTAATTCACTTCTCTGGTCCTCTAGTACTACTTTAAACAACAGAGGGAAATATTGAATTAAAAATTCAAGGGTCAAAGCTGAACCTTCCCCCAACCAAAATTGAAAAAACAAAAATTAAACAAAATTTAAAAATGAAGTTTAAACTGAAGCATATAAAAATTAAGAGCTTTTCCTTTTTTATTCTATTTCAAACTTTAACCTTACTACAGTCAGGCTCTCATGAGTTCTCTAGGCAAAGAAGGAACAAACTCAATATATTTCTCTATAAAACATCCTCTAACTGAGATGTTACTCTCAGCACTCACATGAGTCATGATCATCTCCAGCAGCATTAGTTTTTTTCTGTATAATTAAAAGAGGGCACTTGACATTGAATTTGTTTGCTTCATGAACACTGAACAGCAGAAAGATGAGGCAGAAAGAAGGGATGAAGTGGCTATGTCACATTTCCCCATGGCAGTGAAATGAAACCAAGTATGGAAATGGAGAAATCCACAACCTTCCCTCTGCCCTCCCCAAACACACATCTCTTCTTACCTGTTCTGTTCAGTCGTGCCATGTTCATCATTGCTTCCTGGTATGCTAGTTCTACATCTTCTTGCGTTACCACTAGTTTGATTTTATTCCACTTCTCTGGCTAATAGAGGAAATAAAAGTGATTCTTTTAGATTTTCAGGTCTATATTTTACAGCACAACCTCACCACTTGAAAAACCTCCTTCGTCCAAAATGTACTTTTTTTATTTAAGCTTGGTTAAAGAGGGGCAAAAGGTTCAACAGTCAGAGGTATGTGCCTTACTCTGCTGTACCTAAGTGAAGTTGATTGAAAGATTTAAGCACCTCAAACAGCTGAGTGGGGTGGAACAACCCTACCCTAGAGCAAAGAACTCCTTCAAGGCACCTGGCTGGCTTGAAATCCTGAAGCCAAATGAGAACAACTTTGTTGCTAGATGTTGAGATTGTCATCTCGGGCTTCTGTGTTTTTAAGAGAAAATTCTTGATTTCACATCTGGACACTTGGCTAAAAAAGGCCACTCAGACACACAAGTCTAGGTTAGAGGGATGGATTCTAAGTCAGGATGTAATCACTGCAGTGAGTTAGGATTAAGGCAGTTCCATAAGCACCCTTTACTTTAATAACAGCATCTCCTTCCACCCACTCTCCAGTGTCTTGTGTGCCCCCATCACATGCTAAGCAATGCCTTTCATCCCCAAAGGATCTCAGAACAATTTGGGAAATGATACCTTTATAAAGAGCAATTGTTTCATTCAAAGATGAGGTAATTCCAGATCCAGAATGAAACAAAGCAACCATTTAGCTGTTAAGAGAAATGCTACAAGCTTTTTTTTTTTTTTTAACTGGAAATAAAATCAGAGAACTAAAAGTAAACAAAAATAAGGGGTTTGATACCACAATGCCTACACCCTGTCATTCCACAGAATAAATACACAGAACAAACTTCCTACTAAACCAAAGGTGCAAGTACTACAAAGAACTGGTCTATGATGCTGAACCAGAGAAGATTCTTGTCTGAGGCTCTTCACCAGTGAGAGCTGACTTCAAGTAGTGTAAGAAAGAGTCTAGAAATGGCAAGAGGGGGAAAGAGACTGCTCTGGCAAAACCATTTGTTCAAGAGCAAGGAACTATGGCATTAAGATGAGAGCTTCTGAAATTAGGTTGAACTGGGTCTGATCAATTAAGAGAGAGCACAAAAATCATAAATGAGGCTCGTGGAGAGGGGGAAGAACAGTGGGCCTGACTTCTTACTGTGGGCATGACTAAGAATCTGGAGCAGTTTTGAAAACTGCCTTAGTTTTCAAAAATACATTTCTGGGGCTGTGGAAACCAGTCAGATGATGGGAATGAGAACCACAAATCAGCTGGAAGCAGAAATCAAGGCTGAGGCTTTAAGAGCCACAAGAACAGGTAGGATATAAATTAGATGCAATTCCTCTCCATTATAGCAATCAGATACTGGGGCTAGTAGAGAGGAAACAAAGTCAGAAAAGTTCACAAAAAGCCCCCAACAACTTTTAAAAGCAAGTTTAGATTTCCCTCAGGTAGGGTCTGCAAACAACAGCAAGGGCTTGAAAACCCTTTCTGAAGAGACACATTACTATCAGCTTCTTTCATGCTTTTCAGCTGAAAGAGGAAAAAGCAAGGAGATGCCATTTCCCAGCTGTGGAGCAGCTCAGTCAGTCCCCATCATCAGCCTGGCAGCCAAGGTCACAGCAAACAGCTTCATCCTCCCCAGGCACATCCCTGAGCTGATCCCCTGGGGCTGTGAGGGGCCCAGCTCCCTGCAGACTCAGCAGTCTGTTCCTTTGCACCCCATGGCAGCTGCTGCCAGCAACACAGCTGGTGCTTGGCTGCAACAGTGCTGGCAGCCACCAAGCAAGGAGGACAAATCTTGCCTCCATTTGGATCTTCCATTCACTCATTACCAGGAACTCATTTGCCACTGCTCTGTGTGAACATCTCAGCTTTTGGGTTGTTCTGGGTTTTGGCTCCAATTCATTTTGCAGCCACATGTCTCTACAATCCAGTTTTCCTTTCTTGCCTATGCACCAACTTGCTGTACTATGTACCTTCCCCCATATTTCAATACAAAGCCAAATTCTGTACCAAAATTTCATTTATGACTGGATCTGTGAGAGGTAATTCTGTTCCACGTTCCCTTCTCTTTCACAAAGCTAAAGAAAGGGCCACACAGCTACTCAGAAATTTTCCTACCACAATCAGAGATACATTGTGTTTACATGTAATAGGATTTATTTCTTTGCTGTCCTAATTTTTCAGACCATAAAGTGTTTCTGGTTGACAGTCAAGGAAATTAGAAGTACTTGAAATATGTGGAAATTCCTCAGCTTGTAAGTCTGTTTGCCAGTAGAGTAACAGACATGTTAAGAAGTAAAAATAAACCCAGAAAATATACAATAAAATTGGTGTCTTGTTGTCTCTCTTCATTTTCACACTGACATTATTTGAGGCCCTGGTCCTTATATCTGATTGGAAAATGCAGGATTCTGCAGAGGTCAAAATTGCTAGGCCAGACTCTATGTAAAAGGAAAAAAATATTCTTTCCTTGTTGCTCATACTTCATGCTCCAATTAAGATTTATGCTGATTTTCTCTCACTTTTGCTAACTCAAGATTTGTAATTAGAATTCACTTGACAATGTAGTGGCCAACAGCCAAGACAAAGTAGATTCCAGTTCATTCCTCTGCCAGTCTATTGGCTCAGTAGTCCAAAAAGTAGAAAAGATGAATCTTTTTCAAGTGTAAACTGAGCAGTTA
This sequence comes from Florisuga fusca, assembly GCA_038090715.1. NCBI lineage: Eukaryota > Metazoa > Chordata > Aves > Apodiformes > Trochilidae > Florisuga > Florisuga fusca. The sequence goes on from JAAWXA010000007.1 coordinate 17,307,501, forward strand.
TAATTCTGAAGGCATGTACTGGGAGCCAGACAATATAAGCAGATGCCAATTTTGCAGTTACTTTTCAGTTCAGTAGTTACATTTTTGCCTGAAGTAACAGATGGAAGTATGTCTACATCCATAATGCTGCTAGAAATATTTTTATTGAATGCACAGGGTAATACATGTGAATCTAATCCATGTACACAAGCAGAAAGAGCACAGACAGAACAATCTTGGCCTAACTGCCATCAGTAAGCTTTTGCCAATTACTTTAGCAGGTGGAGTAGGGCATAACTTTACCCAGGGTGGTAGTCTGTTGTTCTGTTAGTAAATAATTGTTCATTAGAATAATGCCTAAGAACTAACTAAAAATCAGATCCAATTAACATGGGCCACTAACCACAAAATAGTAAACTGTCTTGATTCCAGCAGTTTTGCACATAAACAGGTAAGGCTGACACACCAAGAAAGGAGAGAATTGACAGAATAATCCCAGCTGAGCCCTCAGCACACTGCTGAACTTTGTCATTTTGAGGGAATAAGGACCTCTAACTCATGTGCCTTCTCCCTCTTTCTTCTTTTGTAGTGTACTCACAATATCTAGCCACTGGTGGACAGCTACAGCCACTTGTGTTCCCAAGGGTTTAGTTAATACAAGCACATCTCCTGGCACTGCATTGTCTGGCCTGAAAACAAAGAATTCATACATTAATTACATTGTGAGATTCACACGTGTTATTAGGAGTAAGTGCTGATAATTACATTTTCACAGACTCATGTAGCTTGTCACACAGTTAAAAACCTGACTAATTGCAGAATTACCCTTTGGGATTTGTAGCCATGGGGTATTTTTGAGCAAAATGCTGCAAACTTATTTAAAAGTGTTAATCCTTCTTTCTTAGAATAGAACAATGCTCACAACCAGACACACACAAAATTACATAGTTTCTTTCAATTTACTAGAAATGTAAGATAGGATAGGAGAAAAAATTGACCTTTGTAACTCTAGGCATAAGATAACCATCACTGGGATCACTAACAAATTTATTTATATAGTATAAACGCCCCATAGTGGGACATTAAAAATCAGCTGTTAAATGGACAGAATGCTGTGAAGACAGCAATGCTGTGTTCTCTACAGCCACTGAAATGGTACATGGAAGATGGCTTAAAATGCATGTATAAATATGACAGCAAACTGTGTTCTAAAACAGTCTTCAGTACCTTTAAAGGTTAGAAGCTTAACTCTCCTGTCAAAAGGAGAATAGGATTAAAAGATACAGGGGGGTGGGAAGAAGTAAAAGACAGCTTGCTTAAAACAGCAAACCTGTACAAAAGACATGTGGCATCTGTTGAGTGCTAAGGACAAACACAAGCAGGAGAAGATACTGTTTTATTCATCAGGAGACAGATCACAAGATCACAACACAGTATTTAAAGGACTTTTACTGCATCCCTTCAGACCAGTGCCTTTGATTGTTTAACCATTTAACTTACATTATAAATTCATTAGGCTGACAGACTGTTGTGGCCACTCCTCCTAAAACAATCCAGGGATTCAACACTGTTTGGCCACCAGTAACAGATGTTCCTGCCTCTTCTGCTGCATCTTTGAAACCCTGGATAATTAGAGGCATCACTTTGTCTCTTTCCTAGAGATCAAAACAGAAATCAGAGTTCCATACACAGCAGTACAACTCATTTCAAGACTGGTCCAGGGCTTCAATCACACAGACCAAATGCCCTCATGGCAAATAGTTGATGACAGAAAAAACAGCCCTAGAAAAAGTTTAGCCTCCTGAAAACTGCACGTTACCCCATACAGCTGTGGTTTTACAGCTCTTTGTAAAAGAGTTGAAGAGACATCCTTATGCTGAAGAAACATCCTTCAAATGGTCTTATAAAAGAAAAAAAAAAATTATGAGTTCTGGAAAATCAGAACAACTATCCTGCTGTTGTAATCAGGTAGAGCCACAGCAGTGCAGTGCAACAAGGCAAAGTTAAGTCAAGCTGCATTTGACCTCTGCTGACCTGCAAAGTTTCAACTTACTTCCTTCTAAGAATAAACATCCCATTTTGTTAGAGCAAAACAAATACACATGCTGGTCACTTTCACACACAAATGAAAAATTAAAAGAATAAAAAGAAAAGCAATCTATTTCAGTTCATTCTCCTTCAGAGAAATGTTACAAAGCTGGCATAAGCAAACCAGAATTATCTATTCAGACTGATAATTAATTGGTAAATCAAATGATGCCTTGGAGCAATACTGTCCTGAATTGACAGAAGCAGTGACCACATTTTGATGAAGACATTAGCAGCAGCAGATCACAGTGCCACAGAAAACTGAGCTTTAAGCAAGTTTCTTCAGAATGTTTATGAGGCAAGAGCCATACAATGAACTGAGACATTCAATAAAACTACCTCTTCTTTCAAGATGTTCAAACTTTGAAGAGAAAATACACTAAAGGTAAATATATTCTAAGCATGTGTAGCTGCTCAGGTCTTTCTCCAAAGGCAAGTATCAAAAATCTTACCCTATCTGTCATTTTATTGCTGATTCCAAGGAGCATCAACATGTTGTCACATTCCGTGACCCCCATGGCATAAAGGTCACTTAGGACATTGGCACATGCTATCCGTCCCTGAAAAAGAAAGAAAAAATCCATCATCATCTGCAGGACTGGTTGTGAATTTTCAAATGCCTGCCATGAACTAAACTTCCAGCACAACTCTGCATACTGACACAGGTACTTATTCCACAGGCTTCTGCATGATTAAACTCATCCAAATACATGGTAGAATCTACTCTATGCAACATGCCTGTCCAGAAGTGCATTTATCCTTTCAGGTAAGGGGAGAACTCATCCCAGATGTCTTGGTCAACACACTCTCACTGACTACATAGTAATCCCACACTGAGTTTAAACTGGATGCTTCATTTTAGAGGCTGAAGTTAAGCTCTATGAAATCTAGCATTGATAACAAGCTCAGATTACTTAATCTGCTATGTTCTTACTAATTTTATTCTAGCACAAAACTGTAGACACTGCTGAAGACATTGTGTGTAACTTGTAACTGCTGGGAAGCTAATCCAAAAAGCATGTACTGCTGTTCCTCTTGTGCACTAGAACATGCAGGAGACAGGACTTTGAAAAGAAAGCTATTTATCAGAGAATCATGGAATAATTTGGAAGGGACCTCTGACATGGGATGTGCCCTAAGGGATGGCAAGAGTATTTGAAAATACAGGATGAATTATTTTTTGGAAGACTTCATACATTTCATTAAAACTGGTTTAGGTTTACAGCTGCAGAACTGTAGCAAACATCTGGTTTTATGATTTTAAATCTGTGCTTCTCATAAAGTTCACAGACTATACCACCATGATAAAAACAACTACATGCTTATTCAATACAATGTGGACTTCAGAAATGTTTTACCTAGAAGCCAAACTGCAGGTGAGAAAAAGTAATCTAAACACCTCCAAACCTTACCATCAAATCACACATCCAGGAGTTTTGGAAAAAAAAAAATATTTTCAGGCAATTACCTCACTTCCTGATGACATGAAATACACAAATATAATCCAACTTTTCATAAATTCAAGAACTTCCAGTGGCACTAGGGGACTGCCTTATCTTTGGAAATGGAACATGTTTTAATAGTTTAAATCTTAAACTATCAAGAGATGAGTAAACTGTATACTGCGTGGTTTAATAGATACTGGTTGTTACATTTCTAGATGTTTAAGAACACTAAAGCCTGCCACTTTCCTTTTCTGGAAAGGGACTATCAAGTCATTCTCCACTATCTTCAGTATTAACCAAGCAAATTGCTGGTTTATGCTCTCCTAGGAATGACAGGTAAGTTTTGAAAACCACACTGACACAGCTCTCTGTCCTGGTAGTCAGAGTCAGTCTAACACTGCTTTTACCACAACTGAAACATGTTCAGGGAGAGCAAATCTCAAGTGTGAAGCAGTAGAGGCTTGCAAACACTGATAAACAGGACAGGATTCACAAAGGTCAACATAGCTGGGTCCCATGTGCTACCTCACTGCTTGCTTGGATCCTCTGAAACATAATTACCTAAGTGCAATGCTACAAACTATTTATAAGGGCAAAGGATGAAGTGTAAGACCACCAGCCCCAGTCTTGAGTGAAGGTTCTTCTTAAAAAGGCACAAAAAAGGTCCCTGGAACAGAGGGGGAACTCTACTCTCAAACCAGCCAGTTCCCAGCTCCTGTATTAAAAAGTGCCTCCACAGAGCCACAAGAGAGGCCAGTACCAGTCCTGTTACCTGTGCTTTGATACTTATTATGAAATGTATTTTCATTGTTCATCTGCTTGTAACTTTTCCAGTATGGAACCACGTAAGCTGAGCTGAAAAAGCCTGTGCTGGATACAAATTTTACAGGTGTACATCATAGGGATACTTCAGACAACATGGACTGAATGCTTTCAAGAACAAAGTCAAAGAGGAGGAGGAAGGGGAAAGGAAGGAAGAGGTTTTCTGCATATAACTGCAAAATTTTGTTCTAAAACAGAACGTGACAGAGTGAGAGAAGACTGTTTTCTGAAGCAGAAATCTGAAGTTCAGCTGAGCCCACATGCAGTTTTGCTTTCCTCAGCTGTTTTCTAATCTCTTCTGTGACAGCACCCAGCTTGGAGTCCATTTGCACTTTTGACTTTCCCTCCTTGCTTCCTGCCCCCAGGTAGAGACAGAGATCAGAGAAAGAGCTGCAGGTAGGCTCTGTGCACAGAGCAACAGAGACTGCAAATCAGGGAACACCAACCCAAAACCAGTCTGAAATTGATCACTTAGAACAGAAAAGCAAGAAAGAAAACTTGGCAGTGTAAGTGATAGCAAAACCAGAGCCTGGTAATGACAGAGATGGGTCAGGATGAGCCTACACTGAAAGAACCAGGGAGAAAACAGCTGGAGAAAAAGGACAGCAGCTGCCCTGAAAAGAGGAGTCCAGAACTCACTCCTTTATACAGCCTGGACACAAAGTTTCTAAGTCTCACCATTTCTCTGCTCTTGACAACCATCCATAAATCAAATCATGTTTGACTGTCCCCCAGCTGATGTTGGTCCACACAAGAAAATGGCAATCTGTGGCATCTCCAGGTACTCTAGTCCCCAAGATAAAGAGGTGGAAGCAGAAGACCCAGAAGCTCCCAACCAAGACACTTCTGTGTCTGGGTCACTCCTTGTGATAGAACCCCTGTTCTCAGTTACTAAGGAGAAATACACATCTGTAACCAGGTTAGAAAAGTGGCAAACCACCACATTACAATCAATGTTGACAAGAAGTGAATGACTTGAGTTAGAAAACTCCAAAGTTACAGCTGCTGGTGCATGTTGATCACAGTATAGACTGTAACTATGATGCAACCACTAAGAATTGGACTAAGGCCAAATTTACATTCCACTCCCACCACACTAGGCTAAAATCTCATCAGAGATCTCCAGGCTTTTGGATCCACTCCTGTGCCATCTCAAATACCTTTGTTTATTCACACAAAAGAACCCTCTCCCTTCACCACAGCCTTCTCACACTGTCCCTCCCAAGTTTTTGTTTTAAGGTGAAAAAAAAAAAAAAAAAAAAGAGAGTATCTCCACTTGAACACACAACATATATATATTTTTTTTTTCTTCTGGTCCCTGATGAGTTCCCACGTGATATTAAAGCAAGCCAGTTGATTCAGATTTCTCAAGACAGCTCAACAATTCTATTCCAGGGGCTAGCCTGAGATCTTGGATGCCCAGTCTGCAGGAAGAGAGCTCTTCTAGAACAGAAATCAAAGGAGCTAAGCTGCATATATGGCACAACATCTGGTCAACATGCTAAAAAAGTGTGAGTTGGTCCCAGTCTCAAACTGCATGTCTAAACCTACTTGCCACGTCCCCAAGAACAAAAAAATAAATCAACAACAGCAAATAAAGCATAGAAGCATGTAAACAGCAGTAAAAGCATGCCTTAAAGTGAAGGACTTGCATTAAAATCACTGGAAACATGAATTTTATAATTTCTTAATTTTCATTTAATGAACACCTCTTGCAGAATTCCTTAAAGCTTTGCTAAGTCTTTTTTTTCAAGTTCATTTGTTGCCCCATGACCTTTTGCTCGAGTCACTCCTGATCACTGCCACATAGAAGACCACAGAGGAATCTCTACTGAGTTAATGAAACACAGACACAGGAGGAATGGAAGCCCAGGTGCACCCACCTTCCAGCAAGTCATTTCAATGTATCCATCTGCAAATGGGGACGGTAGGATGGGAAAACTGGTGTTCACAAAGTACTATAAAGTTGCCAGGTGTTTCTGCCAGCTACTGATACCTAGGCATTTCCAGTTCTAACATACTACCTGGTTATTTCAGAAGCTCAAAAAAAGGCCAATTACCATGTGGTTCTGTTCATATGCAGGGTTACTCTCTGCTGTTTCTCAGATTGTTTTTCCTTTCTTTGGGTTTTTCAAGCCAAACCCCACAGAACAACAGATGGAGGGAAATTTGAATTAAAGGCAGCAGTTTTCCCAGCTTTCACCTACAGAAAACAGCACTGCAGCATTCTTGGCCAACATGGAAGAGACTACAGGATTAGAAAACCACACCTTTTCCTCTTCATGTGTGTTTAGGTGACTCTGAGTGCAGTCAATCAAACATCTGGCACTGAATGTCTAGATGAAATGGTCAAAATTGCCACCAGATTGATGAGAAGCACAAAGCAAATCAACCATACAGATAACAATTAAGTTTAGCCAACTTACCATCATATAAGGATCATCCACAATAGGATAAATATAATCTGTCGTTTGGACCAACGACAAACCTCCATGTCTTAATGGAATAACACAAGTGTCCATCCCAATTCCTGCAACCACAGAAATTCAGTGAGGTGATTAACTTTGACCTTAATTATCTGTGGCTTTTAACAAGAGAACTTCTAAAACACATCTGTGAAATACAACTCAAAATACTGTCTAAACAGACACAGCAAATTTCTTCTTTAGAGAAAGGATGTAGCACAAGGAAGAGGAAAACCAAACAGAATGAGAACTGACTGGAACAGAAGTGTAAAAGCTGAAAGCAAGAACTAAACTGATGTGTTCTACAGTTTGTTACAGGATAATAACAGTACATTGCTTTTAAGAACATTTGTCCTTGTATGTATGTACATTTGAAGTGAAAAGGAACCACATGAATAGATTGTCAAAAGCAAACAGGCTTTCCCATCACTCCCATCTCAAAAAACCATAATAACAGTTTTAATGGAAGCTTCTCATAAAGGGCATTTATTTCCTCACTTCTGGTGGAACAAAAAAGAATGCCACAAGTCACAGCCCAGGCTGTTGGTGAAAGATGATTCATCCATGATCTGCTAGACAGGGAAACTCCTTTGAGAAAACCACACCACCAAGTGCAGCCTTTTCCCTGGTGGTGTGTACATCCAACAGACTGAGCAATGTTAAAGCCTCCAGGCATCTGCTGTGACTCAAGAGCCCACGCATATGGGCAGGTGACAAATCACAACATGCTAGCTAAGCCTTGCTCCCCATCAACACCCTGGTGCCAACAGCAGGTACCCCACCTCCTCCCTGGGCTGGCAGCAAGCTGCCTAGAATGCTCTGCATACCTCAGAGGGCAAGAGCCTTCAACCAACCAGTTTTCAGGGAGGAGATGCCACACAGTAACTTTCACCCAGGTATTAACACAGCACCTAGCAAGAGCTACAAGCCAGCAGCTGGTAGTGTCCTGCATGGGGATGGAGTGAGCTGATGTCACATCAGGTCCTACTGAGGACCCAGAGCAGCAGTTCTGCCAGGCAGGAGGTAAACACGTGGAGAAGACCTTGCCTCTCCTGCCTACAGAGGCATGTGCACCAGGTGAAGAGCTACCTGTCCTTTAAGCACAAGGTAAGAGATGCAAGTAACACCAAACTTATCCACAGACACATCTATTAAAAGGATACTCACTACAAAACCATGTTCTTAAGAGCTCTGAACTCTCCAGATTGTATTACTAACAGATTTTCTGTTACATAATATCACACACGCATACTGATGGCATTAGTCTACTTTCTATCTTTTCATATTGCTGGAGAAGAAAAAAATCCATTAGCAGCTCCATTTGTCTTTAGAGCCTTTAACTTTGTAAGAGAGAAAAAACCCCAAACAGCCAGATAATTAAATCTAAAACAAACTATTACTGATTTTAGAAATTTGCCAAATTGAGACTCTGTTGTGAACAACTTACTCATTTTAGAAAACCCCCTCAGATAAATAACAATTTGGGGATAAAAGAAGCTGGAAGTGTCCTTCATTAGGGAATATCAAATTATAGTGCCACCCCAGCTCCACACACAATTGCTGCTTAGATATTTCATACAAAGATTCTCATTGTTTAAGCAAGAACATGGGCTCCTTACTAATCTCTCTCTGAATTCAATATCTACCAGAATAACTGCTTCCAACCTATTCTTCTGCTAATGGACAATTAGCAATATTAAAATAATTATAAATAAAGTTATTGGACACTGAATAGATAATTAAATAACTTCAAAAGAAATGCTACATTGATATTCCTAAATGGAGGAAAAAATTCGTTCTGCACCACAAGGTAGAGATAGAATAAGAAGGGCTGCCTAAACAGGCAAACAGATTTTAATGTCATTAAAAACATTATCTATATTAAATTATCTATATAAGTATTAAGCAGAGCAGCTGGGATCAAAATACCTATGTTTGCCCTGTTCCCCATGTAGGTGTCTTATGCAGGTTGTTTTCCCTTACTGCTTTATATCATAGTGCAAATACCAAACAGAAAGTGAAGCTGGCAAGTATAGAGGTCTTGGAAAGAGCCTTTCCCAAGCATCTTCTACAGGTGAGCAAAACAGAATGAGGAACAATGAAAGGACTATAAGGAAAAGTGGCAACTGAGAAACCATCTGCTCCCAGCCTCTGCTGAAGAAAGGAAGTTTTGCCTTGCTTGCTTTCTCTGACCCAGGGGAGAGTGGAACTTCACCTGTGAGTCATCTAATTGCATAAAACTCTTTGAATCCATTGCATAATTTTCCAAAGGCAATGTATCAATATTAAAGTCAAGAAATTAACTGATATGGCATCAGTCTGCTGAGGAAAGGGAGGAGGCTAAAGCATAAGCCTATCACAATGGCCATTTCTGACCATTTTTTCTTCATAGTTGAGAGCACTGCAAGATGTTAAATAATTAAAATAATATTCCTGAATCCCAGGTGCCAACAAATAACAACACAAGATTCATTCTTCAGATTTGTGGATGCTGTGCATGCATTAGACAAAACACAATTTTCAGACTGATTAAACAACTGGCATCACTAAGCAGACCAAACAGAAGGACACAGGTACCTCTAAGAGGAGTTAAATACTTACCCAGCCTGGGCATAACAGCCCCCAGGAACTGTTCATCTTCCTGAAAATGGTTTTCCTGTAGAGATTCGAGCAGTTTCTGTAAGACATCCTGTGGCACTTTGCAGCCTGTGCCTTTCAGTTCAGTGAATCGGGTCAGACGGAAGCTCTTGTCCAGTTCATAACTTTCTGGGTTAAATGACTCCCGAACAGACATGGTTCTCCTGCACAGACTGCTGGCCTTTCCCACCCCAGAGCAACAGGATCAGTTTCTTTGCTGATCAGTCTAATTAAAAAAAAAAAAAAATTAGAACATTAGAAATTAAGATTTACAAGACAACAGATTTTCCACATAGAACAAGTTAAAAAGAAAGTGAAAAGCACCCAACATCATTCATTTGTTAAGACAAGCAGGCACACCTCACACAACTCATTTCTCTAAGACTACAAAGGAATGGCTCCTCTTCCTACTTTCCAACATTTAAAACTATAACCATGCCAGGCGAATCAGAGAATTAATTTATTTTCCAGACATGCTGCACAAGTTTTTCATTAAAAAAGAAAAAAAAAAAAAAAAAAGAATCCAACTCACTTACCAACCTCATTTAACACAGAGGTAATGAAAGAAATAATAGTTCCCAGAGCATGGAGGCCAATTTCCAAAAGGCAACCTGGGCCCTGATCCTACAACACACTCAGTGGAGACATCTGTTTGTACTCAGCTCGGCACAGGGTCACAATTTTAGCCATTAACATATTAATCTCAAAACCAAGATGCCTTTCTAATAATGGCTTCGCTTCAGTTTTGATGCAAGAAGCTGAAACTCCATAATACACCTGTTCTCCTTGGGGGAAAACACAATCCCAATGTTCTGTTAGTACAGGTAACAGCAGAACAAAGAGGCTGTATTTAAGCAGACTGGTTTACCCACAAACATGCCAGTTTACCTTTGGGTACATTCGCAGACACAAAAACGTTGAAAACAAAAGTTCCTTGCTTCTTGAGCCCTTTTTTAGTCAATTAACAATACTGAGAACACAGAGAATTGCCCGTTAAAATGGCAATGTAAAAAGACACTGATGCAACTCATTTAATAAAATTCTTAACAATGCATGTCTAATTTTAGAACGTTTTTCCACTCTGACTCACAGACACCACGCTCCAAAACTAATAAGAGGCCTAACCCAGACACTGACTTCTGAGCAGGAATGGCTGTGACAAATACTTTCATCTTTCTCAGAGAAGAAGTTTTCAGGAATTACTAAAAACGACCTGTCTGTGGCAGTTTCTTAGAAAGCAAGGATCCTGCCTAACAATGAGAAGAACAGAGTTCAGCAGCATCACTGACAGAATCTGATACTGGTGGTGATGAAGTTACGAGGTTAAACTGAAAAGCAACAAAATGAATGCAAGTGACTGGTATTCACCAAGTTCAGCTGCCCTAAACATAAAGAAAGTCATAAACCTACAGATTGTGCAACTGATATCCCCCCTACAACATTCACCAACAAGCACATCCATTCCACAAACCTTTAAGTCTACCAATTTATTGAATATACTTAGTATGAACTGAAGTTTTAAGCTCCCTGAGAACTTCTGATGTGGAGCCCAGCTCCCCTTTACGGTGCTTTCCCTCCTTCTCTGGGAGGCGTGGCACTTATTTAAAACAAATCTTCCAAAGCCCAGGCTCGGGCAGTATTCCAAACTCTAGTTACAAGAACGTGTCTTGGATGAGCAATGAATTCAGCTCATAGCTGTTGTCTTCCAAGGCAAGACACTAAGCACTTGCAATCAAGAAAAAAAAAAACAACAACAAAGAAAAAGCGTCTGAAAAACAACCTGTCAACAGAAATGGGAGACAAAAGCTTTTCAAAGAGGGGGAGACTTCCCTCCTCCCCCTTTCATTCGTTTTTAACACTTAATTCTAATTAATTCCAGAAATTTATAAAAAGCAGCTTGCCTCACAGGGGGAACATTTTCCTTCATCTAGCCAGTAATTGCCAATATGCTTAGCACCCCCTACCTACTTACACGGGAAAAGGTTCAGAGCCCACAGCCTACCACGAACTTTTTTTGCGGCGTTTGAGAACTGCAAAGACACAGTGAATTGCGTCCCCCGGCTGGAAAACAAATACTGCAACAAACGAGGATTTTATTTAACGGAAACCCCCCACAGCGCCAGAAGACAATAACTTTTTAACAAAGATCTTGATGAAGCTGTATGCGACTGTGCATCTTGCAGACAGCCACGGGAGCAACCTCCCTTGCAGGACCAAGTTTCTTGTGACTGCTGGCGGCCTATGGAGGCAGGCAATCCGAGCGATAAGCATCCCTCCCCAGCAGAAGAAAACACCCCGTAACCCTGATGTTTCTTAACTTTAAAAGCATGGCATAATAAATATTAAAAACTAAAGTTTAACCCTTGCCGCCCTAAGGAGCGGAGAGAGGAGAGCAGAGGAGCAAAAGAGGGAGAGGTGAGGGAGAAAGCAGAGCCAGGTTACCTACCCAAAACAAACCCCAAAGCAACCAGCAGGAACCCAACCTCCCGAGACCTACAGGCTGAGGGACCGCGACAACCATTTATCCAGGGAGGAGTGCGGCGAGGAGCGCCGCGGAGAGACATGGCTCTGGGACACCTTAAATTTCCAGCCGCTACCTTTAAAGGCAACCCGGGGCCTTCACCGCTGCTCTTTGTGCAGCCGGCGGCGGGGTTAGGGGGGGAGGGNCCCCCCCACTCCAGCCCTCCCCGCCCTCCTGGCGCGCGTTCCCGTTGGCCGGCGGCGGCGGGAGACGTGTGACAGGGACACGGACAGACACAGGGACACAGACAGACACAGGGATACAGACAGACAGACACAGGGACACGGACACAGGGACAGGGACACAGACAGACACAGGGACACGGACACAGGGACACAGACAGACACAGGGACACAGACAGACAGACACAGGGACACAGACACAGGGACAGGGACACAGACACAGGGACACGGAGACACAGGGACACAGACAGACACAGGGACACCGGGATATAGATAGACACAGGGACACAGACAGAGGCAGTCATACACACATAGACAGACGCACAGACATACAGCCAGACACACACACACAATCAGACACAGACAGACACACACAGACATACACACAATCAGACAGGCACACAGACACAGACGTACACACACAGACGTACACCCAGACACACACACAGCCAGACATACAGACAGACAGACACAGGCAGGCAGACACACAGGCCCACTCACACACACACAGACGCACACAGTCAGACATGCAGACAGACACACAGGCAGACAGACACAGACAGGCAAACAGACAGACAGGCAGACACACACACGGACACACACACAGACATGCACACAGGCACACAGACAGATGGCACACACTGTCAGACAGACGCACACAGACAGACAGATGCACAGACACACAGACACATTCCCCTCTGCACACACGGTTGTGAATGTTGCACCACGGCACAGGTGTGTGTGTGTGTGTGTGTGGGAGACATCCTGCCACCGGCCACCCTCAGGAGGGAGCGGAATGCCGAGGGGCAAGAGGACTCAATTTTAGAATTTAAGATAGTGATAGTTGTACCTGGGAAAGACCTTTGAGATCAAGTCCAACTGTTAACCCAACTGTTAACACTGTCCAACTGTTAAACCAAGACCACCACTACACCACCTCCCTCAAGCACCACATCTATGAATCCTTGAAATACCTCCAGGGATGGTGACTCAACCACTTCCCAGGGCAGCCTGTCCCAGCACCTTTCTTTCAGGAAAGAATTTTTTCCTTACATCCAATCTCAATTTCCCCTGGCACAACTTGAGGCCGTTTCCTCTTGTCCTTTCTCTGGTTACCTGGGAGAAGAGACCAACCCCGTGTTGTCTCTGAGGGTCTCCACTGGTGCACAGCCCTTAGAGTGCCACGTCTTGGCTGTGTGGATCAGTTGGTGTCTTCTTCCCCCCCAAAATCTGGGTTGGAGCACACTTTGAAAAACACAGTCTTGTTTTTAAGCAGGTGGTGATGAGTTCAGCACAGCCCTGGAAAGCTGCTGTGCTTTGTTTGAAATACCTGTACAGCCAGGACATTGCTTTTTGTTCCGAAGTGTTTGCCTCAGTCAACCCTTTTCCATCACTGATTTACAAAGCATCCTGTTTTTCCTTACCCATTTCATATCTTTCTGACACATCTTTCTGATTGCCAGGGGCTTCTCAGTTAATTTTTCTACCTGTGAGTGGTTTTCGTGCTTCTACAGTGACTTTTCCCAACAGATTAAAGCCAAGAATCAAATAATTCTGACTTAAAACTTGTCTTGCTTTATGTGTGAGACAACTTTTCCGCAGAACAAAGGGAATTTCAGTGTTATGGGTAGCACAGGGCCCAATTTTACATTGCCAAACAGATAAAAAGGCAGTTCACTGCTTGCAGTTTGCAGTTTAGTACTTAATTAAGTAATTGCCCGTTAATTCAAACACTACTTTGTGCAACCGTCTTTGAAAAAGTCCTGCCTAAAAGCAAGAAAAAAGAGAAGAAATTAAAATGTTGCTTTTCTTGCCTGATTTTAATTACTCCTCTTATCTCTGAGCAAACGTAACACCCCTGGACCGCAGCGCGGGGCAGCAGAGGTGCGTGGGAGATCCCAGCATTGGATGCCTTTAGGAAGTCATTAATATTATTTGTATAATTAATTGATTTCCAGGTCCCTCCATGTTGCCCTCCTAATGCATTTCAAGCATGCCTCACAGAAATGGCATCTCCAGGAGCAGCTGTGCTGTGTTTCACTGATGGTTTTGACAACAGAGATGAACTGAGGACTTGGAACCCCCAGTCCTGACCTGGAATTTGAGCTCATCTCCCTCCCTTGTCCCAGAGGGAGAGGGGGTGGAATATCTTGGGATCTTCTGATTGCCATTGATCCGAGACGATTTGCTGAGCAGTGGTTTCATATCATGTCTGCATGCTCCTTGATAGATTATTTCAGTCTAAAAGAACCCAGACCTCTGTCTTGAAAGGTGATAATCAGATGCTCAGACCTAACATCCCTCTATCTTTGAGCCATCTTTGAGCTGTTACCAGAACTTCATTATAAAAGAAAAAAAAAAAAAGATCATGAAACATAAGGAGAACCATGAGATATAAGGAAAAAAAAAAAGCTGTTGATTTTTAAGCTCTTTTTTCCTTTTCCATTTTTTTGGATGTATGAGAGAACTGAATCACATTTTCTTTTTTTTTTTTAATATGGGGTGGGGGGAAGAAGAAGTAATAAATTGATATTTCCAGGTGGTAACATGACCAAAAGAAAATCCAAACCCATGGAAACTCATGGCAAGATGGTGAGGTCTGCTGATGCTGCCTCATGCCCTGTGTTATGTGCAGGAGTGGGAGGGAGGTACCTTCCTTCGGGTGCCATGCCAGGCACTGGCCCTGTCCCTTCCCATGATTTCTGGACGTGGGATGGCCACATCTGAGGACAGAGATGTGGGAAAGGGTCTCCAGGAAGAAAAACACAGGCAGGGGCGATACCCATGCAGTCCATTAGTACTGGTATGGATGGGACCCTCCAAGAGCATGGTATGCCAGTGGGTGCTCTTTATAATTGACTGCACTGATTAATTTAAAGCTTGATGGTGGAGCATCCACAGGTGGATCTGCACGTGTCCCAGTGGACGTGTGCACCCATCTCTCCTGCCTGTGCTGGGGTGAGTCTTTCCCTGGGCAAGCAGGGGGCAGGAAAGTGGCTTTGCCAGCAGAACAAGCAGCGAGCCACATCTCCTCCACTGCAGCTTCAGCTCACTGCTGCTGCACCCAGCCTGCTTCTGCTGGGGCCCCAGGCTCAAAACAGCTGCTGGAGGATGTGTGTGATTGGAAGGGGAATCTTGTGGATCCAGAAGAACATCCTTTTGTTGCAGGATCATAAGCAAAACCATCAAAGAGTAGAGATGGATCCAGCACCCATCTCTGGGGAGCTGGCTGGGGAGCACCTGCACTGCTGGAACCACCTGCTTCATGTAGCATTCTCGTAGAGTCAAATAAAAGTTTTCTAGAATTAAACAAAATATCAAATTACTTTCTTTTTTTTTGTCCCCCAAGGCTTTTTTTTGCCATCTGCGTGCCAGATCTCCAGCAGAAATTCCATGACCTGCAGCAATTTGATCTAATGCCATGAGAATGCTTTGCTCTGCACACCTTAAGAAGTGCAAAAAGGAACAAGAAAAGAAGGCAGAGCCCTCCCAGGGCACTGCCTGATGGCTCAGTCACATCAAAGCCAGCTGCCTCCTGTCCTGACAGATGTCCTTAACCTCTACAGGTGCAGGGTCTGCATTTCTTCAGTCTTTTTTCCTTGGATAAGTCCAGGCATGAATTATTAGCAGCTCAGATTTCTCTGGCCAAAGTGTTCTGTTGCAGATACATCCAGGTTAAATCTAAGCAATATTTCTGATCTGTGTAGGCCTCTGACTTGGTTCTGCATCTTTGGCAGTTACAAAATGATCAGTGTTTGAACTCTTCCTGTTCTGTTTCCTAGATGTCAGCAGAAACTTTTTTTTTTTTTTTTTTTTTTTTTTTTTTTTTTTTTTTAATAAAAATTGCAGCCTCCACCTGCAAAGTTTGCAAAGAAGAAACAGCAGCATCACAGGAGCATGAGAAAATATTGCTGATTAAAACCAGGGTAAGAAATTACAGAAGAAGCGATTTTTTTTTTTCATTGCAGAATTCCCAATAAAGTGGCTGGTAAAACGGGACCAGCTGCACTGAATACTGCTTCCAGAGGCATACAGGCCTGGTCATATGCTTTTGACACAAAAACTTTAAATCCAGTGTAACAATTTAATTTTTCAAGTTGTGAGCCACGCCTCACAGCACAGCTTTTCCCCCACCTCTGTCTGTTTTGACAAAGCAAAGTAAGTTTGTGCTATCGTTGGCTTTCCTTGCCTCATTTTTCTCTTCTTCCTGTGTCTCATTAATACACAAGTGGTATTAAATAATAATGATGCCAGTAGTGGCCTCTGCTGTGCCTCCGTGTTTCCTCCCTTTTGCTTCGAGGAGCAGATGTTCCCTGTCTTTGTTTTCTGCCACTGAACAGGGACTTTGTCCCTTTAACCTTTGATAAGGTGCTTTAATAGTCTCTGACGTGAGATTTTATCAAAAGCCTTGGCAAAAGACAAATCAATGCTATCTGCCTAGCAGCTTTTATTAAATGTTTCCATCGTGTTTTACAGCAGTTCAGGGAAATGCAGCTTCCTCTGTGTTTTTTGCAGGCTGCTTATCCCATGGTCCCTTTACCCATCTGCTCTCTCCCCAGCCCCAGGGAACTCAGGCTGGGCTGAGCCCCCCTGCACCCAGGAGAGCATCCCCAGGAGTGGGGGAGCACCTATGGGCAGGGGTCCTGGGCAGGGGTCCTGAGCAGGGCTCTGCAGTCCTGGGTGATTCTCCAGCACTGACCTCTAACCAGCCTGCAGTGTGTACCAACCAAATGGGTTGATGCTGTCTACCCATGCTTGATGAGGTTTGAAGAGTCTCACCTGGACCTCCAGGTTTTCCTGGAGATTTTCCAACGAATGCTGATGTGAGATGGGAAGGCCCACCTCTCTATTTCTACCTATTTATTTGCCTGGGCATCTGTACAGCTCGTACAAAAAGCCATCAGCCCTGGGTTGGGGTGGTGAGGGCTCTCCCAGGAGAGGGCAGGCTGAGTTGAAACTCAGGTGGAAGCATGCCTGGCTCCAGGAAGCCTCGTGGAAACTTGGGAAGGTGCCACTTTGTGGCTGGGAGATGCCTGTGTGCTCACATCCTCTTGCAAGGTCTTCTTGCAGCATTAGGAGTGGCTTCTGCTGAAGCCCCCTTGGCTTTACCCACCTCTCTTCAAAATGGCATTGGATTTGGTATTCTCACTCTTGCCTTTGATGTCTTGACGTGGTTGACATCCTCACCATGTCACACCTTGGGAACATTTCATTGACCCCTCACTACTTCTGCCAGGCTGGGGCAGCAGATACCCCAGAGCTGCTCTTCATGCCTGGCCATTTGGACACCACATGGAAAACAAAATAAAAAACATGAGGCAGCCTCTGCCACGCTGCCTGCAGCCCTCCTGCCCAGCCTGAAAGTGTCAGTGATGTCTGCTTTGGTGGGTAAGCCTCGTGCATCCCAGTGGCATCCTCCTTGTGTCCTTCATCCTTCAGAGGGTTTCATTTCCCCAAGCCATGCTGAGCCTGGGCATTCCCCAAAATGTGCCATTCCTCCATGCCAAAAAATCTTTGGCAGGGACACGTCCTCAGGAGATCCTCTCCTGCAGGTGGATGCCACCACCATGACCCTGTTATCACCATCCCAGGGCTGCTCCAGCCCCACACACAGCCCACACATCCTGTGCTTCTCTGTACCGAGATCCTTTCCAAGGCTTAAGACTATAAATAAACCAGGAGCCTCTCCTCCTCCCCAGCTTTGCATGCTGCTGCCCTGCTTTGTTTCAGAAATGGCTGTGGGATCCTGCCAGCCAGACCTGAAGCCACCTGATACTGGGTTCCCTTGGGATTAGCCTTGAACACTGACTTCCCAAATTACAGTCTGGAGCACTGGGTGCAGCTGAGCTGAGCCAGTGATCCAATTCCAGCTGCTGGCACTCTCTGAAACATCTGCTTTGTCTGCATCAGCCTTGTTGATGGAGCTGTGAGCAGCTCCCAGCACGTCGTTTGGGAATATAAATTGAGTTCCTCCAGGCTGGAACCACCTGCTTCAGATGATTTCTTTGGCAAGGAGTCTTCTTACACTCCATCCAGGACTTTTCTGCCTCCCACTGCTGCCAGCCCTATGGACTAGCTGCAAGGAGGGTTGGTATGAGGGGTGGGAGTTTAGGTGGACCCATGGGGGAAATGCTGTCCTTCTGCTGTAGCAGGAGGCAAATGTGCTCTTTAAAGTATGTGATCATAGAATCACAGGCTGGTTTGAGTTGAAAGGGATATTTAAAGTTCATCTAGTCCAACTCCCCAGCCATTAACAGGGACATCTTGCACTAGATCAGGTTGTGCAGAGCCCCATCCAACCTGACTTTGAGTAGTTTCAACTATAGGGCAGTCACAGCTTCTCTGTGCAACCTGTTCCTGTTTGTCCTGTGTCTCACACAAAAATATAAAATAAAATAAAATAAAATAAAATAAAATAAAATAAAATAAAATAAAATAAAATAAAATAAAATAATTCTTCCTTTTGTCCAATCTAAATCTACCCTCATTCAGCTTAAAAGATTTCTCAGACCTCCCAGGACTGATGCAGAGGTGCTAGGGCTTCAGCCAGAGGAGTTACCCAAGTGCCATCAAGATAGAGGTGGGACATGCTCCTCTCCTCCACCATCCATGGGCTGAACAGCTTCATCTCAGACTCTGCCTTGCTTTGGGTGTTTTGGTTTTTGAGGTGCCAGCCTGATGCTGTTCTGAGGGTGGTCAGATGCACAAGCAAAGGAACAGGGAGCTCCCAGGGCAAACATGTGGCTGTGACAAAGAGCAAAACAACCTCTGCATGGCCTGTCTGTTCTGTCTGATGGAAACCAGGGTAGTGGTAGTGGGTGTTGCTGCCCCCAGTTTCCTTTTCCCCTCTGCAGGGTGACATGCAGCTCCCCAGGTCTGTCCCTGCCTCTGTCCCTTCTTCAGCCCCAGCAGTATCTACTAGATGAGCATCTAATCAGGATCCATCAAACCCGCCCGAACTGTTGGCAAAGCAGAGGTGAATCTCACTCTGGGATCATGCCATCTGGGCACTGCAAAAGGTGAGAAAACAGGGAAAAGTGATTTGAACACCCAATGCCTCTGCTGGGAAAGAGGTGTCAGGTCAGGAAACACCCTCAGGGCTGCAGGCAAGGTGCCCTGGAAGAGTGCTCGATGCCACCACTTGTCTCCCCCAGGATCACCCCTTTTCAGTGGTGTATTTTTCCTTTTGGAAAAGCAAAAAGAAACCAAACCCAAAGCCCTAAGCAGGGAGGGGGTTTGTGGTTTGCTGTCCTCCAGGGGCTGAACGTGAGTGTGTTGCCACAACAGCCTCACAGAGGAGGAACCTGAACATCTCCCTTGCACCCAGTCCAGCCTGCTGCAGGGCAGCAAGATTTGCTGTGCTCAGCCTGCAGGTAGTGACTCCCTCAAGAAACTCCTGGAAATCCCCCAATTTACATGCAGTGAGAGAGACAAAGGATGTTTCCTGGGGAGAATTGGTGGATCTGCCAGGAAATGAGACCACTTCCAGTGGGGCTGGACATCCCACCTTGCTGGGACGTGGAGATTCATGCTGGAGAATGGCACAGCCTCTGCACCCCCAAATGCAGCCCAGCACTCAGCAGGCACACCCAGCTGGGCTGGGAGGTGCTGTAACATGGTGGTCCACATCCTCCTAAAGGGCACTTAAAAGAAAAAAAAAATCACCAAAAGATGCAGGGAGAGCAGCGATCACACCATTAAATCTTCCAGTCTCTGCATTTCTTTCCCATCCCCTTCACCCCACTGCAACACCCCCACCCCACTTTTCTGCAGCCAGTTCTGAGTGCATTTTTCCAGGCTTTGTGCCCAGGACTGACATTAAGAAAACTCTCCATGGCAGCACCTGCCTTTGCAGGACCTCAGGCTCAGGCAGCAGGATAAGCCTGGGGAAAGAGGTAAATTTTCGGGGCAGCTTGGGGGTCCCTGGGGAGACAGATAGGAAAAAAGAGGTGGTTGATGGGCAGTGTTCTGGGAGAAAAGCAGCAAAGGAAAAACCAGCAAACAGCCCCAGCACTGGCTGCTTTGATTTCCAGAAATGCAATTAACACCCACCCTGATGCAACTCCATGCCGGAGAGCAAACCAGCAGGAAAGATTCACTCTTCCCAAATGCAAAGCTTTGCCCCAAGCCCTCTCTGCTGCTTGCTCAAGTTGATGCCTGTGGAGTCCAAGGAGTCACTGCAGGGCCAAGTCTGAACCTTGTTTTTAACCCAGTTGTTTGATGTAATCCAAGCTTTAGAGCCAAACCTGGCTCTGACTAACGTTCTTATCACTCCCCATATGTCTGCAGTGTAACTAAGGGGTGGGAGAATAGATCTGGGATTCAGAAAAATGGGGTAGTTTTTTTGTTAGTTTAATCTGGGTGACTGCAAAAGGTGGTGTGAATGTCAGAGGGTGAGATGTGGGGGTGGAATAGGTGGCCTGGAACAGAGAGAGGCAGGGGGGCTGCTGGCAGGTTTTCTTGTGCCACTTAAATTGCCACCAAACATCAGCCTCGTATGCATCGCCTGATGCTCAGCAGATAGCACCAGTGGTGGAGCAGTGAAACCCAACCCAGTCCTCCAAATGTGGGCAAAGCCAAGGGTGCTGGGTTGGCTCTTGGTCATAGAATCATGCAATGGTTTGGATTGGAAGGGCCCTTTAAAGGTCACCTTGTCCAACCCCCCTCTAATGACATCTTCAATTAGATCAGGTTGCTCAGAGGTCAGTGCCACAGGACTTTGAATGTTTCCAGGGACTGAGCATCTACCACCTCCCTGGGCAACCTGTTCCAATGTTTCACCACCCTCATCATAAAAAAATTCTTCCTTATATCCAGTTTATCGTGCCCAGGGTGATCTTACAGATGCTTAACACAGGCAGGGCGTGGAGGTCCTTCATGGCTGGTGATGCCATCTTGCTCTGCACCCCTAGCATCCCACCTGGGGGATGAATGACTTGACTGGGACTGGCAGGGTTTGCTCCAAGGGACTCTCCACTGCCAAGAGGCCCTTGCAATGCCC
The DNA here is from genome assembly GCA_038090715.1 of Florisuga fusca. NCBI lineage: Eukaryota > Metazoa > Chordata > Aves > Apodiformes > Trochilidae > Florisuga > Florisuga fusca. Next base: position 17,328,641 of record JAAWXA010000007.1, read on the forward strand.
AGTACACTGGCTCCAGATATTCCTGTTGAGTGAGACGACTGCTGTTGCAAGCAATGATAATGTTTTAGAGGTGATCTCCTTGAACAGGCAACGATGTCCCAGCGAGTCATAGACCAAGGAGGCAGAGATCAGGGTAGAAAATTGCTTTTAAGTTCAGCCATTTAAAATATCAGTGTTTAGTTTTGCTTCTAAAACTTTCCTAGTGTGAGCAAGAATCACCTCGCCCACCCACCCTCACTAAATATTTAGTCATTTTCAACAAGTTAAACAAAGCCCTTTGATTGGATTTATGCTAATGGCTCCTCCGTTGGCATTTCTGATTCATTTACATTTCATTTTAAAATTGCCTGTGTACATCGCCGATTTTCAGCAACACCATTAGCCGACAAAAAGAACAAGTAACAGGTCACAGGCGCCACAAGGTGGCAATAGTTGAAGAGCAATTTTCTTCTGGAGGAAGAGATCTGGGGTTGGCCAGCAAACCATCTCTGGAAGGGCAGAGCACTGCTGTGCATTAACCTCTGCTCTGCCAGGGGGGTTTGCATCGGGTGAAAGCAAAGAAGGTTTTGTGTGAGGGTTTTGGGGGGCATCGTTCATCCTTCTACCCGAAAACAGGGATGAAGGAGGATGGAGAAGACATCAAAGTTGTCCAAGGTCGCCCAGCAGTGTCCTGCCTCCCAATTTCATGGGGTTTTTTTGTGCTAAACTTGATGCCTGAAATGTCTGGGCAGCACTGCTGGAGATGGAGTGGGGTACCCACAGCCTCTGAGTCCTGGCTATGGGTGTAAAGGTTGGGTTTTACTGAGGGTGAATCTTGCAGAGTCTGTCAGCTGGGCTGACCTGCTGCATGCCCCTGACAACAGCTGATTTCTGGGGCCAAGGAGAAGAGGTCTCAGCCACACAGCACCCCCAGGCCCAACACAGAAGGTTTTTCAGTGGGTGGGAGAGTCTCTGATTCTGCTGGATAGGTGTGATGGGTTGACCCAGGCTGGACCCTGTGTACCCACCAAAGCTGCTCTATCACTCCCCTCCTCATCTGCCCAAGGAAGAGAAACTATGATGAAATCTGGACAAGGAAAGATCACTCAACAGTGATGGTCATGGGCAAAACAGACTCCACTTGGGGGAATTAGTTTATTACAAATCGAATCAGAGTAAGATAAGGAAGAATAAACCCAAATCTTAAAAATACCTTCCTGCCACTTTTCCTTTCTTTCCAGGCTCAACTTCTTTCCCCATCTCCCCCTACATTGGTGCAGGGGATCAGGGTTTGTGGTCAGTTCATCACACGTTGTCTCCACCTGCTCTGGCATAGGGTCCTCCATGGGCTGCAGGGAGACCTCCTGCCCCATCTTGGGATCTCTGCATCCAGGTCTGGAGCCCTCAGCACAGGAAAATATGGACTTGTTGGAGTGGGTCCAGAGGAGGGTCACAAAAATGGTAAGAGGGATGGAACACCTCTCCTGTGAAAAAAGACTGAGAGAGTTGGGGTTGTTAGGCTGGAGAAGAGGAGGCTCCAGGGGGATCTTATTGCAGACTTCCAATGTATAAAGAGGGCTTAAAAGAAAGATGGACAAAGACATTTTTACCAAAACCTGTAGTGACATGACAAGGGATTTTAAACTGAAAGAGGGTAGGTGTAGGCTGGACAGAAGGAATAAATATTTTTACAGTGGGGATGGTCAGACACAGTCACGGGTTTCCCAGAAATGTTATGCTTGCCCCATCAATGGAAATACTCAAGGTCTGGTTGGATGCAGCTTTGAGCAACCTGGTCTAGTGCAAGACGTCCATGCCCATGGCAGGGGGCTGGACTAGATGAACTTTAAAAGTTGTTTTCAACCCAAACCCTTCTTGGATTCCATCTCCTAGCTTGGGCTGTGCTAGTGATGGACTTTCTGCTTGCACAGGTGTGTCCACCATGTGAACTGGGAAGCAGAGCCCAGCACTGGGCATTCAGGAGAGATGTGGGTGGCAGAACTGCAGGTCTGCATCTTCCCCAAGCAGCTTCATCTCCCCCAGTGCTGGAGCTAACCTGGCACTGCTGAGCAGCAGATCTGCAGGCTGAGACCTCTGCAATGTCCTCTTTGAAATAAAATCCCTCCTCAGCTCCAGCCTTCACATTCCCTTGGTTGAGCTTGCTTGATTTTCTGCTTAATGCAAACAGAAGTGCAATGGTTTGACTGGGAGCAGGAAGGGCATGAACTCTGTCCACAAACCTAGGCTCCTCACTTGAAAAGCAACAAGTGGAGTTACCAGAAGCTCTCCAAGGGCAATCCTCAACCATGAGAGGTTTTATTCTGGAGACAGAATCAACCTCTGCTCATTAAAATGAATTCAGGCTTGCAGGGAAAGCCTGACAGCCTGGGATGAGGTGTGTGGCTGCAGCTTCCCTGGGCTGGCAGCACCACCTGTCTCTGCCTTCCCCACCTCTGGAGGACAGGGGTGTCACAAATGGGGCTAGAAGAAGATGTCCATCATCCTCTTGGCAGGTCTGTCACAGATCCAGGTGCATCTCCAGCCCAGGGCTTTCCTAACCATCCCCCCCTCACTCTGCTGTGGGGAGGGACTGGGCCAGAGAGAATGTTGCTGAGGAGCAGGAGATCAGAATAAAAACCAAGGGAGAGGCATAACAGCCTGGCAAAAGAGAAGGTTCTCACTGCCTGGTCCTGGCCATGGGGCTACCACCCCATGGGAATGCCACCCCACTGGGATGAATGGTGGGAAACTGCAAGTGGGTGACCTGGGAACAAGGCAGGAGTCTCTGCTGGTCTGAGGCTTCCCCAAGAGGACATTAGAGAGATGGGAATTGATCCCCCATGCTTGGTGGAGGGCAGTGAAGGAACCACAGGGGTTCCTTCTTCACTGTCATAAAAGTTAAATGCAAAACCTGTGTTAATGCAGTGGGATTTGGCATGCATTGTGCTCTCCAGATGATGAGGCAGAAAGGTGATGCCCTTATGGGAAGAGGAGTCAGGAAATGGAGGAGGTCTTGCAGGAGCACCCAAAACTCCATCTCCATGGGATGCAGCACAGCTGCTGCTGTGTCCAGGATCCCCTCCCTGAGGACCAGCAGTACCTGTGTGTCCACGTAAATTTTATGCAACCAGAGGGTGTTTCTAACCCTGAGGCAAACCCTGCTCCTGCCAGGGCATCCAGCCCTGTCTGGCTCTGGGGTCAACCTGTGGCACCAGCCCCAAAAGGGCAGGGTGGGTGGAGAGGTGGGAAGCAGATGTCCCACAGGAGCTGCCAGCACCAGGTCCTGCTCCAGGGAGGTGGAGGTCTGTGGGCTTTGGACACCAAGCCATCCCCAGGAAAAAAAAGTCAGAAAGGCCAAATATGGATGTGATCACCAATCTCAGCAGCCCAAACATGTGTGGGATGCTGGGGGCAGGACCCTCCAGTGCCATGCCAGAGGGGCAGGAGGCAGAGAGATGGCAGTGGGGAGAGCTGGGGTCTGAGCACAGGTGCAGGAGCTCAGGGAAAGGGAAATCCCAAGGGAATGGAGGCCCAGCTAACAGCAGAGTGGTTTACACACCTCCCCTGGGCCACAGTGAATGGAGACACGAGATACAGTCAGTGAATCTGAAATCTCTGGGGATTAAATGATTACATTAATCTTTGCTTTCCCTAAGCTGCGGTAACAGCAACAGCCACGTGCTGGTTCCAGTCCAGAGCCCTCCATGCTAACTTCACAGGGATTCATCAGGGAACTGGCATGAGCCCACAGTGTCCTGACAAGTGATTGTCCCCCTCGTCTCCACCAACCCACACTTGCTTTCACCTGGTGCTTCTGGGGCAGAGCTGGGCATGGGCTGAAAGTGGAGCAGAGGTGCCGTGATGGGAGCTTTGTTACCAGTTTTGGAAGCTTGTTGGGCTAATAATTTCCTTGGCTGGAGTGCAGGACCACCTCCTAGTGTGTGTCTATATGATGGTTTGCTGAGCCACCTCAAGGCAGAGAAGGTCCTTGAGGCCAGGAATGTCCTCAAGGCCACCTGAGTGTCAGTGGATGTCTGAGCTGAGCAGGTTGGCCTTACCCATCCACCCTGATCTGTCCAGGCATTGTCTGAAAAAGGCATTTCTCCTGGATGTGCTGCTGATGGACACCACCAGGCTCCATCCCTGGACATAGTGGTAGTTGCTATCCCAAGCTGGGCCCATGCAGAAACCATGGGCCACCATGGTCCTCCTACCCATGATGACTCTTTCTGGACAGGGACAGATGAAGATCTTCACCCCGTGAAGGATGGGGAGGAACAGTGTTGTGAACACTTTAATGATTAAATTTATTTTAAGTTACGTGGGCCGAGATGCAACAGAGAGCAGCCATCAGTGGACCATTCATCTCCCCAGCCCTTCAGGAAAGTTTATGGAACAGTTTGGCAACTTTTGGACCCAGGGTCCAGCTAAGGCATGCTATCTGCCACACCAGACTTTAATCCTTGACGAAGGGCCCTCCAGAGAGTCTCACAGGGCAAGGGTGAGCCAAAACAGCTTCTTCTTGGCCTTGGCCCAACATTTCCAGCCACAGGGCCTCTCTTGCCCCTTGCAGCCACTCTCAAAAGGCTGAATTTGCTTTCTGAGGGATGCTATGGCTCTTTGGCAGTTCCCATCCTTGCTCTGCTGCAAGGTCTTGCTGCCCTGAAGTCTTTCAGGGCTGGAGAGCCACAGGGTTTAGTGGGCTTGGGCATCTTGTGGGGTCTCCTCCTGTAGGTAATTCTGGGAAAAACAGCTCATCTGAAGGCAGGTGCTGGAAAGGTCAGGGGCAGATGGATGCTGTGTAGGGAGAGCCTGGTGCCTGCATCAGCCCAAGGGAGCAAGAAGAGCAAGTGGGGGGACGTGGGTCATGAAACCTGTTCTCCTCTTACCACCATCCTTCTGGTCCACAAATGCTTACAATTAAAAGCCAAAATGATGTCTTCATTCCTAATTAGGAATCAGCCTCAACCCTCCTGATTCCTCTCTATCTCTGAGGATCTGGCTGGAGGAAGGAGACAGCACAGAAACACAAGGGGTGTGTCTCCCTGATTTCCAAATTCCCTGACTATTTTCTGCCCCTGATAGTAGTCAGGAGTAACGTCATACGGATGGGGAAGAGGGGAAAAAGCAGAAGGAATTATTTTATTGTTTTGTTTTAAAGCCCAGAATCAATGTTTACACACCGGAGCTAAATTATTTATACACATAATGTTATAGGTTTCACACCGGTGGCTTTTATTAGCATTTGGCAAATAAGAAATCATACCTGACCTACTTGTACAAACCCTTCTCGTGCCTCTCTCTGATGGCAGCATGGCTGGGAGGGGAGAAGGTGCTCACCCCAACCCAGCTGGGGAGGGTAAAAAATGTCTCAGCACCTCCTACAAAGCATTTTGCTACTTTAGATTTGGGGGTGAACATGCACAAAGCGGGCTTATTTTTGAAAAGTCTTACAAAATCTTGGCTACCACTGCCTTCTCTTGCAGGACATGGCCCCAAGGGATTTTCCTTGGACTGTGCCCTCTCCCTTCCCCGGTGAAGGAGAGAGGCATTTCCCAGCGAGGCATCAGGAGACACGGGTAGGTTTTGGGGGGGACAAGGTTTCTCCCCAGGAGGGGTGGCTGCATCAGAACCATCCACCCTCATACCACCCCAACCTGACAGCCTGTGTTTCTCCTGAAAGGCTCAGCCAGCCATTTCCTAAACCAGCATGTCACAGGCACTTGAGATGACTTTCTTCTTGTCTCACAATTAATGCATTTTTTATAAAGCCCAGGCTCCAGTTTCCTTTCATGTTACCAGGAGGATATCCTATTTCCTCTTAGACTTCAGAAGGATTTTTTTTCACCCAAAGTATTTATCTCTGGTGTCCTGTACACAGAGGGACTAACAGGATGAACAGCTTGGCAAGGGTGCTGGAGCTCAGCTGGAGCCCACCCGTGGGCATTTGCTCCATCCTGAAGCCATTTCAGCAGCTGGAACTGCAACCTTGGGCAGCACAGGTGAGATTCAGCACCTTGTGCATCCCAGTGCCCAGCAACACTTATGGTCCTATTTTAAAGACAATTGTTCCACTTAACATCACACATAATAGCACATTAACCTGCTCAGAAAACCCCAACCCACACTTTTGGGGATGACTTGCAGAGCAGCTGAATGAAAATTCTTGTTGTTTAGTGAGGGATGGGTTTGGTCCATCAAGCTGGGAGATGGCTTATCCCGTGGGTGATGGATTGCATTCAGATCCAAAGCCAATTCATGGGCATGTGGACAGGGATGGGAACCACTGTTGGGACGTGGACAGGGATGGGAACCACTGTTGACCTTGTCAGGCTGAAGGAGTGGGACCATGTGAGCCTAATGAGGTTCAACAAGGTGAAGTCTAAGGTCCTTCCTCAGTAGCCATAGAGGATGAGGGGTGAAGGGATTGAGAGCAACCCTCCAGAGAAGGACTTGGAGGTTCTGGTGAATCAGGCATGAGCTGGCAAAGTGTGCTTGCAGCCCAGGAAGCCAAGTGTATCCTGGTCTGCATCATAAGAAGTGTGGCCAGCAGGTCAAGGGAGGAGATGCTGCCCTTCTACTCCTCTCTTCTGAGACTCTACCTGGAGTACTTCTGGAGCCCTCAAGGTAAGGACATGGAGCTCTTGGAGCAAGTCCAGAGGGAGGCCACAATGATAACCAGAGGGATGGACACCTCTGCTAGGGAGGCAAGCTGAGAGTTGGGGTTGTTCAGACTGAAGAAGAGAAGGCTTTGAGGAGACCTTATTGTGGCCTTCCAGTACTTAAAGGGGCTTGTCAGAAAGATAGGGACAGGCTTTTTACCAGGGCTTGTTGGGACAGGACAAGGAGAACAGTTTCCAACTGAAAGAGGAGAAATTCAGATTGGACACTAGAAAAAAATAATATTCACATAGGAAAAAAAAACCCCAACCAAAGAAGAGCAGTGAGATTCTGGCACAGGTTGCCCAGGGAAGTTGAGGATGCCTCATCCCTAGAAGTGTTTTTCAAGGGCACAATGCACAAGGCTTTGTGAATCTAAAACAAGATGTCCCTGTCCTGGCAGGGGGGTTGGTAACGATGAGCTTTATGAAGTCCCTTCCAACCCAACACTTTGTAATCTATGATTTAGTTGCTCTTTCAATAGTCCCCAGGGAGAGGGGCTGTGCCCGTGCCATGCCACACGGTTGCAAAATGTGCACCAGGATTCAGCCAATCTCTGCAGCCACCAAAGTGTAAAGGCAGCTCTTGCTTGACTTCTTACCAGCAATTTACCCCTCGTGCTCCTTGCATAAAGCAGAACTGGTGTGTCGAGACACTTCACTGGCTCCTTGTAATTGATGGAAGATTACCAGGAGCATATTTTTGCAGGAAATATTTTCTAAGGCTAAACAACATTTGATGAGGGTGTGATAATAAATTACCAAGCATATATCTTTGCAGCTACTCCATATAATGAGTATTGGTTTGTCCTTCCTATGTGTTGTTTCCATAGAAGCAGAGCTTAACCTTTTAAGTGGGGATTATAAAGGCACCTAATTCAATTAAAATTAGACTTCAAGCATATCAGCACTTAATACTCAAGTTATTATGTGATTGGATATAGACATTGTTGTGATTGACAGGCAGTATGGTTTCTACCTGATCCAGCTGGTAAAATAGTATTGTGGTGGAAACTCTTAGGGTTTTCCTACACATTTCCCTAATTGGTAGCTAATTCCTCTGAAATACGGGAATCCAGCACAGAACACATGAACACACATGGAATTAGTTATTTATTGTAGGTTTTCTTTTTTGAACTGACAAAGAGGGTTTCCCAGAGATTGATAACACGACACAATGTTATACACCATTTCACAACTAGTCCCTTGTCGCTTTATTAAGAACATAGTAATTTAAAAATATCTAAATATTTACATATTAATAAAACATATATACAGAAGATTGAGACATTTTTACCTAAATATGGAATGATTTTTTTTTTCTTCTCTCTAATAAAACCTATAAAAAGATTTCTGAAGAAAGTCTGAACAGTAGTCACAGTAAGTAAACACAAATGCAATCTTCCAAATTTACAAAACGCGGATTCCGTCGCTGCAGGGTCACAACATGGACACGAAGGGCCAGTGTCCCCTGCCTGAGGCCAACTCTAAGCCACAAAGGAAGGAAAGACTCAAATTTTAAGGTTTGCAGTGCACATTCGATCTATTCCACAGTTTCAGAGAGAACATGGTCATTCCTAGAAGTCCATGGTAAGGGGGAGGGGAAGGGCTGGGAGCCTGGTTTCTCAGGTGCCCAAAGAAGGAACTGCTCCTGTTGGCTGCAGTGTTACTTGTGGGCACTCAGCAGTGTCTGAGAAAAGAGGCTTTAGGATTGTTAAAAAAAAAAAAAAAGAGATTAAATATTTTGAGAACCATCTGACTCTGTAATAGCACTTCTGTTGAGACACTCAAAGGCAAAATAGTTTAAAAAGGAAAAGAAGAGAAGAGAAGAGAAGAGAACAGAAGAGAAGAGAAGAGAAAAAAGAGAAAAAAGAGAAAAAAGAGAAAAAAGAGAAAAAAGAGAAAAAAGAGAAAAGAGAAGAGAAGAGAAGAGAAGAGAAGAGAAGAAAAGAAAAGAAAAGAAAAGAAAAGAAAAGAAAAGAAAAGAAAAGAAAAGAAAAGAAAAGAAAAGAAAAGAAAAGAAAAGAAAAGAAAAAGGATGAGCCTAAACTATACACAGGGAAAGGAAACACAATTGTAAAGGCTCTAGCAAACTCTCCTTCCAGTTGCAGAAAATGTGCCCAGACTGCCTGGCGATTGACAGATGTTGCAGTTAAGACCTTCTAGAATTTTTCCTGACATTTTTAAAGTGAATTTAGTGCTGATGAAAGGTGCAGAGTGAAGGTTTGCATGGAGGGCTGCGTACGACTTCACCTTAGCCCTGATCTGAAAGGACCAACCCTTTCAACATCTAAGTGGGTAGTGCAATTTCTTGATCGATTCACTCATCTCAGCTGCTGAGACATCAATAGAGTTCCAGTCAAAAGGTGACTCTTTTTTTTTTTTTAAGATAGGTGAATGTTGTTGCCAAGGGTAGTGGTTGAAAAATCACAGTGTGCAGACCCTCTTCCAGGAATCAGCAAACTTATGTTTCCAGATTGAGGTGTTAGGGCAAACTGGGGGGGTGGGTGTAGAAGCAAGGGGACAAGGATCACCTCCAGTGATCTGCACCACAGAGATGCTGGAGAACCATCCTGCTAGGACCACGTATGGGAGATTGTTTGAGGAATACTTTCTCCTTGCTATAATTAGGAAACTGGGCACTGCTGTGAGGAATCCTGCATTATTTCCTACTAAAGCCATGAGGATTTTTTAATGACAGCTGAATACAGCTGGTCATTGGTACCCCAGCAGCCAGGAGAGGAGAGGTGAGTCTGCAGAAGCAAAGGGCTTTGCTGAGTCAAATGCTTATCAAACCACCAAGGTTCCTGATGGAGAGAGATGTCACCCTGGTCCCCAGGGGCAGGAAGAGTCACCCAGCTGGGTGCATTCACCTCTGCATGGCTGAAGATGAAAGACTGCTGACAAGCATACAATCATGTGGAAAAATACAATCATGGAGGAAAACCAAAGCCAAGAGAACATCTTCAGAGTGGATACCCCTCTAATTGAATAACACATTTGATATAGAGGGAAATCATCTTTAATTAAGATGAAGAACAATGAAGCAATCTGGAGGTCTTGTTATTTGAGGTTACATGGAAAATGAATGAAACAACACAAACTTGAAGGGCAAAGTGGATGCCCACGTCTTGCAGTGCGCTGAAGTTCTCGTGCTGATCTTGTAGGAACTTTACTCAGAGGAGAGGATGTTTCTATCTGCTAAGAAAACACTGATGCAGGATGTGAAATTCAAGCTGAAAAATCTGGGTTTGCATCCAACAGATGATCTGTTGTGGTGTCAAAAAGGCTACCTGAAGGAAGAAAAAGTTAGAAGAAATCAGTTTAAAAATATAGGCATTTAAAAAATCAGTAATTTGCAAAAAAGAAGAGTTAAAATTATGGATATTACATATTTGAGTTCTAACTTTAACTTGTGATGGGGCTGAACTGCTGTTGTATACACAGGCAGCGGCTGCTCAGTGCCATTTAGAGCAGAGTTCAATCAGCTGAAGAAAAGCAAATTAAATAGATTTTTTCAAATACAGAATTTGACAGCAAAGTTTTCCACAAAATGTATAGTGCACCCCACTTCATATATAAAATGCTGCATTAAACTTTGGCACAAAGTACACTGCAATGCTCACCTCTTTGAAGCTTTGGTTCTGAAGAAGGGAAAAAAGCACCACATGAATTTTAAACCTAAAGTAGGTACTTTGGGATGTGCTTTGCAAAAAAATCCCCACCACTCCACAGCAGTTTAAATACATATGGGAGAATACACACACACACACACACACATATATATGAAGGTGCATGGTATGATTATATCTCATCTTTTTAAAAGCACTTTAAGAATGTGCTTTTTCTAAACAGAACAATGAAAGAAAGACAGAAGAATTACAACAAGAGTGCTAAGAACACAGGGCAAACAGGAGACAGACATCAATCAGCCTGAGAGGCAAATACAACCTAATGAAAAGGGAAGACTCGTACAATCATGCACTGAAGGGATAAAGATTTATATTACAATAAAGGATTTATATTTAAGGTTTCAAAAAAGGTTTTCTTTTTCCTGAAGTTTCATTTTCTTGATATTGTATTTCAAGAGAAAAGGAGACAACCTTATATAGAACTGGATCATTGCTGTTTTCTTATCATCTGTTTCTTTACCAAGAGATTGCTCTCATCTTTTCAAAAAGCTGTATAACCCCTGGACCCAAGGATTGGGATGTTAGTGCTTCAGCTTCTTTTAGGGATAGCAAAATTCTTTCTCATCTTGAAATTAACCCCAGTGTGGAAAAACTATACAAACTCTCAGCACAGCTGTAGTCCAAAGCATGGCCATAAGGAGGGCTCTCTGATGGTCCTGAGCTGCATCTATCTTTCTAATAAAATTTTCAAGTGGAAGATTCAAGAAAAGGGCGTTGCAGCTGGCTTACATTTGTTTCCACATGCAGAATTTATGGGTTATACTTTCCTTTTGTTTCCTCTTTAAAACACAAAATCCAGATGCTTCGTGTAAATTGTAGACCAACATAAGAGCCTTCTCACAATACCAACTTATATAGAAAGACTCTAAAAGCTGCCACATCTTCATCCTGAAAAAAGACCTCACACCTTCCAGATTCCTGTATCACCAAGAAACTAATCAGTCTTCCCACTTAGTCCACAGTAATTGCCTCTGAAGCTGCCTGATCTGTCTCAACTCAGGTCTGGACACAGTCTTCAGCTTTTGGTCGGTGCAAAAGGTGAAAATGTGCTAGACTTGAGCTTTGATAGCCTTTGTCAGAGACAGATCTTCCTAGTATTTTCTTAAGGTTTATCTCCCAATGCACTGAAGTTCTCAGCCAATTGAACAGCCACACTTCTTCCAATTTACTTTAAACACCCTTCAATCAGCAGCTTTTAAAGCAAAGGCCCTTTTGGTGCTGAGGGTGATTTTAAAATGGGAGCATGATTTCTGCTCAGAAGTGCTAAAATATAATTGGGCAAAGATGTCCTCCTTGGTTTCATGAGGTTGTACCAGCTCCGATTTTGAGTTCTAAAAGAGAATTTTGAAAGCAAAATACCCCCTGCTCTCCTGAAAGTCCAGGACTTTGTGGGTACCGAGGGAGCAGGTTCACACCCAGCTATAGGTACCTAAACCAATGAACTGCACTCAGAGCCCAGTCCAGCCAGCACCAAAGGAGAGACACCTCCAAAGCTGACCTCAGCTGACAGGACTTTTCTGGAAGCAACACTTTTCCAACCAGGAACGACGACCTGAGAGCAACCAGGTTTCTGCCTGAGGTGTCTCAAGTCAAGTGTCAGCCACAGGCTGTGATCCAAAAATGTGTATGTTGAGCCATTTTAGCATCACTAACCCACATATCCACAGACCTTGCTCATAATGCCTCCTGTGTCACTGCCAGGACTGACTGAACAGGAAAGGCACATTAAAGGCATCTGAGTTTTCCCTTTATTTGGTACCAACACTTATGACTCACATCTTTCTCTCAGGGTCCTTTTGCTTCTCAAGTTTGCTCAATTCTTGAAGACAAGAGAGCAACCATCTGATGTCTGTCATAGCTTCTGTACTCCACCTTTTCTTCCCATCCAGTCTCCTGCAAGATTCCCCCTCAAGCAGTCCAGTCCAGTCTGGTTTTATTCTACCAACACAGCAGGTTATACACTGATCATAGAATCATAGAATAATTTATGTTGGAAAAGACCCTTAAGATCACGGAGGCCAATGGTAAACCCAACACTGCCAAGTCCATCACTAAACCACGTCCCTAAACACCACATCTACATGTCTTTTAAATACCTCCAGGAATGATGACTCAACCATGTCCCTGGGCAGCCTGTTCCAATGCTTGACAGCCCTTTCAGTCAAGAAATTTTTCCTAATATCCAATCTAAACCTCCCCTGGCACAACCTGAGGTGGTGATTAATCTGATATCATCTGTCATCTGCAACTGAGGACCACTGTGCCAGGCACTGTACAAACACCCAGTCAGAGAGCCTCTTCCCCAGAGATTTTTCAAGCTAAACAGAGAAGACAGGTGAATAAATCTCATGATGTCTCTCTTTAAAGAACCTGTCAGTAACACCCCTTTATAAAACCAGTTATAGTAAAACAGGGAAAGCCCTTTGTAAAAGTTATATTCCACCCTTTTTGCTACACTCGTTGATAGAAAGCATCTGTATTTTGGCTCTCCATCATAATTACTGTCATTATACTGTCTGTATATCACTTTAAATAATTTGCTTCCAAGAACAGCATGATATTACATAGATATGTGCTATAAAGAGGCACTTGCACACATATAATAATAGGTGTGATTCAAATGCTTGGCTTGCAGCCTGTGAGCATCACCTCCCCCACTGATGCAGACGGCAGCGTGGTTCATTTAGGCATCCTTCCACTGACAGCATGGAGAAGTATACATTGTACACAAATATTCCAGCTCAGAAACTGCATGGATCGATGCTCAGAGGTGTAAGGGCAAGGAGACAGCAGTGGTGATCTGCTGTGGAGTGGAGAGGGAGTTGTCTTCTCTACCACAACCATCTCAGCACACTCACTTCCATCAGTGATGTACAATCAATGCAAGTAGTAACTACAGAAACTGTGCTCAAAGAAAAGCAGAGCAACCCAGTAATTCTGCTTCTTAACACGATTACCAGAGCAATGAAAAGATAACATTACATCACATGAGCAACCTTTATTAGGGTCCCCTTGCAATGGAATTGCTTCCCTCCCTGATAACGGAAACGCACAGGATGTCACTTGGAAAAGACCTTTCAAACCAGAGCTTCCTGCATCTATTATCACAACCTTACCCTGAAATATTATTCAGTGGCTGGCCAAGAAAGCAGCACAGCAGATCACAGGCAGCGCATGCTCCCAGCCCCCACTGGGTCCCTGCCAGAACCAGACTATAGCTGCTTGTCCTTCCAACTGCTTCACTGGTCCTATTCCTTAGTAACTGCACGTGCTCTGACAGTGGGATTTCACCCAGCAGTGCTCCATGGCTGGCAGCTGCTGCTCCTGCACACAGCAGCGGTGTGTGAGAGCTCCTTCTCCAGCCCTTATGCAAAAGAAATCAGACTGCACAAGAGGCAGATGCTGTGAGGGTACCAACATGCTCCTGTCCGCCCCACAGCCTCCAGGTACCATGCCATGCCACCCAGCATGAGCACTTCACTGCAATACTAATGTCACTCATCTCCAACCACCCTTTGTTGTTACACCTGAGGAACAGCATCAAAATGCACCCTAATCTGTGACCTTATTTGTCTGCTCAAGACCTTCCCTGCTTTTTTTTTTTTTTTTTTTTTTTTTTTTGGCTCTGAGGATAATGGCAGCATCTTGGTGAAATGACAAGGAAATTACCCTGTAATGCAGGGAAAGGATCACCTCCCCAGACTCCGGCCCCACTGGATTTTCAGAGGATGGCAGCTCAGTTTCTATCATCAGGGCACCTATTGATGGACTGACTCTTAAAAGGAGGGTGCTTCAAATTTCAGTCTCACCCTGTCTTGATTTCAACATCACGTGCAACAGTCTGCAAAAACCTTATTTCCTAGCTCACACCACTGCACAGTGATGCTGCTGTTTAGCAGCTGTGAGGCTTTTCAGGCAGGGTGGCTGCACTTCAAGAAAAAGCAAATCAACACTTAGCTAGCATATAAATATCTTGCCATCTTTCTGTGAACCCACGATATTATTGCTAATACCTTGGACAACTGAACAGATGCTACAATACAAATTATTTCATCTGTCTCCACCAATAACTCTGTTAAGAATTCAAAAGCCTCCCAGAAATAGAAGCGCTCAGTACAAGTCTCTGTCTGCCATAAGAAGAGTAACTCAGTGGCCTTATTAGCTTAGCTGCTACTGTGAACCTTGAGGTTTTATGAATATGAAACAGAGAAGGAAATTGTAAGATTCTGATGCATTTGTTCCTTAATACAGGCCATTCAAAACTTAAAATAGCTGGGTCCTGTGTGCAATTACCTGACTGTATATGGCACACCGGGATTATTGAAAACTGCTTTCTGTGCCATAAATAAATAAACACACACATTGGAAGCTGATAAAAATTTTAATGCATTTTACCTGTTTGTAGTAGAGAAATGTCCGGCTTCTCATCACAGTCAGTTGCCTCTGCTGATTACAAATATAAACAAGAAATCTCATTACTTTTACTGAATAGGGGAATGCGATTAAAAAGCTACATACTGTAGAGTGATTTTGCATTTTCTATCAGCTTTCCTCAGCTGCAATTTGTTATTGCTGAGTTAAAAACTCATTGCTTGGAGGAAAAGGTCATATAATAAAAATGCAGACTTGGAAGAAGGGAGTTGGGTATTAAGAAGCAGTTGTGCCAGCAATGGGATGGAGTTAACACTTGCTCTTTTTAGGGTTTTGGGATATCTGCATTACAAAAGGAGTTGCAATCATGTGATAAAATCATGTAAGAAAAGTCCCCAGTGGTCCACGGAGGAAGAGCTTCTCAGGCTTGGTGCTCCACCCTCTGTCATCATCTGATACCTATGGGGAAAGGGTGAATACCTCCACTTCTGCACCCAAAGAGAAGTTGTCCCATGACAACAAGCAAGCTCATTTTGCTGGGGATGGAATTACTAGGGTAAAATGTCTTCAGAGATGCAGGTGGGCACTTGGCATGATTAAAAAGGCACACAACCACCCAGGCACAAAGGTGATTACAGTGTATGTATACACACGTGCTTTCAGCCCACAGCTTATGCAAGATCATTTGACTTAATTTAGCCCAAGGTGAAGGAAGGCTAAAAGCTTAATTTGTTCATCTTGTATTTGCCACAGGCCAAGGGTATGCATAAAGAGAGTTAATTTGGCTCAGCAGATGCACAGCAACTTGTTCAGACTGTAGTACCAGCAAGTGTGGATGTGAACTCCCAACAGGTTAGAGGTGTGTAAGAGGAAATTGGTGCCCAACCTACACAAGCTCTACCCAAAATCCTTTTTTGTCTTTCGACACTTCAGCATGATATTTAAGACCCTTAAAACACAATGAGATCTTTGAGAGCATGTCAGCAAACTGCTCTCAGATGTGGTCATAAGGGACCAGCCCATTACATTGTACACAGTCAGTGTGGTGGATACACATCTACTCACATGCACCCATTGCACAATATCCATAGGGACCAAATCTGACCCAGATGCACCAAGGAACTTAGCTCAGCTCCCACTTGAGACCAAGCTAACTGTCCTGGTCATCTTTATCATGGCTCCAGACATGAGGATAGAGTTGTTTCCTTTATGATGACACTGTAAGAAGAACTAATCTAGCTTCTGATTTACATTATGTAGATCCCTCAATCCCTGGTTATCCATCCCTGGACCAAGACATGGCTCTCTCTCCCACGTGCATGAATGTCAGATTATTTTTTAGCTACGTGCTCTCTACTCAGTTCTGCAAAATTAATGGAACCAAAGAAAACAGAAACAAACTAAAAAAACCCCTATTACTAAGAAGCTTCCCTCCCACAGAAGATTTAAATAGAGAGCCCTGACAAGTACACAGCACAGACCTGCAGGTGACTCTGTGCCTTGAAGCAACAAATTTTTCTGCTTCCTGTGAAAAGCTGGCATGCTGAGCAGAAATAAATTACATGCTTGGTACAGCTTACTGTGAAAGTCTTGAATTTTGGAAGGAATGGGTGGCTCATTAAATTGGAAGAGGTTATCTAGGCTAGTTTGAATCTTGGTAAGGGTCGAGAGCAAAAGTATCATGAGGAGCAGCTGAAGGAACTGGGGTTGTTTTGTCCAGGGACAAGGAGGCTGAGGGGAAACCTTATCAGTTTCTAACTACCTGAAAGGAGGTTGGAGTGAGCTGGGGGTTGGTCTCTTCTCCCTGATAACAAACAACAGGACAGGAGGAAATGGCCTGAAGTAGCACCAGGGGAGGTTTAGATTAGATGCTAGAAGAAACTTTTTCAACAAGGTTATCAAACACTGGAATAGGCTGCCCAAGGAGGTGGCTGATCTTCATCCCTGAGGGTGTTTAAAAGACATACAGATGTGGTGCTTGGGAACATGGTTTAAGCACTGGACTTGGCAGAGTCTTGGTTAATGGTTGGTACAGTTAGGTTATGGTCAGACCTGATGATCTTACAGGTCTTTTCCAACCAGAGAGATGGTGTGATTCTGATTCTGTGGACTGGACTCCCAGTGATGGAAGAACTGGATGTTCAAGGGAGAAGACAGCATGGTTAAACAGCCAACAGCACGGACATACATGGCTTAAAACACCAGGAGTGACAGTCTAAGGCCAACTTTTAGCTACGTTATGAAGAACTACCTGCACCAAGTGAATCTGCATCATGGCTGATGAAGCAGCAACCAGCCCCTTGGGCTGAAGAGACCCAGGCTATGAAAATGAGGGAAGTCAGAGGTGTTAGCAGTGGGATGGAAAGTCTTCCCTCTGTTGTACCAGTGTGGGTGTCAGGCTGGCTGCTGAAGTAGCTCTAGAAATGCAGTTACCTTTCTAACTGCTCTTCTTACACCTGGCTAAAGCTGACCTCAGAGGAAGGAATTAATACAGAAATAAACAAATAGAGGCTCAGAACTACCTTGCTTTCACAAGGGAATGACTTGAGTCTTGCAATTTGCAGAATCAGCCTTGTTTATAACAGAACTACCTGGCCTTTTTAATCTGGCACAAGACTGATAGACGAGGTCCAGCTCTCCACCAGTTTTTCCAGTCCTGTTCCTCATGGCAGCATAAACATTTATATGGTCACCAAGATCAAATCTAGTTAAAAACTGACATTACCACATGAATGCTTATGCCAGCACCAGAAAGTGAGTGGGAGCATGCCAGATGCCCACAGAGCCTACTGACTCTTTTCAGTAGCTGCCTGAATTGGTTTTATGAAATTGGATGTGTAACTGCATCTCCAGGTGAAGTGTGTGTGACACAAAGACACAACAAACACCTCGACCTTCTAACACAGATGTAAACCACCAGCCCCTGATATGCAGAACAGAAGGTTCCAAGGAAGAATGAGGGTTTGCCTTTGACAACCACACCCAGAGCCTGCCAGCCAAACTTTTTTTGTCTTTAGCCAGCTTGCAAGACAAGGCAAGCAGGAATACATCCTACTGTGGGAATTCAGAACCTCTTTTATGTCCTCTGCCTAGATAGAGCTCAGCAGCTCTTGCAAAACAATCCTGGTAGTTGTTTCCTTAGAGGTCTTCACTCCCCCAGTATTGTTTAGCTTCTGGTGTATGTGTTTGTTAAGCATACACCTGCTGTTTTGCTCCTTGGACAGAAGTATGTGTATGCTTAGGACTGGGAAGATGAACGCAGCAGTTACTGATTTTAATATTATTTAACATTATTTATCTAAGATATTGGCTGTGAAAGCACCATACCACACGTTGGACACACCTACTACATTTTTCTTGGCCCTCTGTGTCTTGCTAAGTAAAAAATCAATCTGATCTCTTGCAACACATAGATACTGTACCAAAAGCACAAACAAGGGAAAACAGGAGGATGAAGAGAAACAGAAAGCAAAAAAACCCTCTCATATAAAACAGTGAAAGCAACAGCTTGAGCACGGATGTGGGAGAAAAGGCTTATTTCCAGGGAAAAAGTAAGCATTTTCATTTCAGAGCACTGGAACAGGCTGCCCAGGCAGGTTGTGGAGTCTCCTTCTCTGGAAACATTCAAATCCTGCCTGGACATGTTCCTACGTGACCTCCTCTGGGTGATCCTGCCCTGGCAGGGGGGTTGGACTTGATTATCTTTCAAGGTCCCTTCCAACCCCTAACTTTCTGTAATTCTGTGATTCCAGGCTTCTACACTGCAACAAGGTAACACTAATTTTAAAATACAATTTGAGGATGAAGCATCACTGCATGTAATTTATTTAAATTAACCTGGTCTGGAAAATCTCAGCCTATTACCAAAGAATGCTGTATTTTCCTTTATGGAGTAGGGGAATCAAAAGCTTCCAGGTTACACACGAGGTAATCACTTTGCAGGAACAGCTCTTACCCCGTGTGCTTCGGGAATATTACTCATGGAGTATCAGCTTTCCTGTCTGGGCACTGGACAGCCCCTGCAGAATAATGGCTTGCAGGCTCTTTAAAACATAAAAAGGGAGGAAGAACTTAACTGTGAGAGATGTGTGGCTCTTGACCTGCTGCTTATTAATGGATGAAGAGTCTAGAAATCAAAAGGCTTGGATGCTATGTCTGGCACTGAGGTGACATGAACAGCGAGTCGGTTCTTCCTGATTTCACCCATTTTAAGATCTCTGTGCTGGTGGCTGACTGCCTCCCTCTGTGCTGCCACTGGCAAGGCCACCAGCCACCTACCCACATTCTCTTTTGCAGGGTGGTAAGACAGTGCTGTGAGAAAGCCACTGCTGTAAATGACATGACAATTTGTGTTGCAATTCATGCTGGTTAAAGAGAGGAAACCTACGCACGTGCCTTTTCCTTTGACTTCTTCCCCTCCAGGGCCACTTTGCATTCCATCCCAGAAGCCAAAAAGGTTCATCATCTCTGCTGGGAGAATCAAATCTGGCACTCTGAAGCTGTGTCCCAGTATGCTGTGCTCTTGGCATGCAATGGAACCAGTAGAATATTATCATACTCTTTAATTTTAATTATAACATCTGTTTGTAACATTAACCTCACAGCTTTTCTCCCCTTTGTGACAGCCAACTTGTGAAATTTTGAAAAGACTGAACAAGGCCAATAAAAATTTAATGGCAGTGACAGCTTTATTCTCAGATCTAACAAATAAAAAAAACCCTACCCAAGTCTTAGATCTCATGCAATAATCTAAAAGAACTAAGAAAGCCAACGCAAAGTAAATAAATTAAAAAAAAAATATTTCCAGCTATGAAAAATATTGTCACTGATTCAGAACTCAAATGAATTTTTATTTGGCTTAGGATAACAACCTTTCAAAATCTACACAGGGGAACTATTTTCTAGAAAGCAGAATTTTTAAGTGTTTTTTTGATTAGCTTTCCAAGTAGGGAGCTTTTCTGTGCCTAATTCTAGGAGATGAGCCAGACATGATAAATAAGGTTGAATCTGGGCAGCATCTATGATCCAGTGACCACAATTTCATTTAATTTTGGAAACTCAGGAGAGTACATCCTATACAAAGACATACAAAAACCAGATCCACCCCCCTCATTTGCTAGAATTCTCTGAAATCATTAATATCACTGAAAGCTAGTGCAGGATTTACATTATCAGACTGAAATACTGTTTCACAGGATAAAGCAGAGAGCTCTGCTCATGAATGCAGTGTCTTACTGCCTGGTTTGAAATGAAAAACTAATCAGAGGATGTACTAAATGACTCAGGGGAAGGTAGCTAGGATGGAAAGCCTGCCCCTCCTGTCTTAAATACTTCTGCTATTAAAATTTAGTCAGCTCGGTGGTGACTGAAAAGTTACCTTGTGGCTTCTGTAAAATAAATGGATCATCTTAAGCTTTTTCCATATATAAATCCTGCACATACAAACCAGTGCAGACATATCAGGGAAACCAGGCAGCAGGGAGATACATTGACTCAGAAAGTCCTGGGTGAATTCACCTTAACACTGGCTCACATTTCTTCTTTGGGGACAGCAGTCTGTACCCACAAACTTGTCTGGCATGTTTCTGTGAGCAAGTGGAGAGAAAACCAAAAGAGAGTAACCTGGGACTGTGGACATGAGGACACTCACTGGGGTAGGCTCAACCTCTGCTCCACAGGTTCTCAAGAGCTCAGTTGGAAGAGTGATGAGTCCCACACCTCATGGGCTGCAATTCCCAGTTTTCAGATTTGTAGAAGAGTTAAACTGTGCATAGTTCCCACACAACCAGTGTTACATCAGGACAAAGCTGCTGAGGGTTGTGAGACTGCTAGAAAAGGTCTCAACATCTTTCCCTCAGTCGTGCAGACATCCCCACACATCTGCTAAGAGCCACTGCTGGAAACAAAATACAGGACTAAATAGATCTGTCACCTCATCAGCTCTGTCCCTCCTACCAGAAGTTCATGGTTGTAATATATGCACTGAAAAATGTTGTTTTAACAGGATGAAGATGTCACTGCAACCATCTCCTTCCTCTCTGCAGCTCTCTCCTTTACTGCCACCATGGGTGTGGAAACTTCTCATTTGCTTCAGTGCAAGGTCAGGCTGGGTTAGAAACTTGATGGGGAATGTACTGTACTTCAGGGAATGGCCAGTAAATTAAATAACACAAAAAAGAGACTTTCTAGAAACCCAGTCCCAACAAATGAACCTGAGGGGCTGTAGGTACATTGCTGCTCACTACTCATCCACATACCTCTTAATGAGTTGCTCTGCAGGCAGAGACAGATATTGGAGCCTGTCTTATTCAGTCACACTATATTCAGCTACACTTATTTTTCTTCACAATATTCCTAGTTCAGAGACAATATCCTCTGCTTAGATTCTCCCACCCTGAGAAAGGGCCAGAGATGGAGGTGGCCCCATTTGAAAGGCAAAAGCTGAATGTCATTGTCATTTTAATTAATATCCTGCAGAGGTACGAAGAAAAGCAAATAAAAAGGATGAAAGAAAATATAAATCAAAACAAAATTAGGTCAATCCTCTTTATTCAGGGATATTCTGCAGGCAGCCCAAGGACCCTCTGCTCCCTACATCCCTCACTGCACTCTTCACCTTACTGAAGCCTCTATCCCACTTCCACCATCCTGTCCTGGGGAGGGCAGGCAGCCTTGGAAGGGGCAGAGAGCAGTCTTGTTGCACACCACTAGCAATATGACACTGTCTTTAACAAGATTATCTTGTATCCTCCCTCCTCCAACACACACAAGAAACCCTTTTTAAACCTAGAGCTGACTTGCTTCACATTTCAGGAAAGCCTTTGCTACTGAATAATCTGCATTTTTTTTCTCCCCCTCTATTATTTCTGTCTCTGGGTGTTTCTCAATTTCCTCAGTCTTACACTTTTCCCTCTTGGCATTAATAATATTGTGGAGAATGACTGCAGATGCCAATCTAGATGTGTGTTTCAGAGACATAGCTTCGGACAGCAAATACTGTCTGAGTCAGGGAACTGGAGAGGATATTTCCTGCAGACTTGCTCACCTCCCCCTAGCCATGGGGACCACCAGCATCCCTTCCAGAGCCATGGGTTTTCCCACCCTGTCAACCTGTCACTTCACTTGGTGAAAGAAGGGAAGAGGAGAAAAGATAGAAAGCTAAGTATGGTAACAGTGAAGGATCATGTTTAAGGATGTTGGCCCAAGTGATGTGCCTCAGGCAACGATGTCAGATGCTCTAAGGGACCAATGGGCAGGAAATATGACTAAGAGAGAGCCTTGGGAAAACACTAGGATGACCAAGAGCAAGTGAAGTCTTGTATGAAGAAAGCCCCCTGTAGAAGAGGAGGCACGAAGATGGGAAGGAGACCAGTTAAGGTTTATAAAGTAATTACATGTCTCTCCATTGGTGAGACTGCTTTCCCATTAATTCTATTGAGGATTTAGGGACTGTGCATTGCTGCTCATCACTGGAGCTGAGAGCTCACCAGGTGCATGCTGCCAGGGTGAAAGTTTAACTTTGAGCCTACAGGCTTGTCCCAACCTCAGGTGTGCAGGTTATCCCAGCCTGAGTTGAGCAGCTTTGCTGCAGAACCCCACATTACCTGATACTTGCTGCTGGCCAGCCCCCTCTCAGGCACTGCAGGACCTTGCTGGCACAACCAGGGTGGGTGGGTTTTGGTTTGGGTTTTTTTTTGGTTCAGTGATGCTGATTCTTTCACAAGGAATGTGAGAAAACTCATCTATCTTTCCAGACACACACAGTTTAGAGGGAAAGGTCATTTGGGTTATATCTTAATAGTATAGTGAATGAATGCCTTGTCAGACCAAATAACACAGAATTCAAAAAACCCCTGCAGGCCTGGCTGGATCAGCTAGTTTAGGACTCTGACTTCATCAGCACTGGGAAGGAAGAGTTTGTGTGCTAATGAAAATGTTAGGGACAAGGTTTGAGAAAGACTCAAAGTCATCTTAGCTGTGAAGACTTAGTACCATGCTGAACATAAGGAAACACTCTACTTTGCACAGGAACCTGCTAAAATCTTGGAGGTCTCATTTTCACAGAGTGAACATGTGTGACTCTACAGCCAACAAGAAAAACACATCTGTGGATGCAAAGGCTCTAAGACTTTAATGTTACACTCACATGTTGTTCCTTACATTTTTTATACATACCTGAGCCTCTTTTTAATCGTCTTCTTGCCAGTTTAATTTGATCCTGAAGAATCTGAACCCAGTCCCTAGGACCAGGAAGTTTATCCACATGGTTAGCAGTGCAGTATTTTTCTGTAAAGACTGAAATAAAAAGATACCATCTTTGTGAACTGTGCCACCAGAATGCAGGAAAGGACACTGGAAAGGATTATAAATAAAATGTTTCAAATTATCCATGTAAAAAGCATTTAAATGGCCAAATCCAGGACTGCAAGAACAGGAGCCAATTCAGTGTTTCAGAAATTTAGCATTTAGAAGCCATATGTGTGTATAAATATCACAATCATACCACAGTTTCTACTTATAACAGCTTATCCCAAAGGAAGGGTGAACACCTGATGTCTTCCACTCATGAATTTCACAGAGAAACATCACAGCAAAATAATTGTATAGTTTGAACTGAGTCTCCAGATGTGGGAGGCACTTAAATATGCTGCCTTCTATGTGGTACAACTAAAGAGCTGAAGATCTGGTAGTTTGGTGGCCTTATGGTCAGTTTCCTAAGGCTGCAGGCAAACTGATGAAAGATGAAAGTCTGTGGAAATCTCTACAGTTGCCATACTGCCAAACCAGGTGGGAATAGAATTTTTCTAAAGCTACTACTAAAAAAAAAAAAAAAGGCCACTATTGAGAGAAAATAACTATCCTACAGGTCTATTTTCATATTCTGTGAAAATGGTACAGAGAGGATTGTTATCTTTAATTCCATATTTGCAGCAAACCTAGTGATATTATACCAAAAATACAAAATTATAAAAGGAGTGAAATTGATGCAATTGACTTTCATCATGCAACTGGGAGGTGTGCAAAAAATAAATGAGAGTTGAAATAGAAAAAATATCATTACTGTTAGTATTGCTATTGTAGTCTTGCTCCAAGGTCTCAGAGCCCAGTGTCCAACAAAGAGAGAAAACTGGTCCCAGTTCAAGGAATTTGTAATCTTTGAGAACAAATGTCATATGAATAAGATGGGGAAGCATGCAGAAAAAAAATACAATTCCAATATTTTTATACACATGCCTTTGAAACAGTGCTAGATGTTAAGTATAAAGGGATGGGAAGTAATCACACTCTCCAAACTCTTTCCTTGTTAACAGCTGCACAAAACCATTGCATGAAAAGCATAAGCAGTGCCCTCCTCTGTGGTCTGAGCAACAGTGACATCAGACTGACCCTGAGGGATTTCTAGGGAAGCCCATGCAGCCCTGACACAGCAATGTGGGGATCCCTGAAGCCTTTTCTGAACAACCCCAACTCTCCCAGCCTGTCTTCACAGGAGAGGTGCTCCAGCCCCCTGACCATTTTTGTGGCCCTCCTCTGGACTTGCTCCAACAGGTCCATGTCTTTCTTGTTCTGAGGACCCCAAAACTGGACATGATACTGCAGGAGAAATCTCACCAGAGCAGAGCAGAGGGGAAGAATCACCTCCCTCACCTGCTTCTTTTGATGCAACCCAGGACATGGTTGGCTTTCTAGGCTGCAAGTACACACTGCTAATTTCATCCACCAGTACCCCTCAAGCCCTTCTCCTTAGGACTTCTCTCAATCCCTTCATCCTCCAGCCCACTGGGGGTTGCCCTGACCCACGTGCAGGACCTTGCACTTGTCCTTGTTGAATTTCATGAGGATCACATGGGCCCACTCCTCAAGCCTGTTCTGGTCCTTCTGGATGGCATCTCTTTCCTCCAGCAATCAAATGAACCTCTCATCTTGGTGTCATCTGCAAACTTGCTGAGGGTGCAGGTAATCCCACTGCCTATATCACAGATGAAGATAATAAACAGTACTGGTTCTGGTATGGAACCTTGAGGGACACATCACACTTAGATCTGAGCACAGCTCATTGACTTCTGCAGGGAAGGACTTCACTGGCTGGATTTCTAGTCAATGAGATAAAGGAAAAGAAAACACTTCAACTATTTTTTTTAATAGTTTTTCCCCCAGCTCTGACTGAAAGATTGACCTGACTCACAGGGAAAACATTGCCCAGGAGAATCACTGCAACTAATTCAACAAGTGCCACTGAATACTCAACACTAAAAGAGAGAATTTCTCCATGGGTTGCAGAAATGTTAAATGACTTTCAAGGACAGAAGTGAAAATGTTTTCAGACAGGAAGAGCAATTTTCAAGCAAACAGTCCCTCCTTTAAGTTCTCTGCTCATTTTTGCCATGAATGTTGCCCTTTCTCCAATTTTGTATCTCTCATGGAAAAGGACTAAAAGTGCCACCAATGGATATCTGGGCACGTGGCAGAGGAATGTCCTAATGATAATAATGCAAACAACATGATGTTGTTCTCATGGAGATTTCATACTGGCTTGGTTATTTCTTGGGATAAATGAAACCACAGTGCCTGACAGACCAGATCTTTGGATGGAAGAAGGGGGCTATTGGAGCCAGGCTGAGAAAGATCCAGAGGACAGCAGCCCTATTCCATCACAGCTTCTAGGGACAGGCTCCCTGACCAGGGATCAGGCAGTGGGCATTTTGGCAGTACTCTAAATGCCAGTCAAGACTGCTGTTATTACAGCAGCACCTAGTAGTGCCATCACAGATGAAATTTATCTGTCAGAACTACAACTCCCTCCTTCTTCCCCTGGGCTCAAGGGAAGAGGTTAAACCAAGCTTCAGAATTTGCTTTGGTAATATGAGCTTGGCTACTGAGAAACATTGCTCTCTGCAGTGTGTGACAAGTGCTATTTTAATAGTGCTGCTGCATTTACTGAAAAACATTTCTGTTATCACAGTGCTGCTCAAATTAACGTTGTGTGGGTTTTTCGTTGTATTTTCCCCCCAAAAATGTAATTTTGAAGTCCTTTTTTCTTCAATGTAACCTATTTATTAAAGCTTTTAAGGAAGAACAAGATCCAGACAGTTATTTCAAGTTCAGGTTTTTGGAGATTACTGAGTTCAAGAAAAGAAGGTATAAAAACTGGTTGTGTTAGAAACCTAATAATAAGTGTAACTGTAAGAAAGTCTGCCAGACACCCTGTAAGATGTATTAGGACTATGACATAGTCAGCACATACACATTATTGCAGAATTTCACAGGCTGAATGGGTCTTCTGGAGGTCTCCAGGTCTCACCTACTGCTCCAGGCATGACCAACTAGATCGTGATGCTCCAGACTATGACTGCTCAAGGTTTGAGTATTCCCAGGGATGACAATCCCTCAGCCCCTCTGAGCCCCTGTCCCACTGTTCAATCTCTCTTATGTTGAAAAAGTTCTTATTTAAATCATGATTCTACGACTCTATGTTGATATTTTCCACGTGCATGTGAGAAGAGTCTGACTCCATCTTCTCTACATTAGGTAGGTAGTTTTGGACAGCAATAAGGTTTCTCCTGAATCTTATTCTCTCCAATTCTTTCAGCCTCTCCTCATATGTCACTTCACACACATACTTCACCATTTACCTGCTTCACTACCATAAGTCCTGGCCTTCTGCTGGACTCAAGCCAGTACATCAATGTTTCTCTTGCATGAGGAAATGGGGCCAAGAGTGCAAACACAGTTGGCTGCAAAAGGTTCCCTTGCCTTCCTTTTGCTGCCAATGGATTTACAGAAGCTCTTCCCATTGCCTTATGTCTCTTAGATTAGCAATCTGTACCTCAGGACAAGTCACAGCCCCTAAAATAAGGTCTACTTTGCAATACAGCCTGTCTGGTAACTTGGGTATTTTCCCTAATATATTTCCTAATATATTCCAGATTGCAAAGAACAGAATCTAGTTCAGAATCTCTGACCTAATACTAACTTTTTATAGGCCTGGATCACAGAGTCTGAAGGTACATGTGTTCTTCTGGAAGCTAGAAAGCAGTAATTGCTATGAAAACACACCCAGCACGGGATGCTCACAATAAGAAATTTGCTCCCAACAAGGGCAGGACCACCACAGTTCCTCTAAGCATCCAACTCATCTCAGTCCCAGTACCAACTCATCTCAGTCCCAGTATTACCTTCCCCATCTCTCCCCAGTCCAGCCACCACTGAACTACTTGCAGAACAAATACAGACAGAGACAGTACAAGCTTTAGAATTTTGATGGCAGACAATCAGTTATGCTGTCATTATGTTTTCAAGATTTCTTAGCATCTCTGATATCTGAAAAAAAATATAATTATTCTATATGAACACTGAGATTCTAACCTTAGAGCTCGACTTCAGAAACCAGGATCACTGGCTTAAAATTAACACAAGCTGTCCCTGTAGAGGCTATTTTTAACATGTGAATGAAGGGGAATAAAAATAAGAGTTCACATTTTAATAGGTCTAACACACATCAGAAATTCTAATCCCTTTATACACACATTTGCTGAGAGTATGATCTACATATAGGAAAAAAAGCAAATCCCTACCTTTTATTGCACCCACAATATTTTGGTCTAGTCCTTTCCGGTTGTCATTGAGGCCTCTTTTCCTCTTGCCATTGGGTAAAGAGTTAGCCAAAGTCTTGTCATCAAAAAAAGCACAGACCAGCTTCCTGAAGAGCAGACTTCCTGAGCGAGTGTAGTTTGATAATATAGAGTCCAGCTGAGATTTGGGCATGAAGACATCAAAGCCTTCAGCAAGTTGCACTTCTGGCTACCAAAAGAATACAAATGTTTCAATTAAAAGAGCATTCAAAGACATTACTTTGCTTCAATCATCCATCAGACTTTACAATCACTTCATCAAACCATGGATCTTTTCCCAGCTATTCAGTACCACAGCAGCTCACTTCATTGAAATCAAACCCCATCAGTGAATAAGCACCTTAAAAGGCAAATCAAATAATCATGTCCAGCCACTGTAATAGTTAACAATTACTGACATTACTTCTAGGCATGCAGCTAAGAAAAAGAGATACCTTTCAATATTGGATAATAATGACAAAGCAGAGGATCACCCCAGAGCAATACTCCTACGTGCAGCTTTTTGGATATTTATCTAAGAATTTTATGGACTTGTTTCACTGCTAAATGATGTGAACGAGCAGGCTGAGGGGGAGCCAGGTGTTTCCAAGAAGGATAACTGCAGGGCTACTGGGCTGTTCCATGTGGTTGCCCAGGAGAGCTTCCAAAGCAGACACAGCCCATATGAGTGTAAGTAAATGACAAGTTTATGTTGCCCTTGGAGCCAGTGCTTGCTGATGATCCATTTCTCCTTCCTTTTCATATTTCCAAAATATGTTGTTAGAACAGGATGATGTCAGACAGACAGCTAACTTCAGCACAAAAACCCCTCGGGGTAAATCACAGGGTTTTACACAGATGCTTGAAAGTGAGATGGAGGGGAAGAGGAAGAAACAAAATCATCCTGTATTTCACAATTGCCTTGTCTCAAGTACTCTGTGGGCCAAAGCAGTCTTCACAGAAGTCCCCTTACTAAGAATCTTTTTGCTGCCCCTGTCTGTACGTATCAGAAATTACACAAACAATATTTGCAGTATTTTATTCTGTGACTACCACACAGTGCTTACACAAGGCATCCCTATGGAATAATTGTAAATCTAGAGTGAAGATACAACATGGATAAAGTACTTTTTTAAAGATATTATCTGGAATTGTGCAAGGAGGGAAAAAAAGTGGTGGTCATTATGTAAGAAAATAAACTAACATTTCAACCTTGCTCCTAATAATTTGCTCTTTTTCCCCCTTATATGAAAATACAGCCACCAGTGATGCTATGTTTTCAAAGATGTTTACAGAGCAAGAGCAAATGCTGCCTCCCATCAAATCACCTGGAAACATCTTGAGTCTAGGCAGAAGAAAGGGCTGCCAATCTCCAAAGTATTTGGCTGTGTAACTCTTTCTCCCTGGATTTTTCAGAATCAGCAAGAATATTTTTGAAGCAAAACTGAACATTAAAAGGGTTTAGGAAGCCAGGATGAACAATCTTAAAATATACAGATAGTAATAAAACATAGTATCTAAAAAGCACATAAGTTTCTCGGGTTGTTCTGGATGAAAAGTTGATTTTTTTACCTTGAGAACTTTCAAAATGTTGGAGCCAGCAAAACACTCAGAGTTACTCTATTAGACGTTTGACAATCCTATGTAAGTGTAGGTGGGTTTTTAGTTTGTTATTCCTAAACTTTCTGGTGACAGAAGAGATTTTCAAGTGTAAATGATCACGGACCAAGTTTGCAACTTGGAAAAAACTCTGCTTCATGTTCATCAAAACCCAGAATGTAGTTGTCATGGTGATGAAGGTACCCTGTCCTGTTCTGGGACCTGGGGCTTGTGGGTTGTGAAAGCAATCTAAGATGACCTCAGTGATTTAAGATGCCTTGCCCAGACAAATCATCTTCACTAATACAGCTGTAAAATATATTTGAAGCTTCACCAGTGCACCAGCATGGAGGAGTCAATATTACTTCAGTTTTGACTATTTTATTCTTAATATATGAGTCAATTTGTGTATTAGCAAAATAATTTGAAGGTAAAATCCTGATTTATTTCTGCTTTCCTTTAGTAGCAAACTAATCATCAATCAAAGACTATCAGTAACCAAGTGAACTTTATAATCACTTTGAATCCAGTTTCTTAAAAGGAAAAACACTTTTTAGCAGATAATGATCATGGCATAAGGAACTGGTGGGTAAACTATTTGTGTACAATAAAATAAATAAGATCAGACTGCCAAAGACTTCTGCTGTGCTAAAATTCACATGCAGTGAATTAGATTTAATCCTAGACATTTTACTAGGCTGTACTAGATAGATTAGAAATTAGAATATAAATGGAATATTGTAACAGTAAAAAAACCCAAACCTACAAATCATGAGAAAGCTGAATTAAGAGTAATATATCATTATATTTAAAAAGCAGGTTGTTGATTAATAGGCCAGATTATGAGTTGGTCTCACAAAGACTTTTTCCATCTCTGTAAGTAGCAGTATTTCACCTCATCAAATCTGAACTAATTGCATTGGCTTCAGTAGCCCTTTTTTTACACATATTAAACTGAGATTTTTCCTGAAGTTCAACAAATGTTGGCAAAATAACGTCGACAGAGCACACACTGCACACAACCCATGCAATATTCTCAAGGGAACATTCATTTATGGTGTCTTTCAGTTTTTTCAGGCACTCAGACCCACTGGGCGTGAGCCCACTGAAGATGCTTCTGAATAAATAGAAGAAGACAGTACTGCCATTCACTCTGAAAGATGTGACTTTCTTCGGCTTTCTCAAAATGTTTGAGGTCACATTTTATCTTGCTGTTAAATATATCTATTTTCAGAACTGTTTTCTTTCCAAAGACAAAAACTAAATCAATGTGTTTGTCTCGGGGTTCTGCCTCTGTAAGTTCAGTCAAGCAGCCACTGTGGTAAACAGAGGCCAAAGCACAGCAGGGCAGATGAGGACCTGATTTATGAACCACAAGTTTTCTTTTTTTTTTTTTTTTTTTTTACCTCAGGTCAAACTGGCACCAACCTAGAATTGTGTCCAGCGATCGAACACATTCATAAAGCCAAATAAATTCCCTTGCAAGTACAAAAACTGTTCTCAAAACCGTATTTCAAGCTGAAAAAAATGCCACAAGCAAAGAAAAATTCTAAGCACAAACTTCGTATTGGAGATAAATCACCAGTCCCTCCCCAAACCATTCCCTCAAACTTTACTATTATCACTATTTTTTATTATTCTTATAATACTACAAAAGGAAAACCTCTGAAAAAGCATCAAAGTAGTTATTCTGTATCACTGCACCGACTCCACGGCATGAGACTGCAATCTAATTAGTGGTGTGGCTTGCATCTATATAACTGAATTATCATGACTGCTCTTTTTTATTATTAGTTCCTACTTCCAGAAAAGTAGAACATTATCTGCTGCATTGTTTTCATTGATACAGAATTTAATTATGTTTTTCTAGCTCATACTACTTAGGAAATTGGAAACTGCCTGCTCAAAATTAAAAATATATTAAGAGAAATTAATGATCAGTTTATTCATCAGTGAACTGGTTCACATGACAGCTATCTGGTCACTCAACAAAGCCAATCAGCCACCAGACACATGAAATTTCTATCCACACGCATGTGTTGTGTGAATCAAGAAAAAATGCTCACTGCAATTTTACATGTGACAAGGACACATTTTGACAGTGGCAAATTTTGACCCCTTAAGTCACACTGACATCAGCATCAAGAAACCACAGGAATAAAGACCCAATGACCAGACTCAACAAAGACTGAGGTATGAACTTCATAGAGGTGAGGATTCCCCTGAAGCCCTTTGGACCAGCCAGGCATGAAATGCAGAACATAAATACATCCCTGCAGGATAATGGCATATGTGTGGATTACTCCTCAGCAAACTTCATGGTTGTGAATGGTTTATACAGTGCAGCACTTTTCAGGGCTCCTGATTTCATGGTGGGTCTTTGCAACAGGTAAGCTGAAGAACTTTTTACTGGAAGCTCTAACAACAGGCTGCCTGGAACTCAAGGAAGAACTACATGCTGATGAAAGTTGAAAAAAACACAACAAACCAAACCCAAAAAATCAGCACTCACCTGAAAAAAAACATCCCAAACCTTTGTAATGACAATCCTCAAGTCTAACCCTACTGTCTCCATTCAAACCTACCCAAGATTTGCTTTTTTATTCAAACCAGAGCAAACAGATGCCAACCTGACTTGAGGACTGATTCTCCTGAATGAGTTAGTGCTTTAAAATTTTGTCATCTGACGTATGAAAATATGAACTTACATCTGATGAAGCTGATTCAAGGATAATTCCAAATCCTGAAACAGGGGTTTCTGGTTTTAGGGGGGGTTCAACTGCTTGCAGACTTGATCGTTCTGAGTTTGATGAGAGCTTCTTTTCATTCTCTGCAGCGCTGGGCTTCTTATTCATGGTAATTAGTTCAACAGTTTTGAGGGGCAGTTTTTTCTTTTTATTTCTCTTTCTTGATATTGTTGACTTCTGTGCACAAATCACGGGAACAGGAGGCTGCTGCCTGTTCTGAGTCCCAACTGAAAGGAATAAAGTAATGAATTAAATTTATAGACAAAAGCACACGTATAGCCAGGCAGAAGCATCCTTAAACTACCAACATACTGAACTCATCTTCTAGATAAGCATTACGGTTTTCAGGGCTGTTTGTGCATGTGAAACAGTTGCATTTTATCACCTTTGCATAATTTTCCAATCTGTACAATGGCAATAATGACACTGTGCTCCACTATGAGGTTTTTCAAGCCATACTGATGAATAGTGTTCTAGGAAAATGAGGAATTCAAGGCTCTTCTTCCCAGTGACCAGTGGATAGCTGGTGACATGAAGGACTTTAAGCAATGATTCATTTGCATACCCACTTGAATGACTAAGAATCTCATTGTCTTTGAGCATCTTCTTCTGACAAAGTAAGATAATACAAGTGCTAATGCAATTACAGTTATTTTTATGAATGCAGTTACCAAGTTAATTAGCTCAGCCAGAACATTTCAAGTACCATTATGACAAGAATGAGTGAAAACACTATTCAGTAGTTTAATTTCTGGGAAAAAAGTAATGTAAAGTTGCATGAGATTTTTCTGCTCATGCAGAACTGTAAGTTCCTGTCTTACCTCTGAAATATAAGATACCAGATGCTTACTACTGTTTTGCATTTTCCAGTATCCACAATAATTTGTATAAATTAAAGCACAGATCCTGAACTTGTATTAAAGTGAGCGAGTCCTCCAGCAGAACACTATGCATATACAATTACATGTCGGGATGAATCAGTAAGATCAAGGTCAAAACAAACAAACAAAAAAGACAAAAGTGCTATATGTGCAAATCAATGTCATTTGAGCTCCAAGTGAACTCTAAATAGTCCTCATCTACAAAGACTGAGGAAGAAAACAAATGGAATACTGTTTATTAGAAGATTTCTGGGATAATTCTTTTCTGGGGAGGATTTACATGACTGTAATTTGTATTGTATCATTTGGACAGAATGGTGTTTGAATATTAAAATGTTATTACACTTTCACTTTTGCACTTAAATGTTTGATTTTTTTCCTTTTAGCAATGAAATGCCAAGTGACAATTTTTCTCTGCAAAACGATCGTTTTATGTCTACCAGAAAATACAAACTATTCCCAGTGAATCAAGAGATGCACTAATTAACAAGGTACTTATAGTACAGATACATAATAAATAAGAAATGATCCTGGTATTGAGGAGCCAGCTGTTCTGGCATAAACCCCAGTTCTGTACCTCTCACCCACAAGCAGTTTTTAATCACGCATGTAATTTCCATGAAATGGGTGAAACAGCCTAAGGATTTCCCTGTCCCAGCAAAGATTGCAAATCTGGGCCTTTGTGGGCTTCTTTGTGAATCGATGACTTTTAGAAAAGCATTTTGATGTGTAGCAACTGATATTACAAAACCTGTCTGATCCTCCCCGTTGCTCTCTCAGGCGTTATACGCCATGGAGACAGGGACCTGAGCCAGCCCTTCACTCCACCCAGATTTCAGTTAGTTACTCAACACTTCCTTTTCTTACAGAGGTTACTCAGTGACTCTTAAGAGAAAAACCTCCATGGCTCCACTCCCCACCACAATGGCAGCTCAGCTGACAAAATCTCCAACATCTCCAGCTCCTCATTAGTGTTCACCCTAATTTTTAGGAAGCCCAGAGGCTGCAGCTTCATAGCAGCCTACAATGACCTATGAACTCCCACATGCCATGGTCTTGATATCTTTAGTGCTCTTCTGGCTCTGCACTGTTCTGTTTCAGCTCCTAACCTAGTAGAGAACTAGATTCAATAGTTTTCCCCAGTAAACAGATTATTACTGGTTCAGCCAGCAGAAAGAACGAGTAAACCAGCGTGAAGGGTGGAGGTCACAACATGCAGGAGCTGGCTCAGCTGAGGCTACTAACTGGAAGCTGTAGCTTGAAAGATCTTTCAGTAAAGTCTCATGCAGTAACTTTAAGTGGCCTTCCAATAATTTTTTTTTTTACCCCTAAGATTAGTGAACTGGTAAGCAAGTAACAGCATTTTGCACCCCTGAATGAACACACCAGAAAAACAAACTGGGGGTGGTTACAGTACATTAACCTATCCACTCAGCTTCCACTCCTAACTACATTAGATTGTTGGCTTTTGTTGTTGTTGGTTTTTTTTTTTTAATTTAGCCTTAAACGATTCTTACAAGATAATATCCCATGCTAGAGGTAAAAATCTGATAGGTAAAAATAACATTTCCAAGAAGCCTGTGAAAATTTAACTTCGTGTCAAGAGGGCAGGAAACAGTCCAAGTTTTCCTGAGTCTCCAAATAGATATCTGTCTTACTAGATTATTCCTCCTAAAAAGATGACTGTACTGGGTATGCATGTATGGAACCAGTCATTGTACCTGCTTGAATCTGCATCAGTTTTCGCATGGTTTTGAGCTCCTGAAGAATAGCCTGCAGGGTTGACTGGCAATTACATGTACAACAGTTTGGTCCAATTGATGAATTCACAATTGGTATTTCTCCTGAAAGAGAGAGGAAAGGAACAAGGAAGAGACAACGTAACCCACACAAAAACACCCTATCAACAATTACCAGTAGGCATTTATTACCAATACAGCCAATTGTGAAATCAGATCCAAAGCCAAGAAAGCAAATAATTTTCAACGTGGTCCCTTTTAAGAGACAGGGACCACTAGTTTTTATCCAATTACTAGAATGTGCAATTATATACAGTAGGGGATGCAATGTTACATGGGCTGAAGAAGACTGCTCAGAGTGTGAATACAATGCACTCCTCACAGCAGGGCTCTCTGTTGTCAGGCTACTTCATCTTGAATAACAATAGCACCAAACCTCATTATAAACATACTCACTTTATCACACACACACACAAAAAGCCCATCTCCCGGAACAATCTTACAAAGAATGAAGACAGTCTGTGTAATAAAGGTTTATACTGTACATCAAATGAGGGCCTAAGAATTTTTAAACTACTTGAGTATTACACACAATTCTTTACGATGTGAAGAATTGAGAAGGAAAATGAAATCCCCTTTCTGGAAAAGTAAAAATAAAAACCAGAATGGAAACAAATCACCAGCAAGAAAAGATTTCAGATCTGCTCCTCTCTTTGCTAGGCTGGGATTGTTTTCTACAGCACATTTTCCAGCACTGACCTACAAGATTTCCTTTGAAGATGAGTATAGCAATTCAACTGATTCTTCTTTTCTAGTAATTCCTATGAGTGTTTAGCTGAATTTATATTTAGTTCTAGCCCTTTGCAGTGCTTTTATTACTGCTTTGCTTTCCAGAAGTTTTGCATTGTAGATTCTGAATTAGGACTGGCTGTAAGAGCTGAAAGATTTCAAGCTGTAGCTCAATGGTGGTATTCTGCACTTCAATTTAAAATAGCTAGATTTAACACTGCAAATAAAAAAATTCAAAATTCAACAAAACACCTACCAATATCTGCTTGTAACTGAGGCCAGATGGGATGCACCCCCTTCATTTCAAGATGTGCTTACAGTCATTTTAAATTGATGTCTATTTTACTGCTCACCAAAGCATGCAAAGGGAGGGATGATCATTTTATGAAGATAGGTACAAATGGATCTTACAAAAATCATCTCACTTGGTGTCACACGTGGTGGACTTGAGCGTGATTTCCCTTCTTATTCCATAGCCTGAGAGTTACCAGGTGCCCTTTAATCATTACCTAGCTAAAGTGAACATAAGCAACTCATTCAATCTTAGCTCATAAATCCTCCCATTTTTCATTACAATTTTTTGCTTCCCTCTGAAGCCAAACCAGGTTATTAATACCTTTTCAGGTTTAGTTTGTGTTCTTTAATCAGAGCTCCCTGATGTCAGACCCACAGAGATCCCCTGACTTCAATCCTCATTTGAAATGGCTGAAAATTTGCCCGCCACTGCACCCTTTCCTCCTGCTTCTATCCTCAGATCTTCCTTCCCAGGCACCTGGTTTTCCACCTCTTTCCACTCAGTCCTTCAGTTCTCAAGCAACATTTATCAGGCATAAGCAAACTGGTACTCATTCTCCCAAAAGTGAGCTACTTGTGAAGCTAACCTGACGTGTCACTAAAGACTGCTGAAAACTTCTGGATGTCGTTCTCCTCCTTCCCTCAGCTAATTGTCCACACTACTGCAATCTGCAGATTTTGGCATTTTAAAATATCATCCATGGACAAAACCAATTAATACTGCATTAAAATAAATGGAATAGTTTGAATCTCTGCAAATCTGGCAAATACAAATGCAACAGTTCCACAGACTTCTTCTCTCCAAGGTTTCAGCTGTAACTACAAATTTTTAAAAGTAAAAAGTGATCTAGAGAACAGACTGAGAGTTTCAACTTAAAACAAAAAGAGG
Organism: Florisuga fusca; assembly: GCA_038090715.1. Taxonomy (NCBI): domain Eukaryota; kingdom Metazoa; phylum Chordata; class Aves; order Apodiformes; family Trochilidae; genus Florisuga; species Florisuga fusca. Next base: position 17,364,891 of record JAAWXA010000007.1, read on the forward strand.
TTACTGACTCAGCAGGACTCTGCCTAGTTTGATCTCACCCTTCTTTTGTACGCTGTCTATTCAGACTGAAAGTTCCTTGGGGCATGGATGGGATTTTATCTTTTCAATGGTCCATAAAATATTGAGCCCATTGTTACAGGTACATGGAGAAAAAAAATAATGTTATCTTTAGCTTTGCAGCAGATGACTCAGATCCTCAACTTGGCTCCACCAATACCCTTCACATATCTGGTAGACATTTAAGTAGATGAGGTTCAAGATTACTTATAATTAATAGCATCAACATAGCTCCATAACTTTCAGTAAGCAAGCAGGTACCCCAGAAATGGAGTCCCAGAAAATGAGGAAAGTTGTACTAACAAAAGACAAGTACATAGCAAGAACATTCTTCCTTAAGTGCTTTCTCAGTTGTTTTAGTCTAATAAGGATAAGGCCCATCTTCTCTCTTGGTCAGAATCCAATATTCTCCCTGCTGATTGCAGAGGGGCTGGATTAGACCTTCAAAGCTCAACCCAAACTATTCTATGATTCTAGTGGGCCTCTGGAAGCAGTACCTGAAGGACTACAGCAGGAGACAGGGCAGGTGGCTTTTGTTTCCTTCTTAACAAAGACTACATTGTAGTGAATTGCATGTGAAAACTTGAACAAATTGTATCAGTAACCTGTACATCTCCCCTGTTGCAATATAATGTGTTCCTTATGGAAGGACACAGGCTCCTGATGAAAAAACAAAGGGTTTGTTTCCCCATCAAGGTGAGGGAGATTTACATTATAATCCCCACTAGCACTGATAAAAATTACCCATATGAATCTACCATAGATACTGGAAATGGGAAAAGAGACCACCAGTGTTTCAAATCAAGGCAGGGTTCTACTGACTACATACATATTCATGATGGGGTTTTATTTTCTTTCTATCCTCCCTCTTCTGATCAGTTACTGTGTTGTAAGAAACATCTTGTAGACTGTTCTCAGTCATTGTTTCGAGCACTATCTTTATCATTTTTAGAGAACAAAAGCAATCCTTTTCAACTTGTTATAAATCAATTTTTAATTTTAAAAGGAGAGCAGACTTTTTATTTTTATGAAGGAGTATTTAAAGAGCTACCTCCCTCTCTTTGGAAGCTGGCCAGAAGGCAAATTTGATGCTGGTTTGTATGGCTGAGAAGAGATGACATAAATGTATTATTTGGTTCCTCTGTGTGAGCAGCAAGTAGCCCAGAACAATGGTTCTTGGAGCTGGTTCTGCAATGAGTGAATTCACCTGGTGTAACATTGATACCACAAGTTTACATTTGAAAAGCACACCAGTTCAATTCAATGAAAACAATCTTGACATAACCAAAAAGCAATTCAGCTGCTTCATCACTGCTGGATTTTCCTTTTCTCTCATCTATTTTTGCCAAAGCCTTTTGCACAGCTGCTTTCTACCATCACCTATTAAAGATCCATTCCAGACTCTCCTTGAAGCACCTCTACCATGTGAGCAGGTAACCACACTAGTTAGATGGAATTACCATGCCTATTACATTAGAATTTCAGTAATTCAGACAGCCTGTAACACATACCATGGCTTCTTATAAGGTACCTATCCACAATGGACAGAAACAGCACCTGCTAGAGATGTTTGGACCTCTCCCCAGTGATGATCCAGGCCTGGCAGCCCCAGGTTATGTCCTCCCATCTTATGTCCTCCCTGAACAATTTTGCTCTAATGAGTTTAAACACCATAGTAAGCACCAAGGAGTATCACCCTTGTTCTTGTTCAGCACTTCTACACTCAGCTTTTAAGGTCTTTGTCCATCCCCTGAATGACACCTGAAATACTGAGTTAGATGCTCAGGCTCCCAAAATAGGGGATGGAGGGAAATCAGACATGTTGTTAGAATGACCTCCCCAAAGAGTCATGTGCTGGGTGAGGAGCAGTTTCAGAGCTTGCTCACAGCCCAGAATTGCATCAAAAAATTCCTGTTCCTGGAGACCAAGCTCCAGAGCCAAAGCAGAAAAACTGACTGGAGGCAGACACCTTGAACCAAATATGCAGATTGTTTTTTCAAAGGTGGCCAGTGGAGAGGGCTCACACCCATCTTTATGTAATAACCTAAAAGACTACATTCCTTTCTGCAGCAGGACAGATGCAGAGGGAGGGGTGGAAGGTGCCTCCTGGTGCACTTCCCCACGAGCTGGCAGCCTGGGCATTCATCCTGTCCAGCCCAGGAGGATCACTCAACCCAACCCTTCTACTGTCTCACAGACAGTTCTAACCTGTAAGAGTTCATAAATCAGCTAAGCCCTTCCTCATACAAAAAATTAAAGCATTGACATTTTCTTGCATATGGGGCCAAATCCTGTCAACATGTTTTAGCTCAGATGCTGAATCAGGCCCCCGAGGGGATAGAGGTGCTGCTCCACCTACTTTCTGGATCTGGGAACCAGGCACCTAAGCTGTGCAGGCTTGGGCACTTCTGTGCATGCTGAGAACTGTCCCTGACAGTGCCCAGGGACTCTCTGGGCAAAGAGGGAGATGTGTGATGAACTTCAAGTCCTTCCCACATTCAGAGGGTTGTTATGGTGGGATTTTGAGAGCATACTTTTAGACTTTGATCCTAAATCCAATCAAGACTTCCCCCCTCTGAATCTGCACCTTTAAAAAAAGCACAACCATTTTTTGTATTATAAAATAAAACAAAACTATCATGACTTACTACAACATCTTTCTCAGGTCACCTGGCACCTCTGTGTAAATCATTTTCTCTACAGAGAAATGGTCAGTCTGGTGAAACTAGGGCTGTATGTTTCTTCAGTGCAGTGAGAGTACTTCCTAAAGGACAATGCTGAGAATAATAATGGGGTTTTTGTTTGTTTATCTGTTATAAACAATGAAAACCTGTATGCCTCTAGAGGACACACAGTGGATGTTCCCATTGGGAAGTATGAATACCTTCAGAATCAACTGGAAATCTATGATGTTTTCAGTTGCAATCTCATAATATTTTATTTTACAGAACTTGGAATGGAGGTACACCTTTGATATAACCCCCTCTTGAAATTTAGGGTCAAATATCAGAAGAAAAACTTTCTGAATTGAATTTAGATTATTAAAGATGACCAGCAGCAATCTGGCAGTAAAACTTCAAATTCTCTGGGATTTAAAACAACAAGGAAAAAGTATTTTAAGGGCACACTGCCATCTACTTTAGGGCAGAATTCCCTGCCAGCAGAAGACGGACCACATGCTGTTCATAGGTAGATTCCATCATCTTTCCTCCAGTGGTCTCATTGGAATAAAATCCTAAGGCTATGATGGGATTTTGTACCTGAATTTCAGTGGCCAGTTATCAGGCTGATGCCATGGCCTTTGTGAACATCAGAATCCTGCTCTGCAAGCAGTGTCACAACAGCACTACATTACTCATTGCAAAGAGGAGTGGTAGAGGTTGACATTTAATTAGCTAAGAATTTAATAACAATGGCAAAAGCTGTTTTAATAAGTACTCTATAGAAATTAAGCCTGTAACAGCGTTGAGTAATTCAGTCCTATCACCAGGAATCCATTTTAAAAGCTAAAACAGATGGTAGCTGAATTACTCTGTGCCCATTTTCACACCTTTTCAAAGTGGTAACTATGTGCTCATTTTGTAGATTCTGAACTATAACTGATTTTAATGCAGCAGTACAATAAATCACCACAACAAAGGCAGAAATTTACAAGGAGAGAAGAAGAAGAAAAAAAAAAGTACTATTCTCAGTATCTAATGCAGATCATACCATTGGATGCCACGGTTCGTGTTTGATTTTGGAACGTTTTGGATCGAGTTCCATATTGCCCTGAAAAATGGCTGGGTTGGGGTGATAATTCATTCCATGCACTGCTCTGTGAGGGCTGAAGGCTGCCCTGGGACTCTGCAGGGGGATTCAGGCGCTGGGCCCAGGTTAAGTCTAAATCTTGGGGCTCCTCCTTCAGTTTTTCTCCTTCTTTGCCAACGCGTTGATAGATTCTTCCAGTGCTGTCATTCAGTAATCTTCTCATCCCTGTAATTTGTTTTTTAATTTCCCGGCTTTCATCTCCTAGTGAAAACAGAGCCACAGTTATCACTGTAAATTAGCAAAAACAGTAATTGGTAGATTAGTGACTTAGGATGCCAGTAAGAGTTGGGGTACAAAAAATAAGTAAATAAAGATGAGAAAGAAAAGAGATGGGTGAGTGGCTGTTGGCATGTACCAGGCTATGCTTTAACACAGCTATGACTGAAAGACCTGAGGAACTTGGCTTTCTTGATGCTATTTCTAAAGCTTTGATGAGTAAGATTATTTCTCTTCCGAATGAAACAATGATAGCTAGACAAGTTTGAAATTATTTATCCTTTTAAGAGACTGATCCCATTCAGGCATTGACAGCAGTGGATATTTTCCCAAGCAAAGCCTAAAGGATCAGACCTGTTTTATATCAGCTTGCTGTATGCTCAAGGATGAATCCTCCTAAAAGCACCATACACACAGAGCACCACTGCATCTATTGCTTTTAATGAACAGGATCAGTGCCTCAGTACAAAGAATTTAACAGTACTGGATTATACAGGAATAAATTAAAAAGCAGCTAATATGTGTATGATCATATATATCCTAACTGCTGGAGGTCTTAAAAATGTAGATTATGAAAACAAAATGGAAATATATACAAGAAAAATGTCACTGTTCCAAACAAATTTAGGGCATTTAAATAATAACAATTACATACTTTAATACTCCTGGCACCATTTAAGCATTAATTTTACATATGAAACTGCTGATTGCACAATGGATATATGTGTTTTGGGGAGATGATAGCTATTTTGCTCGTTGGAGCATGCATAACAATTCAGTAGTAATAAGGAAGTGTTCATAGCTCCTTCTGAAATAAGAAGCTTCTAATTTTATTTACTGGTAATAGAAAAACCAAACATCCTAAGCAAATAATAACAAAGATCAAGAACTTGATGAATCAACCTTCCTTTACAGCATGCTTAACACAGTAATATCTGGTATCCTCTCTTCAATTTACACTCTGGCTTTCCACAATAAACCTATTTTTGGAAAAGTGAGAGTGCAAAGGAAACTTCAGGAAAAAAAAAACCCCAGTGCTCCAAAGAACTAAGATGCAATGTGCACTGTCTCTGCTCCAACAAGGTATTTGAAAATGAGCTGGTACCAGGCACGTGAACAATTTTATCAACAAAACAGCACAATTCAGTTGCCTAAACTTAAACACCCACTTAGGCAGCTGGACAGACCAGACAGCTAAAGGAGCAGAAACCCCCTTCCAAGATGGACCAAGCTCAATGTGGCTGTGACATGCTGCAAACCTGGTGTGTACCTAGGGACATGTAGTATCCAAAAGAGGGAGGTTTGGGCTCCAGGAGGTGAATAAGCAGAGGGGGAGATGGGCTGTACAATCTGCTCCAGCCTCTGCTGAATCAGAGCATCTCCTGCTTGACCTGGTGCACCAGTTCCCTGGGCTGCTGCCAGCTGGCTCCAGCCCCCTCCTGCTCCAGCGAGGAGAGTGGGTGGTTTGCAAGAAAGCTCCTAGTCCAAACTTAGAAAAATATTTGCCAAGCCTGCACAGTGATACTCCAGCACTGTTTCCACTCCAGCTAAAGTGGTGAGAAAAGCCCTTTGCAAGGAAGTTCTGCTTCATATGTATTTTGTTGGTTTGCCTGCGGGTTTCTGCTTGTGGGTGTGATTTAATTAACAAATCACAGCACCAATTCCTTTAAAATGACTCTTTTTGGCCCCAACCCAACCAAGGGTTGACTGTTTGCAGTTCCTAACCTCAAGAGGCTGCAGAGTACCACCAGGCTCCAACTATCAAGACACTGAGACCCATACCCTGAAGATTGCTTTCTCCTGCATGCCACTGTACCTACCCCTATCCAAGCTCCAAAACCTCCCCCAACACTGGAGCATGAAGCAATCCCTTACTGTTGTACCATCTTGCAGCACACCAGGCTCTCAAGAGTTTCGTGTTGGCAATCTGGATTTGTATGCCATAGCAAAATGCATCTGGATGTAAAAAAAACACAAAAACAACAAACCAACCTTCCCACCCACCTCCTCCTGTCGGGTGTAGTGACTGCATGCTTGTTGGCTGACACATTGCTGGAGAGATTAAATTTCCCTTACCCAATTACATTAATATTTTATGTTAATTGAGCTTATTCAGCCTTGATTCTGGTCCCTTGTTCCTTCATCTAGAGCCCTTCCTATACAGTGACATAAGCACACTTATTTTCAAAGAGAAAAAAACTATATTTATGTCGCAGCAAACCCTGAACTTGTATCCTATGTAAATACACAGTGTTTAGTAGCTCCCTACCTAAAACTGGGAGATTCCCCCTTTGTGAATTTGTTTGTTGGGGATTTTGTTTGTTTGTCTCATGAGGGGATTTATTTATTTAGTTAGTTAGGGGGTTATTGTTGTTGGGTTTTTTGTTTGAATCTTCTTGTTGAGGGTTGTGGAGTTTTTTGTGGTTTTTGTTTGTTTATTTGTTTGTGGGATTTTTGGTGGTGGTGGTTTTGGGGGTTTTTTTCCCCCTCAAAATATACCTGGTGCATTGTATGAAGGACATTTAGAAGCAAAGCCTGACTTAGTCTCCAGCTCAAGTTTTCTTCCCTCCTCTCCCAATTATAGCTTTTTGCAGCTTTTAATTTGTAACTGGCTGGAGACAGCAGCATCCTTCCTGACACAAGCTCAGAGGAGCTGCTGTTACACCCTCTAAATCTGCAGGCAGGCACCTGAACAGTAACTGATTTAACTTCTTGCTCCCTGGCTATCTCATTTTGCTAGAGCCCAATGATAGCATTTTGTTATTGACTCTTCCACTGCTGATGATTTTCACAGATAATAAGCATGTAATTTAAAAATGGAAAAAAAAAAAAGAATGGGCACAGGGAGAAAACCAAACAGCTCAGGCTGCTATGTCCTACAGAAGAGCCAGGCTTCCTTTTAAATGCTGATTGAGATAATCAAGCATAAAAAAAAATTAGTTTATTACACAAAAATCTGCATGACCTATCTGTGAAAAGCCTCCTGAGATATATGTTGAAGCTGGAGAGGAGTGATGCATATTTCAGCCTCTGTACATGTTTCAGGAGTCCTCACCTCTCCCACAGAGATGGGGATGCCCCCAGCCAGCAGGCTACAGGTTGTGGCATTTGAATTCTCCATGTGGTCCCTTTTGAGACAATGAATTTACATGCAAAACACCAAAATACTTAAAAGCCACAGCAAATTACAGTCCTGTTTAGGAACTTATATGTAAAGATTATAATGGTAGCAACAAAAACATATTAACAATTTTTTAAAATTACTGTTGCAGTTGTTTGTATGATGGCCCCTTACATAAAATCTCTCTTTTCCACATGGCCTGACTGTAAGCTTATAAAACAACAACAAAAAAGGCAAAACAAAGCCCTTTCACAAATACTAGATCAAATGTTCATAAAAAGTAATTTCCACAAAACTCATTTCAATCTCTTTCCTTACAGAAAGTGTTTACAGTATAAAAACTTCCTGTATTTTAAGTTGTAAAAATGTTAAACATTGCAAATCTATAAATATAAACCTAAACTATCTTAGGATGAAGTGCATCCACATGCTGAATGTGCACCTGTCTGAAGCAACAGACCTATAAGAGCTCCAGCTAACAGAATATTATCAATGATTCACTAATTCCATTCTTTGCCTCTACATGCCTGACCATCTTTTCATTATTATGGGTATTAAATTTAATGTAAATATATCACATTGTGTGTCAACAAGTTTTACACTTTTTCAAATAATTTGTCAAATATTATCACAGTGCTACAAAGAATTATCAAATAATATGCAACCATGTCCATACGTTAAAACATCAGTTCTATTCCAGTATTAGAGAAGCAGTAAACACATCTGTAAATAATGTTTGTGTTTTGAAGTGTATAAACTAATTGAGTTACATTTAGACGATTTTCTGTATATGATGTTTTCTTCCTTTGACTTGTGTAAACAAATAACCACAATGTTCTCTTAGCCCAACACTTCACAATTAATTTCTTCATTTTTAACATTTATGTCTCTTATATGTTTTAGGAAATATTCACATTAACTTTTGTGTGAACAGTTTTATTTTCTATGAAACAGCATCTAATTTTATGTTGTGTTGTGTTTTGACAGATGAAACTCCTACAGAAACTTCTTTTCTTGGGTATACAAACACGGATTTTTTCCTCCATCAGCCTGCCTGCTGAAGGTACTTTATACCTCACAGATTTCCACCTTTGTATCAAACCAGGCTGAAACGGGTGGATGAGTTCAGAAGCTATAGGGAGGGTAAGAACAGCAGCCAGCCAGCCAGAAACATGTAAGCTGACAGTATTAGCCTGGTCTGTAAGGAAACGAACCTTCAGAGGTGAGAAAAAGTGGAAGTTGATGTACAGGGCTTGAAAGCTTAATAATAATTAAAAAAAAAAAAAAAAAATTGCAACAAGTTATATAACCAAACATATTAAATGCCAGTTTATTAGACATCACTTGAATGCTGCCTTGCCTGGAAGAGGGCCAGCAAAACTCAGCTGTTCTAATGGAAGATTTTGTAAGGGCTAATTCAGAGCAGCTCAAGGCACTGGGAGGCACATGTGTGCAGGACACAGGGCTCTGGTGCAGGGCCAGACCAAAACACATTTTTGAATGTTACATAGTAGTCAGCATTTCCTTAAAGGACAACTACCCTAGAAGGGAGCTAAGCACCCCTTCTTGGCAAAAACAGTATTTATCAAACCAAAACTTTCAAAACTCGTATTTTTGCCACTGTCATCTGATACTGCAAGTGGTCCTGAAACAGCTAATTGTGAAGGTCAGCACGGGGAAAACAGAGGAGCCATGTGCACTATTCCTTGTCAGATCAAAGGTTTCCTAAATCACATGGAAAGTTGTTGTGACTGCTCTGTGGGTAATTTGAATTGTGCATCTGTGCAGATAAACTGATGGGGTAAGCAAGCACTTCTCAAGTAAGTGATCTCCAGTCTTTACTGGCTTATAAGAACCTCCACTGAACAAGTAACACAGGCAACAACACGCTTTGCAAATTAAAAACCTAAACCCTGAGTCTGTAGGGAGGGCAGTGGTCACGAACAGTGCCAGAGGGTGAGGCAAGCAACATGAGTTATGAGTTGGGGAGCTGGACCACCCTAAGCTAACACAGAGGGACATTTAAACTGTCTTAGCTGAGGCATCTTAGCAGTGCTCTAAAATGCCATTTAAAAGCACTTACCCATTTTCACGTCACCACACAGAGCACTAAGGTTATACCTGCAGGAAAACTGGGATGCCATCAAATTAGACCTCCTACTCCCAAACCAAGCATGGGAGCACACGAGGTGACTGCCACGCCTGCCTACTACGAGCCACAGAGTTAAGAAGCCTCCCAAACAGGAATATAATAAGCAAAGCAATTTGCAGAATCAAAACCAGAGTCAGGCCCTGGGACCGTTCAGCATTTGGAAGCTGGATCAGCCAGGGTGGCCAGGCCAGCACCACCACAAAATAACTCCTTTGAAGAGGTTGGTGAAACACTTCCAAAACACCCAACTGGAGCAGATACAAAAGAATATGTTACACACTTTCATGCTACAGCTTAATCACCGAGGAAACAAGTGAGCAATTGTTCAATTAATGTATTTATTCATGGGGTCATATAATTAAAATAATAATAATAGATATGCAATAACTTCCCTTGGTTCTTGGGAATATCCCGGGTCAGTATCATGCCTCAGCCCCAAAGGGAAATGCTTTATGAAATCAAATCATTGGAGAGCACAGATATATAAAAAAAACTTTCATGCAGGCTTAATTACAGAAGTTACTGTTGCACCAAACAATATAGGTCTATTAAAAGTAACAAGTAACTTCACAGACTTGTGTTAAGTCAACTTTTTTTCTGTGAATAAATCACAAAGGATATTATTTCTGGGACAGAATAAATTCTTGAAATTAGTGAGTAACTTATGCATCGCTCCCCTGCTCCAAAAACACATTATTTATTTTTACCGTGACATAGTGAAGTTATTAATCTGCTGCCTTCCATTTCAACAATGTGAGATGCTGTAAAATGCAGACACCTGCACTACAGTACATTTCAGTTCCACTTTATATCAGTCATAAACATCTCTGTTTTGGACATCTCTTCAAAACAAATGCTCCAAGCACACTGTGTGTAGCATTCGATTTTATGAAACTATAAAAGTTCTTCACTGTTAATTACACAGACAAATGTCTCATCACACATTTGGTTACCAGGATAATATAATTAGTTTTCTACATTAACCTTTCAAACATAGAGCCTGAATTTCAAGCTGAAAGCATTGAAAAAAACACTCAGTCTGGAGGTATATTATATTTCTCCTTTTTTGTGTGATGATAATAAAATACTAAGACTGAAAAAAAAAACCCAACAGTGTGGTGTATGCAAAAGATGTCTGCATGTAGAAAAGCCAGGTTTAACATGCACTGTTCACAAGATATTGTTGTATGGTCCCCTCATGGACTTGTCCAAGTCTGGGCTAGAAGCCCTGTGACAGAAGGTTTATGCTGATAACAGATAAAAGCTGAAATCATGTCTGTCTTAAAGCCTCTCCATAATCAAGGTTTAAGCACTTCACTTCAGACAGCCTCATCCCATTCTGGTTGACCAGTCTGTCCTGGCATCAGATAACTAAGCCCCTTTCCTTCAAAACAAAAGAGATGCCAGTTCTGCAAAATTCAGGAATGATATTTGCCCCTCAAATTTTACAAACTTCTCCACTGCACCCCATAAGCAACCTTCCTAAGCCTACCAAGATCAATTCAAAAAGCAGATGAGCTTCATACCATTGCCACCAGAGGTCATGTCCACTACCACGTCCTCTCATTGCTGAAGTTTTCTCCAGTTTGAAGTCTACTTCCACAAAGCCACATTTTACCCATCTTGCGCTTGGTGCAAAAAAGACATCTAAGTCAAACAGGACTTTCTGGACATCTGATCTTAATTTTTAACATTTGCATGTTAAACAAACTTATTCTTCTGAATTACTCACTCTAGAAACCCCTCTCTTCTAAACAGTGCCTCTCTACAGTTTGAATTCATCGTTTTCAACACACATTCTATTCCAGACAAAGCTTCACTCATTCATAAATGGTATTAACATTGCATCTTTGCTAAATATAACAGTTTCAATTATGTATCCTACCATCTTTTTGCATACTAGAAGCTGCACCACCTTGAGGTTTCAACAGCTGATGCCACGGATCAGTTAAAACACCTAAACTGGAGAACAAACCTGACTCTACACCAACAAGTTGGAGTGAACATAAACCTGGGGTGAATTTTGGTGTAAAACAGTGAAATCAAATGAAGCAGTGGCTAGACCTGAGCCTCCTTCATTAGTGGACACCTCGCCAAGCTGGGGAAAGTGTTGGGATCCCACCACTCCTGAAGCACTTGGAAAAATAACTCCATGCAGTATGAAATTCTTTAAAGGAAAGCTGAAAGGCCAAACACTGCTCATCCCAGATTGCCGCAGAGAAGTGGGAACTCAGATTCTGAGTGCTTTCATTTGGGTTCAGTCCCTGACACTGCTTTCCCTACCTCTTAGATCAGCGCCCTTGTCACTAGGAATCTGGATAGAAGTGGACACCAAAGTAACCTATTGAAGTGGAGGTGGTTATGTGAGCTCTGAGTAACTTACTAAATTGAACCCAACACCCAAGGAAAAAAAAACCCACAACCAAACGAAAAAAACCTAATCTACAAATCTTTCATGGTCATATATCATTCAGTCTTGTCAAAACCCACACGCTTTGAGGAAATTTGAAAGTCAGACACTCAGGACATTGTCAGGAAACAGCACGTTTTCCTTTGCATAGCAACTGAGGGTGGGCTCACAGGACTGCAAATCTGTGCTTCAGTACCTGGTAAGAAAGATCCTTGATACGACTCACATTCTTTAAGGTTAAATTCTGACCACCTTTTGAATAGATGAACTTAGGCATTTAAATGCCAGAGCACATTCAGTCTCAAGAAAAAGACAGGCATACTCACAAAACTGCCAAAACCAAACCCAGTGACAACACAACCAAATCAAAATCCATTAGTCTGGCTCACAGCACAGATGTCAAGGCACAGACTCCTGCACATAGAACAGAATCAGAATAATTTGGGTTGGAAGGCACATCTAAAGTTCACCCAGTCCAACCCCCCTGCAGTAAGCAGGGACAGCCTCAACCAGATCAGGTTGCTCAGAGCCTCATCAAGCCTCACCTTGAATATCTCCAGGGATGAGGCCTCACCTATCTCCCTGGGCAACGTGTTCCAGTTGTCCACTACCCTCATAGTAAAGAGCTTGTTCCTAAAATCCAGTCTAAATCTACTCTTCTCTGATTTAAAACCATTGCCTCTCATCCTATCACTCAGGCCCTCACAAACAGTCCTTCTCCAGCCTTCCTGGAGGCCTCCTTCAGCTACTGGAAGGTTGCTGTTAGGTCTCTCAGGATACTTCTAATTCTTAGAATCCTGGCTTCAGCAAATAGATGCCCAACTCCTACAGAAGTTTATCATGATGATTTAAGGTTGGAAGAGAAAGCACTCAAAATAAACCTTTGGAGGAGCTCTCTCCATCAGGTTTACCAGACTTCACCAAAAGAGCTTAAAAAACATGGAACTCGAACACAAAGCACAGCAGCCACTTTGGCTTCTCCCTGCAAATGGGTGCAGGGAAGAAATATTTGCTCAAAACCCTAATGGAGAGAAGCTGAGAAGGGAAAATAAAGCAGTTGTCACCCCTGTGTAAATATTCCAATCATCAGAAGATTCTGCACTGCCCAAGACATCCTCCTTTTCTCTTCCATTTGTTGCTAACCTCCAGAGGAGGATGTTACACAAGGGATTAAGGAGACAAAGGCATTTTGCATGCAGTTTGACTTCAGGGGCCCATTCAAACTCAGGTCAAATGCTTATTGCTGGCTCAAGCAGGCAACACACACAGTACAAAAACCTTAAATCACCCTACAAAACTGTTCAGGCTCCTGGTGCAGCTTAGTGGAGGTAGACACCTCCAAATTTCTTGCTGCAAAGGTACCTGCTTTCTCCAGAGCTTGAGCAAGGTGTCCAAGAGCTTGTTTCATACAGCAAGAGTGACTATTGTAGCTCAAAAATCTGGCCCTTACACCTCTGAATTTTGCCCACCAATTTTTTGCCAAGAGGTGTAGTACCAGGTGAAGTGTGAGATGCAACAGGAGCAGGCTGGGAGCAGGAAAGCAAGTACTCTGCAGCTGAGGGCTTATACAGGACAAAAAAGCACACTGATGGGAAAGATAAAGGTTCACTGATAACCAGTCCTATCATGCTGTAGGATATATCATGCTCCAGACTCTATATTAGTTCTCTGTTTTCTTTACACGTTTTTAACTGTTGATTTAATTTAATTTTGCCATGGCAGGATTAGCAGGCAGGCTACGGAGGTGAAAGGACATTACATTAAGACAGCACATTAATCCTCTATCCCACCCAAGGCAGAAGCAAAACCAAACAAATAGCAGCTTCCTGGAAATTGAATTTCTGTTATCCAGATGTCAAAGATGTAATACCCCAATTACACAAACTACTGCCAGTGAAGCATGCCAGTGAATATGCAATGTAAATGGGGTGAGCACAGAGCTGCAAAACTGCAGAGTCAGCATCTGGCTCTCTGAGTGAGTGATAATTAGCACTGTGTGTAGACACTAATAAACATTTATGTCTGAAATTACAACTTTTAGCAGTGTTAATAAAGGATATATTGGCAATTCTTAGAATAAAAGGGTCTTGAAAAGAATGTCATATTAAACAATGGCAGGCGCTTCCTGCGCTTGCACAGAGGTTTTTTTCCTCCCTAATTGCAAATGGCCACGCTATGTTGCTCAGAAATTAATCAACACAAGCACATACCTAAAAAAACTGGTTGTGTTTCTTTGGTTTCCCCATTAACATCATTGCTGTAGTCAGAGATCTTATATATCTCATGATGGTAATCTGGAATGAAAAACGATAAAAAAAATTAGAACTCAAGTGATCTGGAAAAAATGAACACTGAACACATTGCTACAGTTTTACTACATAATTTATCAATATATCTGCAGTTTATTTCGTGTACATCAAATTAACCACAGAAAATGTGCTCTGTATCAGCACCTCCTAAAGAAACCTTTGCTCACACTGGAAAGACTCAGCTCAAATATTTCACAGATTTTAGGGAATAGCTACGCCTGCCCTAAATTACTGTGTTCATTTTCACAGCAAATTATCCCACCAGATGCCAATTATCTGGCTTCTTACTTTACAGATGGAAAGCAGATTTATACAAAAAACTTCAACTTCACCGAGACTAAGGAAAACTTTAAAACTTCACCTTAACCAGAAAATCAGCAACATACGTTAGGGCTGCACCATTCAGCTATTCTGAGTTGTATTGGTGTCACTGGCCTCTGAATTCTGAAGAAAGGAGGATCAGGGACACCTTAGGATATTCATCTACAGAAACTAACATCTGTGACAATGCTGAGAATAGATGTTAGCATATCCTATTCAGAGATGTCACAAGAAAAAAAAAAAAATCACCACTGATTTTCTACTTCAAATAAAAGAGTATTTTGGTGTGAAGGTCTCTGCTGTAATCTGTTCAGTATAACCAGAGCTTTGTTTACATGTGTGTACAGAAGGAATAGTAAGTCCAAGGGAAAAAAAACAAAATTGTCTAAAGGCAGCTCTCCTGGATGCTATTTCTGACTCTGCTACTGGCACACACTTTGTCCTTCCTTCGGCAGATCGCTGAAGACTGAACAATATATTCAGTGTCTTGAAACAGCCACCTCCCCACCTAACAACTTCTTCAATGCCCTCCCAGTTCCCAATGCTCTCATCTACTCCCTTCGTAAACTGGTTTTTATATTTACCTGCCTCACAAAAAGTGAGGTAGAGATTAAATCATGGAAGGGCACTTTGGGGGATTCACTTAAAAGGTGTGACAGACACAGAGGGCAGGAGCTCCTCCTCCAGTGAGCAGCACACCTGCACCTCTGACAAAACAGCTACAGGATCAGAAAGGTCTCCTGGAAAGCCAAACTTTTTTGTTACGTGCTCTTTATTTGTACAGCACAACTGTCTTGAGGGCACAAGAGGAGGAACAACCCAATAAGTAAACGAGAACTGAGCCTAGTACAGCGAGACAAAAGAAAGGAAAGGGCTTGGAAAGAAAATGAGGGGGAACAAAACACAACAGGGAGTTGGAGAGGTCAATGACAAGGTGCTACACAAAGGGTTCCTCTGCCTAGGGAGCACACCCAGCGAGTGAAACAGGTTTGAGATATGACATTGAGGAAGTAAAGGCTCCTTTCATAGGGCTAAAACTATGGGATTTCTGCTGACTGCCTTCCATGGCCATTAGCACTCCTGTTGAGGGGGGCAGTGATGGAGAGGCTGGTGGGCAGCTGGTGGCCAGCCAAGGTCAACCTACCACACTCTGCATTTTCATCCTTTCAAGGGCATCCAAGATCTGCTGAGAATTAATACATGGAAACTGGGAATTAAATGACTTACAGATTCGTGGTCCTTAGATATATAGATTATACGTGGTTCCTTCTCTAGCACTTCCCTCCATACATCCAGCTGGTATCAATATTCTTCTGATCTGCCTTAAAGTCACAACATTTCACCCCAGAGACAGCTGTGATTTAGTGCAGGAATGGACTTCCTCTCCATGTAGTCATTATTGACCATGTTGATAAGATGCTCTGAAGTTTTTTTGGGACAGAACAAGCACTCTACGGGCACACACTGTTAACAGATGGTTTGTTACCAACGAATTGACAGAGCACACCCTCTTCTCTTTGCTTTCCTTCTTCTGCCTCAGATGTCACAGTCCAGGCGCTGCGAAATCCATATGAATTTCACAACAGTAAACACTAAACTGTGACATTACGGAATGACTCCTGCAAGAGGCAAAGGCCAATTACATGAGACAAGTATTTATACATAATTATCTTTCTAATCAACTGTGATAGAAAAAGAGTATGTGAGTGCAGACTCCCATGCAAAATGTCAGTTTTATTTCCTGTGTTCTCAAAGTACAAAGACATAATCCTCTCTCTAGAATGTTTTTAGTGTAGCTTTCTATTTGACTTTCCACATCCAAAAAAAAAAAAAAAATCCCATATAAAATAAGAATTACTAACAATGAACCATCATAACTGATTTTATTTATTAAATAAATTGTCCTATACACTGTCCTATACATATCTAAACCTGTAACAAGTGGCAAGGGAGAACTGGCAAAATAGTAATCTATTTCTGATAGCACACATATTCCTTTCACAGCTCCACTAGGACAGAAATAAAACCGAATCTGCAATTTCAGTTTTGCTTTTCCAAATGTGTCACTTCCTGCTCCCCCAGATTCCGTCCCAGTCCAGCACTAACTCTGCCTTCAAGTTGGGAGTATGTTCAATATCACAATGCCCCAAACCTGTTCTCCCTAGATATTAAACCTCTCAACAGGTCTGCTAATGTACGCAGACCTCCAGCATGTTTCAGACAGGTCTGACAGCTCACTGCTCCTCTAGTTTTTAACAAGGAGTACAAGCAACACTCCAGACCCCCCTATGATGATACAAGTCATTATTTACTATTCCTGTCAGGAGAGTTTATTTCCACCTTTAAATTTCTTTGCATCAAACAGGATTTTGCAGAGAGCCTGCAAAGACATCTCTCTTCAGACAACAAGTCTTGATACTTGCGTGTGTGTCCCCTTCCCCCAGTGTGACATTACACCCAAGCAGTCACCTGCCCTGAACTTGGTATGCAGGACACAGACGGTGCTTCATGGAGATATTCCTGTCCAATACTTGCAAACACAAAAGGAAAAAAAGAGCTCAAGGCAAATCCACGAGGGTGAAAAGATCTCATCAGCCGGAGAAGGGATAAAGTCCCAACTAAAATAAATCCCTAGGGCTGGGAAGTCCACTTGTTAAAATGCCTGCCAGCGCCTGTATCTTATTCCTAAAAAAAAACCAACCAACCCAAAACAAACAAACATCCAAACCCAACAAGAAGACAGAAACACAGAGCTGTGCTTCTTCCTTGACATGAATCCAAATATTTTCCCCCCGACAATCTCTTATAAAATACCCCCTTTTCCAAGAGCAAACACACCCTGAGTGAACAAGTTACACGCCAGCGGCTCTCCCCTGCCCACGTACAATTAATTAGTCGCGTGGATTTTTAATAAAGCAACCTCTACTCGGCTTTTCTTTGAAATACGCGGATGTACGCAGTCAAGGGGAGGAAAAAAACCACCCAAAACACAATAAATGCACCGGAGTTGAATACTAAGAAGGTCCGCTGCTGCTCAAGTGTCATTATTTTCTGCTCGCTTCCTGATTTTACCATTTCTCCCCCCCTTCATAGCAGGATTTACCACGAAACACGATCCAACTTTTATTTTGTGTGCTAGATCTGTCTGGAAAAAACACGTCCACCTTTCCGGGGGTGGGGGGGGAGGCCAGGGACTGTCTCTTAT